>OX381720.1:5619874-6126374 GCA_947462335.1 Harmothoe impar | reverse complement strand
CCCCCAGATGGGTTTTATTCCACCGCGATCGGTCACATTCTTTTACCATTTAGGATTATGGGAGGCATTTTCTCATCTTCCAAGTAACAAAAAAAAACTAAGAAGGTCTAGGATTAGACATAGAGGCATTGTGGTTAAGAAACAGAATACGCGAGGCTTCAATCAATGGATGATGAAAAAAGAGTATTTAAATATTTTATATACACTATAAATTTAGTGACTTTGGGTAGCACAAAGTATGTGGATTTAGTAGTGTCATTGTCTTAAGGTGTAGCAGCCTCCTAGAAGGGGCAGCATCAGGGGAGGTAGACTGAGTAAGTCGGCCTTGTTGTTGGCCTCACCTCAGGTATGGCCTATTTACCTGAGTATGTTTTTAGTGGTGTTACCTGCCAACCCAACCACCACAGCACATCCCCCCCCCCCACCTGCCCCACACACATGCTGCACTAAAATAAACATGTCTGACAGTTGTGGCCTCAGGTAGGAAATAGGGCAGTGTTTTGTAGGTCTGGTCGAGGAACTGGGAGAAAAACTGGTCGAAAAGGGGATGAAAAATGGGAACCAAGAGCAGAAAGAAGAACATGTACACATCTCTCATACTAGTACGGTGATAATAATGCTCCCCGTCCTCTTCGCTCACTATTGCCAGTATTGGTGTTTGTGAATTCTGCCTTGATTTGAAGGGATCAAATTAACGGTGATGAATTTAAAAAGACGAAATTGTAGTGAAATTGTGTTGTGATTTCCATCTGCAACACTTTATGGCACACAATCAAAATTACAAATAACCCTGCCGACTCTGTATCACTTCCAAAGGTCATTCACAACAATACAATCTTAGGCGATGAAAAATTTTAATCGGTTTCCAATTTCTGACGTAAAAGTCGTGAGCCGCGTCCTATTGTAAGATGTAAATAAGGTTGTTGTCCATTTTAATCATATCCCCTTTTTCTGCCGGCGTGCTGAAATGAATGTTGTTTTAATCAGGGCTTTACAAATGAGACAGCGGGAACGTTATTAACCTAAATGTCAGAGGAAATGATTCTCAAATGTCTTTCCTTTTTTTCGCTCGCTCCCAATCCGCCTCCGTAAATGTCACTCCTGTCTTAGATGAACGTGGTCTTTGCACGCGCGGCTCAGCCGGCGTCTGCGGATATTGACCTTTGATAAATAGGTCAAGGTCACTCTGGTAGGGGTCAAAGTCATGACCTTTACATCATGGCAAAATACCGGCTATTGATCTTAATCTTGACCCCCCCCCTCCCCTCCCCTCCTCCCTTTCCACCAACACTCCCACCCACCTTCGTGTCATTAGAGCCGCTCGTGAGTCACCTGTTGGCATTAACGTCTACTTAATAGACACACTCCTTTAAACATATTCACAGGTAGACACTTAGGATGTAAGATGAGCAGCATGGTTAGGTAATGAACAGTAACAATAATAAGATTGAGCTTTGTGTTGTGCTTGACATTTGGCTGGAAAGCTACACATGACATATCATGTTACTTTGTTGTGGGATAAATAGGTTGTCTCGTCCTGAATCCAAGACAAAGTGGTCGGAGAAGGTCAGTGCAAGATTCATGAGTGGTGCATGCCGTGCTACCCAGCCTCGGCCACTAGAGGTTAATGTAATACACTGAACATGGTGGGTGTAGTTCCACACACTGCCGGTGAGGGAGCTACCAGTCACCAACCCCTCCACAGCGACACATACAACATGTAACAGCCACAGCAGCCTCAATAAACCCACAATATACACTCATATAGTCGGGCCTCACTTAGTAGAATTTGGAAGATGCAAGGACAAATGTCCGAGGAAGTAAATTGTCCCAGTAAATGAGTCAAATTATAATGGCAAATATAAGAGCAGTTGCCAGGGAACTTGTCTTGGGAAGTGAGGGATCCGAGGTAGTAAATGTATCGAGGTAGTGAGGGTCCACTGTATGTACAGTAGATTTAATATGGACCATAGATCTACTCTATTACTGCTTCGTCTCCTATACATGTATAAAGAAAGTATATGTGAATTATCATGCTATTAAAGTAGGAGGAACATTTGAGAAAAGAGGACAATTAGCGCTCACCAGGTTTCTTTGAAAGGCATCCTGAGTAGAATGTGAGTATGTGTTGCCCATTTTCACTGTCAACACTGTACTAGATATGGCAGTAGTACACATTTACCGTAAACCTCGCACATA
The DNA here is from genome assembly GCA_947462335.1 of Harmothoe impar. Classification (NCBI taxonomy): domain Eukaryota; kingdom Metazoa; phylum Annelida; class Polychaeta; order Phyllodocida; family Polynoidae; genus Harmothoe; species Harmothoe impar. The sequence goes on along the minus strand of OX381720.1, from coordinate 6,124,175 downwards.
CATATAAGCATAACTCGTGTATTAGCTGCACCTTGACTTTTATTTGGGAATTTCCTATAGGCCTCACAGCATGGTCTGATTATGGCGACTTAGTGCTGTAGTATAACCTCTAAAAACTCACATATATGAGCCGCATCCTGACTTTATCCAGATCCTATAAGCCGCACTGGCGATCTGATTAGTATACTAGCCGTGTAACTAGCGCATCCTGGTACTTCAGGTAGTCGGGGGCTACACCCCATCTCTTTATCAGGTTAATTCCCTCATTTCACACCTAGAACAAAGGGACTGATAATACACTGCTCTGGAGTCAGGGGACTAACCAGAATGCATTGCTCTGAGTCAAGATGGCCCCCATAGCCGAATAAGCTAGTGCCGTATACGGGTGAGACAGGTCATGAAATCACTGACCAATAGACCCCCGACAGCCATCTGGCATTCTGTGTAATCCCTTATCTGGATGAGCCTAATAAAGCTAATCCCCTCACTTTACACTGGAGACAATAGCAGGGTTCCCACGTGTCATGGAATGTCATGGAATTTGAAAGTTGTCTGGAAAGTCATGGAATGTCATGGAATTTTGTAAAATATTGCTGTGTGTCATGGAATGTCATGGAATTTGAAAATAATAGAATTAATACATGTATTACAGAATCTCCTAGAATATACCATTTGCTTTCTAGATTTTAGAAATTTTCTCGGGGGCCAAGCTCCCGACCTCCAGAAAAATGTCATGGAAAATTGAGATTTTTGTCATGGAATGTCTTGGAAATGTCATGGAATTCAATCTGTTTTTTTTGTGGGAACCCTGAATAGGGGAGAGATTAAGAAAGGGGTGCAGATTACCCTATGCTACAATCCAAGATGGCCGTCGGTCCAACATGTCTAAGGGGTTTTACGGTAGCAGGGTACACTGCCGTGCTATAGCGGCTGGTGCACGGCAGGGCTGGCTGTTCTATATTTAGACATTACCTCAGGCACTCACTCAGTGCCTGGTGTGTAGTAAATGCCGGCAGTGAGACACGCCAACCCGACATTACCCTCTGTGTGCCCGCTCTGTGTGCTGCTTTCAGAGGGAACCCTCTGAAGACCGCAGGGTGCGCTAATGCATTATGCCCCTTGGTCGACATGATGCATGAATGCAGCCCTGGCGAGTAACTCGCCAGGGCTGCATTCATGCATCATGACGACCCTATGGGGTTGATACACTCCTGAATGGTCGACATGATGCATGAATGTAGCCTTGGAGATTTGCTGGCTGGCTCTACAGTCATGACGACCAACGGCATTGCACATAATAAAAGCACTATGCGGCCCTTAAAGGGTCAAAGGAGCAGCTCAGTGTGTGTGTGTGTGTGTTGGCTGGGGAGGGGGTACTGCTATCGGCGCCAGTCTGTCTATGGGTGTACATAACCTAGTCACGTGATGAGTCGTAATGTACCTGTGTACGATGAACATAAATACACTCACTATACACTACTACTGTGGGATCAGGGCTCTAAAGGTAAACACAACTACTGAGCTGCCTGTAACAGTAATGTATGCGGCTGTATACCTTAGCATGAACCCTGCCTGTTGTAGCACTCATCCTGGTCAGTGGATGGTGGTCATTAGGGACACGAGATGCACATGACATGTAGTGGGGGAAGGGTCAAGGAAGAATAGAGAAAAAGACGTGTGTGTAATTGAAATATGTCATTTGTCAGCATGGCACGGCACACACTATGCAGTGGCTCCCCCTAGAGTGGGTTTTGGCTATGACTAGTCCTCTACTCGGGACTACTGGCATACCCAGACTCTAGCTTCTAGAATCTATTAATTAAAGGCCATTTTTTTTTATTTTACCGGTAGTCCTCTCTAGTTTCGAGAACCTATTCTTGGCCAATACCCTTTGGTGTCAATATTCTGGGGCTGGCCATCTAGTCTCTAGGGCCATCTAGGGTCTGTAAAACCTGTGCGTGAGCCCTCTGGTCTATAACCCGGGGTAGGCTCTGGTCCCCAGGGCCCTCTAGTCTGGATGACCTGGGGTGGGTCTTTCGTCCCTAGGGCCCTCTAGTCTGGATGACCTGGGGTGGGTCTCTAGTCCCCAGGGACCTCTAGTCTGGATGACCTGGGGTGGGTCTCTAGTCCCCAGGGACCTCTAGTCTGGATGACCTGGGGTGGGTCTCTAGTCCCCAGGGACCTCTAGTCTGGATGACCTGGGGTGGGTCTCTAGTCCCCAGGGCCCTCTAGTCTGGATGACCTGGGGTGGGTCTCTGGTCCCCAGGGCCCTCTAGTCTGGATGACCTGGGGTGGGTCTCTCGTCCCCAGGGACCTCTAGTCTGGATGACCTGGGGTGGGTCTCTGGTCCCCAGGGCCCTCTAGTCTGGATGACCTGGGGTGGGTCTCTGGTCCCCAGGGCCCTCTAGTCTGGATGACCTGGGGTGGGTCTCTGGTCCCCAGGGCCCTCTAGTCTGGATGACCTGGGGTGGGTCTCTAGTCCCCAGGGCCCTCTAGTCTGGATGACCTGGGGTGGGTCTCTGGTCCCCAGGGCCCTCTAGTCTGGATGACCTGGGGTGGGTCTGTAGAACCCTCTAGTTTCCAGAACTGCGTACAGAGGGTGTGGAGAGCCCTGGCCCGGCCGGTGCCAGCAGCAGCATATAACATATTGATGTTGAGCAGCTCCCCCTCCCGGGGCGCCTGTCCCCCTACCTGCCCCCTGTAGACCCCTACCTGCTCTACCCGCTAATGGAGGTAGCAATCTGGCACAGCCCCCTTCTTCCTGCTGCGTCAGCCAGGTCATCGATTATAGACCGCCTTGTCAATGGCTGCCTGGTGCAGTCCTGCTGCAATACATTGTACTACCTTACTTAGTGTGTGGTATATACATGTACCCTAAAACCTCGTAAATAGGCCGCGGCTAGTACGCAAGTCAGATTGCCAATACGGCTTATAGGATCAGGACAAAGTCAGGGTGAGGTTTGCACTCGACCTTTTAGATATATACTACAGCACTAAAGTCGCCATAATCAGACCTCCTGTGAGGCTCATAGAAAATTCTAGGTACAGCTACCGTAAATTCCCGCGTATAACCCGCATCTCGCGTATAACCCGCACCCCCAACTCAAGAAAATCCTATAACCCGTTTCTGGATCTGAAAATTCATGTTCTAGTACTGCCTTATAATAATAAAAAGTTTGGTTCGCGTACAACCCGCGGGTAGTACGCGGGAATTTACGGTAATACGTAAGTTAGGCCTATACGCGAGGTTTTATGGTAGGTGTATACATGTATATAAACAGGGCATCTGTCACATCTAAAGGACATATATTGAGCGGTGTTTGTCTTCATGTATATGCAGGTTGTAGTGTACATCAGTGTTTCTGGGGGGAGGGAGGGGTCTGAATCTATTATGATGTGTACAAACATTGATAGCACGTTGTGTATATTATGTTTTGAGTATGGGGGCATTCTGGTTGGCTTATGGTGATCTGGATACATTGTGTATTATGGTATTGGCAATAATTGACTCAGGATACCCTGGGTCTCTGTAAGACGGTTTTCGCTGAAAAAAACCTAGATTGGTCAGCTGACTTTGAAAATTCACCCTGCCTTTGTTTTTTGGAATTTCTGTATATAAAAAAAAGCTTATGTGCTTCTTTGGAACTATCTTTTATCTCCCTGCTTTGTTCCTAATGTCTGTAAAATTGTTTTTCCCTGTCAAATAAGCCAAACTAAAAAGAACCCTAAAAACAGCTCTGTGTGAACTAATGCTGAAGCATAGGACAGTGACCTTGAATCCAGCCTTTAAAAGATGAGCGTTCACCCAGACTCCTATACCTGCAATGGTTAAGAAGAGGTGGGATCAAAAACTGAGACCCTTGGTTAGGAAGATCACGGGCATCAACTTGTGCATCTATGTTAGGGGTGTAGTGCATACACTTACACCAGAGGCACGTTGAAAACGCCAAAGTTAATGCCCGTGTGTGGGTAAGGGTGGTGGTAGAGCACAGACCGAAACAGAATCTGGTGGAGATGGTCGGCAGGGGGTTGGTAGTATATGTATTAGTGTAAAGGCCTGACACTGTGGTGCAGAATAAAAAACCTTGCAAATTGAAATTGAAAATTAGTCCGGTCATTCAGGGGATTATTTGACCAAATACTACATACAGGTAATGTACACAGCAGACAGTAGATGTGCCTCTACATGGGTAAAATTCGACACGTGCGACACGGCGACACGGCCCCTTTAAAATCGACACGTGCGACACGGCCCCTTTAAAAATCGACGGATACAGGCATTTTTATGAGGCATCCAGTATACTCTATATGCATAAAAATCGACGCAGTGACACGGCCCTTTTGCTAAAAATCGACGCGGCAAAACTGTGGGGACCCATGTACAGGCACAGTAGATGGCTCCAGTATAGGCCTGGTGATTCTTGTACCTCTTTCCCCAATCTTACCCAAGCCCTGGGTCACTTGTGATTTAAATCACACAATCTATCTTTTAAGTATGAATTTGCCTCTTCAATTGTAGCTTTCAGATACTAATAATTTTTTTTAAGCTCTGATTGCACCCATAGTTAATGTAACTGAACCATTCTATTGAGTTGCAAAGCCCTAACAAAATAGGTGAAAAAAAAAGAAAAGGTATAGACAGCCTTGTTGGTGTGTCTGTTGGCCTGCAGGTGGGGTGGGTGTAGCAGGGAGACCGGGGTTCGCCAAGTCAGCTCTGACAAGCCGTGCTCAGTAAATCAATGACTTTACACTAGGCCGGCTTGCCTAACACGATCAATTCTACACGATAAAAGCCAAAAATAAACCACACAGGTGGCGGTGGTGGTGTGTGTGGGGGGGGGGGGGGGGGGGTTACGTGTGTAAGTGGGGGGGGGGGGGGGGCGTTATGCAATGCACGATAGAGTATCATGGCATAAAATAAAATTGAAGGTAAAGGATAAAATAAAACGGGGACAGGTGTACAGACTGGTAGTTTGCCTGCCGAGCCCATGGTTAAATCATGTATTCCTTAATTAACTTAATCCACTTAATTTGATATTTGGATAATTCTGACTCCATCTGTGGTGACGCACTGAATTTACAGGGTGCCGAGATGAGTGGACCGCTTTATCATGGGGCACCAGTGAATCACGGCGTATGAGTCAATGTCTCAAACCCAGACACCCCTTACCCTTACCCCACTGATACCATGTACTAATCCCACCACTCTTCATACTTCTAATGCCTACTGTATTTTGATTTTTGTATCACATTTTGTTGATTTCCTACAGAAAATTGACTCCAGTTTATATCAAGCAGGGAATGGAATCTCTACCGCTAATACTGATCGATAACAGGGATGATATAATACGTTGCTTATAATGTAAACAGTACACTACTAGTTTGATTGATGTTAAGAGGGGGGGGGGGGTGAAAGAACTTTTATACATAGCAGAAAAATGAAAATAATGAGGCTGTTGTGGGGTCCTCATGAACTAGAAGTAGTGTGTGGAGAGGTAGGTGTGGTGGGTTGGGTAGGTGTGGGGGTGGTGCATTGGGTGCCTTGTGTTCCATACTTTAGTGGACGTTGGTGTACATGTCTAGACATGTCGTGTCTTTGGGGGTCAAGGGGCTGCAAATACTGTACACCTCAAGGACGAACCATGCTGACATCCTGAACCATACAAGGCTACAGGGAGTGAGTACTGTAAAGTCATCATGAATTGATAAAATAGTGTATATTTAGAATGATTAAAAAAAAAGAAAAGAAATAAAAATACCCTTTGTAAATGTGTGTGTGTGTGGGGGGGGGGGGGCAGTATCTAGTTGTAGAGCTATGGCATAATGACCGGGATGAACTTGAAGGAATATCGATTTCCTCCCTTTTCAATGACACCCTCCCCCACCTCCCCAGCACCCTGAGTACTTACTCCAGTCGGCGCCAAATCAATGATGCATGCGGTGATCGATACGGCTCCCTGGGAGATCAATGGGCAGCCTGTAGATAGACGTGTAGACAGGGACCAGCCGGTGTGTGCATGCTGCCTGACCCCCTAACCTACCTGTACTAGCCTGCAGCCTGCACCCACAGACACAGGGCCATGGGACTGGGACCTGGCACTGGGACCGGGCTGTATGCTAATGGATGCACTCTATGTCTATGTGCTCAACAGGTAGTGAGGTCGGGTATGTGTGTGTGTGGGGGGGGGGGGGGGCTATTGACCCCCCGACCCAGATCCTGAACTATCGTCGTGTTAAACATTAAATGGTAGTTAGGCGGGGAGGTCACAAACAAACTGAAAGTGACATAAAAATAGGAAACCCAAAATAGGCCTTAGTACGAGGTCTATGGGTATATAATACGGCAACCTGCTGGCGTCATTGAACCATTTAGGACAGCGTAATGTATCAAGTGCCACCTGTGCATGTGTCTTTGTGATCAAAGAGCTAAAGAGCGTATATATCCTCTCTGTTATGATAGGTATGTGAAACACTGGCGGACTAGTAACTCACACTACATTGCTGCATCACGCCGCGCCGTCGGGAGGCGATTAACCCAATGCTATTTGTCAATAGGGTCGTCAACTCGCCATGACTGCATTCCTGCCATCATGACAACGAAATGACAACGTGCTTTACTAAAGGGTTAACTTTATACATGCACGACACAGGTCAGAAACTGGAGCTATGATGAGTTCTGTAGGCCTGCCCATGTGCCACGTATAGTATAGTAGGATTTGCAACGAACATTTACTTATTTTTTGTAATAATAAAGAGAAAAGCTGTATCTTTATTTCCCACGCTGGGCCAATGGTACTCATGGTTCCAGAGAGTGAATAAATATGTATTTGTTTATGTATTTATTTGATACCTGAAAACCTACCTTTACATCAAACATGGAAGGGAAGAAACTGCTCGCTGTATCTTGATTCCCCGTTGAGCCTACTAGTACCCCTGTCTTGTTTTACCCTTCCCGTTTCCTCTGGGATAATGCTTCTAGATAATACTGTTGACGAAAGCCAGCAGAGACGTGGACACGTCTAGCTGGAGGAGTAAAGAAGACGTAGGGTGCAGAAAGAGTAGACCACCAGGTGTATCAAGGTGAGGTACTAGTGGGAGCAGGTCCACCTGGTTGTTATGGCGGAGGTGGCAGAGACTGCGTTACCATGGCAACCAGGTGAAAAGTTCACTACCTGGGGACGGGCCGTGTGTAGGGGGAGGGGGGGGGGGGGTTATGGAGAAGGGCACCCCCACCTCCCCCACACACAGACACCGCCATATCTCTTACACCTTGTACACGGGGGGGGGGGGGGGGTACTTGTGAATGGTTGTTGATTTCATCTGAGGCTTAGACTAGCGGAACTCTGAAGCATGTCTCGTTGCTATCATCTGGTTAAAATACTCCAGTCGTGATGCCCTAACAGGGAGAGTCAGACTCAGTGTGGTGCTAAGACTGGAACTCTTAGATATGCCACAAGTTAATGTCCCTGGTGCATTAATTACTGATGCCCTTTTTGCAGTCAACACAGCATGATGAGGATGCTGCTGTCTTGCACCTGCTATCAGGTAGTTGAAGATGAATATTTTTTAAAAGAGTGCAAAAAAACAACACCACTACTAGTATGTGTCTACTAGTATATGGTGATGGCCATATTGTAATGATTAGCATGTTGTCTATTATACCCCCTCCCCCTACACACACACTGTACACCAGCTGGACACGTAAATGTGATTAGGGTCGGTGAGGATTCAGTACTCAGGGGCCGTGACCTACCTGCACCTCCCCCCCCCCCCCCCACCTCCATAATGTGTGTGCCTGGACAGACCTGCCCCAAGGTCAACAGACAACACAACCTGTTCAGCCACAGTCACACAGCCGGACACATCACTAGTCACTACTCACCGATGACACATCATTATTATTACCAGGGGAAACATTCCTCTTCTACTCACAGAGTTTATCAGTGTCATCAATTTGAACAAAAACAATGAATAATTGATTAGTAAGGACCAGACGACAATTCACCCTGACAAAAACCACAGGCGGCCACCCCTTGGGGGATGGACTAGGCTGCGTAGAACCTTTGAAGTGAAGGAGACGCCGGGCGAGTCTATTGTGGCGTGAGGGGTGGTGGGTTGGTGGATGTCAGGTTGTCGTGTTGCCGGAAGTGACTCTTGTCGTGAGGTGATGTGACAGTGGGTACCATAGAAGGTGCATGCACCCTCCTCTCATCCCTCATACCCCCCCCCCCCCCCCCAGCAGATGTAGAGGAGACCTGCTAGGTGAGGGAGGCGGCAGGTGTGGCTCCTCCTGTACCTACAGCATGCCCCTTACTGCTCCATGTCCTCAGTCCTGTCCTCCTGCCAGCACTCGCTGCTGCCTGCCTGCACTAGCCGCCCGTACCGTTATTTATAATGCAGCTTTTTGTACCACCTTCCCAGTGCTATGCACTCCACACACATAGAGTGCATGAAGTAATCAAGGATCGCGGCCACTGCGGACATACCTCCACCTAGGACACGATTATGTGAACAAAATCGTGGACGTTTGGGACTTGAGATACTACTAATACAAGCATACTAGGATACCCATAATAGAGGAGATCCTCCGTCTGTGGCTATTATGGGGAGAGATAATGATGTGAAGTGTCATCTGTGTAAACATGGTTGGTGAGTGAGGGCAGGAAGACATGAGAGGTGTGTAGTATTTACGGTTTCGTATTTACCGAGTCAGCACAGGCCGTGGCCGGGGGCTGGAGTACAGCCAGTGCAGTGTTGTTAGTACACCCCCCCCCCCCACCTCACCCCTCCCCTGCTTGGGTGCTAGACACCTCCCCCCCTCCCCCCCGTCCCCCTGCGTGGCCCACATAACTAGTGAGTACCCAGACAATGTGGGCCAGTCACGGCGGGTCAGCCCCCGCCTCCACCACCCTCCTCCCGCCCCGCAGCAGCCACCCCGGCCAACCGACCCGATTATCGCCCAGCTGATGCCGCCGCCGATGGAGCAGGCCCCGACGGCCAGCGGACAATGATGACGGCCGCTACTTGTACTAGCATTAGCCAGCAGCAGGCAGCTTTTCTACCTCTAGGATTCTTACCATTTAATACGACAAGGACCAGGCTGAAGCGGGAGTTAATAACACCGGCGTGTATACAACATAGGGATTATTATTATAACGACCCAAGTGGACTACTAAATCAGTGCTGTGATAGTGATAACGGGAGTGGTGATAAGGAGATAACAACTGACGTTACTAGCACATCTATTATTAGCCGCCAGACAAAAGGGTGGTGTAATCTTGCTACCCTCCCCCACCTGAGTATTAATAACGGCGGTAAGACAGCCTACCTACAGGAGGAGAGCCGTCAACAAGGGCCTCTACAAGTAGGTCAGCCGGCAGCGGCAGCAGCAGCAGCAGCAGCAGCAGCAGCAGCAGCAGCAGCAGCAGCAGCAGCAGCAGCAGCAGCACCCCACCATGTTACCTAGGAGAGGAGGAGGAGCAGGAGGAGGGCCAGCTGTTACCATGGCTACCGGCAGACTGCCTACTACTAGTATTAACACTAGTGTAGGAGGAGCCCCTCCCCCGCCCTCCAACGTCAGGCCCAGATTACTAGGAGGGGGGATAGCCGGGGTCCTCGGCCCCCCGCCCCCCAGGAATTTTTCCAGGAACCATGGCCCCCCGGGTGTACCTATTGACCTGAGTTCACCGTGGAAGCCTCCTATGAGGGTCAGTATGGTTATGGCTTATTATGTATATTATGTAATGGCATATTATGATTATTATGTATCTTACATTATGTAAACATAACAAATGTCAAAGAGCTATCTGCCGATCCAGGCTAGAATAGCTGAATATTAAAGATGTAGCGACTACCTCTCCATATAAAAAGGTGCTCAGTTTGCCCTATATTAATCATCCAGAATAGAACTAGGTCACTAACCATTAACTTGTCAGAGAAAAAAAATAGCAATCAATCGACAACTGCTATTTAAATGATTTATTGTTGGCTTGATTAGCTTCGCCAAAATATATGGACCATGTCCCATTTCAAGTGACATTTTTCTGTTTGCTCGTCCAACAATGATTTTCGATTTTCTATTGCTGAGTAATTGGCACGTAAAATCAACATTTTAACAAAACTATCTGTATACGGCCTAAGAGCAATGCTAATGGCCTAGTACCTTTTGTCCCCTTGTGAATCCAGGCCAAGAATAAGAGCTACAAGACGAGAATATAGCATTACCAGTGTCAAACAGGGCCACCTAGATGTGTGTCAGCGGTAATTTAGGAGGCACATTTCCATCCCTGCTACATGGTGACGTGCAGGGTGACTGCGGGCTGGCATGGCGCCAAACTGCCTCTCTGACCTCCTGTATCTATTTGGGAAGGAGATTCATACGAAACCATTCATACAGAAATGCCAACTCCTGGTATTGTAGGATTTCCCCCTTTTCAATGAAATTTCTGTATGAATTATATTTCATTTCCTACAGAAGTGTCGGCCAAAATTGTCAGATTTCCTTTCCTTTCGTCGAATGCTACCTCCTACTTTCATATATAGGCAGCTGTCACTGACAGCGGGGACGCTTTGCAGTGACAGGTGATATCATCACACACACGCCAGACAGGTGAGTCCCCCCCTCCCCCCACCCCACCCCACCACCACGAACACCTACAGCAACACCTGGACAAAACACAATAACAACACACCTGAACAGGGTACATGTTGCACACCTGACACACTCTGTGTAATCTATAACGTTCTGTGACACCATTGTGAGTACTTTAATTATCAGTGTCATCAATAAACTTTATAACCAGAGTACTCTTTATTATAAAGAGAACTCTGGTTCCCAGTGTCATCAATAAAAGGTACTCTGGTTCCCAGTGTCATCAATAAAGGGTACTCTGGTTCCCAGTGTCATCAATGAAAGGTACTCTGGTTCCCAGTGTCATCAATAAAGGGTACTATAGTTCCCAGTGCCATCAATGAATTGTACTCTGGTTCCCAGTGTCATCAATAAAAGGCACTCTGGTTCCCAGTGTCATCGATAGAAGGCACTCTGGTTCCCAGTGTCATCAATGAAAGGTACTCTGGTTCCTAGTGTCATCAATAAAGGGTACTCCAGTTCCCAGTGCCATCAATGAAAGGCACTCTAGTTCCCAGTGCCATCAATGAAAGGCACTCTAGTTCCCAGTGCCATCAATGAAAGGCACTCTGGTTCCCAGTGTCATCAATGGAAGGCACTCTGGCTCCCAGTGTCATCAATATAAAAAAAAAAAGAGAATTCTTGGTATCAACTGGAATCTCTTTTTGTAATTTGTTAAGAATGACAACTTCCTTATGTTGATTGGCCGACCGGTGACAGTGACGTCAGTGGCCATACACGATACAGGTGCACTAGAGGTGTGCCAATAATACACAATGTTACATCAATAATGTACACCATTCAAGGGATGAATAATCAAAGAGAAACTAATAAAACAAATGGCTGTGGGTTCTTAGAATAGAGATGTAGGTCAGTGGATGCATGCAGATCTGCTGTACATGTATGCCTCCATATTGATGGCTTCATATTGATAGGCAGACCGTTTGTAAACACCATAAGTTAGAGCACGATAACACGTGATGTGCTGCCATGCTAGAGGTGGGGTGGGTGTAGGGGAGTATTGTAAGCGGCACAAAGCGGTGTCCCTGCTGTCATGTCGCTGTGCTGGCCTTGTACAGTCTACACCCCCCTCACACAGGTAGCATGCACCCACCAAGGTACAGCAAGCCCCCCCCCCCCCCCCCCCCCACACACACACACACATGTACCTGCTGCTGTTATTGTAGACGGCAGGCATCAGGTGTCATCTGTGTTTATTATACCTAGCATGTGACAAGTCTATTCCTACAAGGTAGGGGCGCCGGACAAGCTACGTGTGCCATACAGACCTCTGTATTGCAACGTGTGCTATACGGAAAAGTCGACCGCTGCCATCATTCAAACTTACTACGGTGAAATACTCCCTAATAGTGTCAGACAATTGAGCAATACAGGTCGTCATTTTCGTAATGTCATATGCTAGGTATAATAAAACAAAAAAAGAACTCGTAAAAATACAACTGGATGCACGACAACTTGTTTGGGTGTCCGCATCGCATGGTGCGCACTCGTCATCGTACATCCAGTTGTATTTTTACGAGTTCTTTTTTATTTTAGTATTGGTTTCTGTGCAGTACACCAGGCACCAGTGGTACTCCGGTCTCTGAATGTGGACATTGTAGTCATAATAAAGACCTTCATGTATCACTTGGTGTATGTGATGATCGGTTAAATTAAAAAATATATATTGCAAATTGAACCTGAAAGCAGCACATTTCTGTGAACTCTTTTGTTAGAATATACTGCAAGTTGCATGCACGATTTTAATAATTCAATCCCCATATATGCACTGATGATGCAGGCAGCACTGACTGCCGACATGGGCATAATATATCCTCAATAAGTAATGGGTGTATAGCCTCTAGTTGTGGCAGCAGGACCCTGGAGGAGGCAGGCGGTGTGAGTCAGGGGTTGTGCTGCTGTCTGTGGCCTTGATCCGGCGCCAGAGAGATGTAAAGGATCCCCCCCCCCCGCCTCCCTGGGTGTGCGTGGTGCTGAGGGCGCCAGGTGGACGGGCGCCACCGTGTGGAGAACCCTGCCCCGTGCCGCCCTGCCCTGCACGTGACGCCGCTGTATGGGGGGGGGGGGGGGGTACTACACTCACTGATGGAGCCCCGATACTGGGGGAATATATTATACATGGACCCCCCCCCCCCCCCCCCACCCCTACCAAATCCCTCTTGTGCCGTGTAGGGTGGCGTGTTTGTCAGTGACTTATCGTCATTGGGTATGAATCTGTGTGGTGGGGTTGTAGCGTGATTTATAAATGATTCTGGAGGAAGTGGCTCTATGTTATGGTAGTCAGATGATGATGAACGGGGGTTGATACTAGCCTTGGAGCAGTGCTATTACCAGCAGTGTTATAGTGGGTGTTATTGTTGTCGTCCGCCCCCCATCATACATACTTTACAGTAGCCTGTAGCAGGCTCTGGTGGCTCTGGGGCGCCCTCTGTGGTCTGGTCGTCTACCAGACTAGCAGGTAGCACCAGTCATGGCGACGTCATCCTCAAAACACGCCTCAGTCCAACTAGGGCACACTGCATCATCGACTGGGGTACTGGGATCAAACTAAATTAATGGGAGTGTATTTTGTACAGAAAGGTGGGGAAATGAAACTGAAACTTGGGAAAGGAAGGAATGCCTTTTTTGAAAAAAAAAAAAGACAAAAGTACCCAGACCACCCAGCCCATACCTGGCACGATATGACACAGGATATCATCATATATTTTAGATAACATAAAAAGATTTCAAGCGGAACGGGCATTGTCTTCAATTATTTTGATGACGTCGGTCTCATGACGTCACAGTGAGGAATGAGGACACATGACAATTACTGCGTTAAATAAGACAATTGTACTCAGGTAGAGAAAAAAATGAGGAAGAATGAAACTGAAATTTGGGATCGAAAGGACCGGTTATTTAGTGCATATATGTCATATTGCCGTCATATTATCTGAAATAGTCCATGAAATGACCTTTACTTAATGAAACGATAATGATGTATGTAAATTGGTGCCAAGAATGGGGATAATGGACGGTGAGAATGGTTGAACATGTATATTTGATGGGTGCGTGTAAAAAGGGACGGGCGCAATCAGGGCGTGACGGGGCGGGATGGTTGTGGGCGCCGCACGGCGGGGGGTCAGTGAACTAGAGGCAGTGCTAGAGGGTGGGTGTTTGCCGCTGGAGGTGGTATAATATAGGACACCCCCTCCACACACCTCCAGGAGGCAAATAACCTGCCGCCCTCCCACCCCGACCACAGCCACCCATGGAGAACCCTGCACCCGGCCCTAGCACGGCGTGGAGAGCCCTGCCCCTGAGGGCGTGTGATGAATGAGGTCAGCCGAGTGCTACAACCCCCCCCCCCCCCCCCCCCACCCTCTCTGTGCTGGCTTGCTGCCCTCCCCCCAGTGTTAGAGGCGCCCCACCCACCCCTGGTTACAGCCCCCCCCCCCCCCCCCCCCCATACACACACACACACTCAGGTGCCGCCTCCAGTGACGTCGCTCTCATAAACATGGCTTGCCGCCAAGCCTCAGCGCCTGTGCTGGGAGAGTGGAGACTGTTCCTGTGGGCGGAGAGTGAGGCGTGACCTCTGTCTGGTATCAGGGTCAAGGTCACACACCGTTTTCTCTTGCAGCTTCCACCAGAGCCCATTTGGCTGGCAGCTGGGGCGGGAGGCTGGGCCGGGGTCGGTATCCTGGCCGGGTAGCCTGAGGTCGGGTCGGGTTGTCTAGGATGGAGGTGAGCATCGGGGCCAAGGAGGAAAAACGTGGGGAAAACAAGAAAGGGGAAGTCCCCTGTTTTATCGGGGGAAAAGAAAAAAAAAGAAAAAAAAGAGAAAAAGTTTCAGTCCCAACGACCGATCAAATCATTCAATATCATTTTCTCTTTAACCCCACCCACCCACCTCATTCCCATTTTCGAGAGAGGGGCTCATTTTCATTCCTAAGAGATGACATTTTTCCTACTATGGTAGTTTTGCAAGAATTTGCTGGAATTTTTATATTAAGCCGTCTCCATCTCCTACAGAAACTTTGTCAGATTAGTCCTATCCAGATAAGAAATCACCCACAAACAGGGGGTCATTGGGGGCCTCACTGCTCCCAACTCTACAAACTTCCTGCCAACTAGTACACTGTATTCTGAAAGTTACGCTCTGTTGGAGCAGCGAAGAGCCATTCAAAACACGTCATAAACGGTCATTGGCAATATAATAGAGGCATTTTATATTAATATAGGTTGTATGTCATGCACTGTTAACGTTGTTAAAGCCTAGGCCAGGGTAGCAGTTTTTACTTTTATTCTGGCCCTTTGAATAGAAACGTGTACATTGTATGATAAAAATTAAAATTAAAATAAACTGGCTACAGTGTATCCCCAAATACTTCAAATAATATAAAAAGGTTGCAAGTGGAATGGGAACAGCCCTCAGCTATGTTCATGACGTCAGGGTGAGGAATGAGGACGTGTTTGATGAAGGGCCCTTGTACTACATTTATACTCAATGTTTGCTGCCTCGGACCATAGACATACACTATAAGGGTTCTGGCCACACTGCAATGACACCGGCGGTGTCATTTTAGCTATCTATAGGTTTTTGAATTTTTAAAATCCATCAATTATTAAGGAAGTTATTAGTATTTTAGCACTCTTATATCCAAAAAAAAGTGGTGAAAGTACACATGAGGTCTGAAAATTGCTATTGCCTTGTAATTAGCCACACTCCTACTAATGGAGAATGCTATAAGTTGCACTGCGGTTTTGACTCTCGTACAAGCTGTGGTTTCTACGCAAGAATTTACGGTGTGATTTTTACTTCAGTGGAGAACCGTGACTCTATGTATGTCATTGGCATTGCTCGGACATAGTGACACTAGATGTTTCATGATTTTCATATAGAGGATGTTACCCTCCTATGGCTTATCATAGTACTGTCGTTACTGACACTGTTAATATCAATAAGATGTCCATGACATAGTGTAGAGGAATGTACCGTGTAACAGGAGACGGTGCACGGTGTAACAGTAGACGTGTAGAGTGGTCCTCATGATGGCGTCCTCACGTCTCCATGGTTACCTACTCTGACTATACAGAGGTGACGGCAGGACACGGACTACATGGCGGCCATATTGGAGATCTAGTTTACCCCCTCCCCCCCCCCCCCCCACACACACACTGACAGCAGACAGGTACCTCCTGGTGCCTGTGGCCATGTCTCCCTGACCCCTTACATAGAAACCTTTACATACCCAGGGTTCCCACGTGTCATGGAAAGTCATGGAATGTCATGGAATTTGAAAGCTGTCTGGAATGTCATGGAATGTCATGGAATTTTGTAAATATTTGTCATATGTCATGGAATGTCGTGGAATTTGAAAATAATAGAATTAATATTACAAAATCTCCGAGAATGTACCATATGCTTTCTAGATTTTAGACATTTTCTCAGGGGCCAAGCCCCATGACCCCACACAATAATTTTATGAATGTCATGGAAATTTGAGATTTTTGTCATGGAATGTCATGGAAATGTCATGGAATTTTGATCTGAAATTTTTGTGGGAACCCTGATACCGTACATCGAGGTGGGTAGGTACTGATTTACCCTGATATGAGCAGCTCTCATGTCACTGTAAAACTGGTAACAGCGCGATGACCTTCAGTGTACTCGGAACCCGAACATAAGGCCAATATACCAGGTCAATGCAGTGACAATAATCCATGCCTTGTACCATGACAATGTCATAACTTCTTGTACATGTCAGACATGTACAAGAAGCTGTACTATCAGGTCAAGCATAGGGTTTGTTGTTGATTGATTGATTGA
Organism: Harmothoe impar; assembly: GCA_947462335.1. Lineage (NCBI taxonomy): Eukaryota > Metazoa > Annelida > Polychaeta > Phyllodocida > Polynoidae > Harmothoe > Harmothoe impar. Next base: position 6,107,712 of record OX381720.1, on the reverse strand, counting down.
TTGATTGATTGATTGATTGACGATTCCCAGGGACCTTTCAACCATTTATCCTGAGGAGATACATTCTACATTACCAGAACCTACTACATGTGATTAGTTGCAGCAATCAGCATTGTATCGGCTCGTTGGTTGTACTTCCATCCAGTCTCACATATAACCCGCACCCCCAACTGAGGGACATTGATATCATATAACCTGGTCCGGAGTATAGGCATGTTTGATATCAAATTAAAGCTGAGTTTAGTTGGCGTACAACCCGCGGGTAGTAGGCAGGAATTAACGGTATTCAGTGTATGAGATGTGCATGTGTGTGTGTGTGGGGGGGGGGGGGGTGTAATAGTGAGTATGTTGGCTGACCTCCAGCTGACCCTACTACTCACAGAGGGAGTGACCTGAGGGAGATGTATGGCTGCTACCTAACCTGCAGCCGCCTAGATACACATGCTATGTATATACATGCTATATATACAGCCCTGGTCTAGTACTGCCAACTAACGCTACTAATGAGGCACACATAGAAGCTAATGACAGTCAGGGCTACCCTTAATTCTTGCGTATAGAAGCCGCGGCTAGGACGCGAGTCAGATCACCAATGTCTCTGAATTTGACTCAGGATGTGGCTTATACGCAAGTTTTTGCTACTACACTGTATAGCACAGTACTAGAGTCACCATACCGATATCACGAGTGCGGCTTATATGGGGCGGCTTATACAGAGTTAGGCTTATATGCGAGAATTAACAGTTTATCATATAAAAGTGTAAGTAGGTCTGGCTCACAATGTGTCCTAACTTTATCCCTCCCCCACCCAAGCATACTTTAATGCCGGTACATTTATGTACTAAATTGACATCATATACATCAACTTACTATTTACAGTAAATGTCTCTGACGTCCCAGCCATGTCATATTGTAAGCTTCAGGAGATTATTGAAAATACATAAGTTATTGGTGTTGGATTCTACATGTATTGTACTTGTTTAACCTGAACCCTAGACGTGGGTATCAGATGTGGATGTCGATTGTTGATGAGAAATCAGAGAGGGCATGTTTAGGATATATGTACTCATGATGTAGTATTCAACACGACCCACCAACTTCTGTATTACTAATCCTGCAGCATATTGTCTGACACAACCCTATGCATCAGGTACTGTACATGTAAAATAGTTATACAACATGTATGATATAGGGGGTCTATTTATCATAAATCCCCATGTAAAGAGGTGTACCAGCAGGTGAGGGTGGGGGGGGGGGGGGTGAGTAGGTCAGACTGACTGACCTCCCTGGTCATGCTCCACTCGTCAAACGTGGTCACACACCTGGGGTCACACCTGGACTGTAGGGTCAGGGGGCTTCATGGACGATGTGGCCAATGGCTGTGGGGTCAGGGCCATCACCGTGCTACAGGCTGCAGCAGGTCGTAGCCAGTCACCCCCCCCCCTCCCCTCCACCCTCCCATCAGACTCAGAGCTTGGGGGTCCTAGACAGGTGAATACTAGAACCCAGGATTACATTTCTAGGTCAATTATAAGGCTATAGTTAGCCACGTCCCAGGGGCCTTTCAGACCATAATACTGCCGTCATGATAGGTCGTCCTGTACTATACTAGCTCTGACACTCCCCAGTCAGCAAGTACCCAACTGTCAGTCTGAATTACAGAATGTAGTCCATACACGTACGTCATACACACACACACACAGGCGGCCCATCCTTCCTGATGCAGATAACATTACTGCGGAGTTAAGAGGTAGAGAGAAGCATCCCCAGACAAATACCTCCCAGGCACACGAGCCATAGAAAAAGGGGTACAGGAAGAAATGTGGGGGAAAAACATGAGTGAAAAAAAGGATGGTACAGAAATGAAACCACATGGGAAGGCAGCCAACTCCGCCGGTAATACATTCCTTCTGGGAACGGGGTGTGTGAAGGGGCCTGGGGTAGGTAGGATGGATGTGTGTGTGTGGGGGGGGGGGGGGGTGTAGGTCAATGTGTCTACCTAGGTGGAACAGGATGTTGTGGTGATGGAAGGGAGCTTGAAGGGGGAAAAACAGGAACAAGAAGCATAATAAAGCCACCATCCCGGATACACCGACCTCCTTTACAATAGCACTCACACGGGCACAACCAGGGAGGGCAGGGGAAACCGTTATTTACTTGGAAAAAAACATTTCATTTAGAATGAACATATATTTCCGTTTAAAAAATGTGCTAAACCCAAATACGTGACTGGACTAATGAGTGCTGACCTTTGAGGATAAACACTGGTTTATGGACGAAGAGAAATGGCTGGTGTGACCGGAAGTGGTTTTCTTTGACCTTTCCCTATTTGACCTTTAAGTGGTCGTGATGCATCCTTGTTATGCTGTGCCTCCACGTTGTCTAATTATGGTGTCCCAGACCTGGCTCCCCTTTTTTACACGAGCTCCTCCTGACATTGATGTAGATGCTGAGTCAAATGTTAAAGGATATTTAAAAAAGATGTAATGTTAAAGGATAAAAGTGGTGTTGTGAAAACTGCTGAGTCATGGCCATGTTTGTTGTGGCTGACAGCTTTATAGGTCTTGTTTTGCTAGATCGGGTCGGGTAACCGGAAACACACCACGTTTTATTTCTTTTTAAATTCAAGGCCTTGAAATGATGATGTGAAGGCCCTCTATGTACTCGACATTAGTACAAAATGTATTGTCAGTGTAGTAATTCGATAATATATTCGAGTTTGGGTGTGTAGCTGTGCAGAAAGACCAGTTTGCAGAGGTAGGGTCAAATTGCAAATATTGGGGACTAAATTTAATTCAGAATATGGATTATTTAAAAAGAGGGAGCACGCCAAGGGTAGCCTGTTTTGAACTGTTTTGAGGTCTAAACTAAAAATGTTACAGTCAGAAATTACTTCTGTTAGTTGTCAATAAAATGTTTTAAACTTCTATCGGTGTTGTACTGATAGTGCTTCCTGCTGTGTCCGAGTAGTACGAGGGGCACTAATGGGGCGAACATGAGGCCTTGAAATCAGACGGCCTCCTCCCCCGTGAGTAGTAATGTGGGGTGAGGGGGGGGGGGGGGGGTGAGCCCGGGGTGAGCTATTCCCGGTATCTGGGTCGCTACTCTAGATCCGGCCCTCCTCGGTTCTCAGTCACGGCAGCCCGGATACAGGAGGTGGGTGGGGGCTGTTTGGGCGGCCCCCGAAATGCTAACCTTTTGTTGTTATGGTGCCACCCATAGGTCCCAGATCCAGTATAGCAGGCCAGGGGAGGTCAGGACTGGGAGTGTATGTGTGTGGTGTGGGTCGGAGTGTTGTGACCGAGTTGGAGAGCTGTCTCCGCCCTGAGTGATTTACGTGCATGTATACTGGTGGTAGAGTCACAGCCCAGTCACACAGAGGACAGAGGACGGCTTGGCTAGATTAGCCATTGACATATCACAGCCTCACAGGGACTCAGTTCTACTCTATCTGACTTTGTTAAAGTTATGCTATAAACAGATGTGCTACTTTTCCTTATTTTTTGACTCAGGTTTACTCTGAGTCTTGTGCGACGGGTAGCAGGGGGTCTCTCAGCCTAAAATTTAAAACAGCTGTCATTCCTTCAAAATTGGAGCTTTTTCTCTCAATTTTGTGTCATTAGATGCGGTACAATGTTGTCCTTCCTATGTAATCGCGCTTTAATCCATTTTCAAACGCTTCCCCCTGAAAAGCATGATTTTAATTTTGTGTCTAAAATGGTGGTAATTTGCTTCAGCATAGAGCCCTATGGGAGCCTGTAGATAACCCTTGACATTTAACAGTTACATATTGAACGGGCTCAGTGCTAAGTCAATGGGACAGATCTCGGCAGCCGACCAAACCGGGGTGAGACACTTTTTTTCAGCAAGCTTTGACTGGATCCAATGGTAAGTTAACACAGGGAAGTACTACACTACTTCCCAAAGGAGATGCCATCCTATATCATATACTAGGCCCAACATACGCTGCAGTATGTTAGATACCGGTATGGTAATTTAATGGTAATTTAATATATATGTTGCTGTCCAGTGTTGTTCAATACATGACAAATATTTTGAGAACAAAAACAGACAACCCTGTAGTAGGATATAGCTCAGACCCTACTAAGCACTATTCGCTGTTACTTACAATATGGACATGGGAGCTTTTTATTCAGTGTGTGTCTGACATAGACGTGAGAGGACAAAAGACATAGATAGCCAAGATCGGGGAACATGAAAATTTGAATTTGGGCCTAAGTACCCCCCCAAAAGAAAGTCAATGTCCACATTTTTTTTGAGTATACCCTTCTTTTGCGCGGCTTGCCTCACTCGGTGTGGCTTTCTTAGGGCACCTGCGCCATGCGACCTATAGGTTGTGTGGTGCAGGCCTATAGGTAGTTGTGAGTTCCTGACTTGTGACGCACAATTTGGGTATGCTATCCGAAACAGTCCAGCCAGGATATAATAGGGGGAGCAATGGATGGATATGGATAGTGGACTAGGGTAAACCAAAGGTGCTGAATTCATTTCTGTTATGTGTAGGATGATATCTAGGTCGGAAAAAGGTCAAAATCAAGGTCAAAGGTCACATCTTTAAGAATCCCATTAATACAAGAGTGCACCCTTTCTCTTTCTTACTATGATAAATGATACATTTCCCTTCACACCTCTACCTGACCCTGAGTCTAGTTAACGGGGGAAGGGGAAGGGGAAGGGACTCGGGGTTGGGACTCGGGGGTGAGACTCGGGGGTGGGACTCGGGGTTGGGACTCAGGGGTGGAACTCGGGGGTGGGACTAGGGGTTGGGACTCGGGGTTGGGACTCGGGGTTGGGACTCGGGGTTGGGACTCGGGGGAGGGACTCGGGGTTGGGACTCGGGGTTGGGACTCGGGGGTGAGACTCGGGGGTTGGGACATGGGGTTGGGACATAAGCTTGGGATTTGGGGATAAACAATATTATTATATGTATACTCCTATATGATGATACTACATTTCCCCCCGAACCTGAGTCATTTGTGATGCAGTCACACGTTCGATTTTTTTGTATGAATTCCTGCATCTGATCTGCATCTAAAATGATATAATAAATAATTCACTATGGTATTGACTAAAGATTTCTCATTTTTCTTGACCATAGTCTAGTCCTAGGGGGTAAATTGGTATTCCTTGTGCTCCCGATATTACGATTTCAGAAACGTCTTATATGCGGCCATCATGCTAATCAAGGGTCTTATACCCTCTCCTCTGTTTTAGTGTAAACTTGGGGATAGATAGTAAAAATAGGAGACTATTTCCCTATTTCAAACCTAGGGTGGTTGTTTGGTGGCCCTAGTGCCCAGGGTCCTAGCTCCTCACCCACCGTCAAGTGTTTGTTTATTGAACTGCCAAATATTGAGTCTGCACTCGGCTTACCCTGACTGTGTGTGGGAGAGCACCAGGAGACTTAGACAGGAGACTGACCCCTGCCTACACGTCTCCAACACACCCACTAAACCTTTAAGGATGGCATGTCGCTAAAAGGGGATACTATTTATCTGCACGATGCACTAGTGAAGCTCCGATGCTGGTCCGCTTTAGGGGTGGGTGTCTGAACCCTGAACCCAGCTTGGTTGCAGCTACTTTCAAGCAAGGGGAAGCATGGCGATATGTGGACAGTGCAATTTCAGGTACTGTGAAATTTTGCAGCGAAATCATATAAATATGGTCATGTTTAAAAAAAAAGGGGGGGGGGGAAAGGTCAGTCTCTGACAAAGTCATCAGAATTTCAATCTGAAACTCAAATACCCCCATATACCATACATGCCAGTTACTGTAAACGTAGATATTTTCGCGCATAAATATTTTCACGGATTGGCTATTAAGTACAATTTCGCGCATATCAGAATTCACGCATTTTGGAATATGGTAGTTCTATAACTATACTGGATAAATATTTGCGCTGTACATATTTCCGCGGATTATCATTTCCGCAAAAAACGTGAAAATATGTAAGGTGCGAAATAAAGTGTGTTCACAGTACTGGTCAACGAACTACCAGTAGTTTACAGACCAGTTACCCATAGACAAACGAGTCTACTTACAAGTTACCAACCCACCAACTAGCCTTTACACTACATCAATGAGTCGTGAAATATAGTTGGTAGATTTTCTAGAATCAACAATGTGTCATTTTACACGGTTGATTAGATCATCTCTCCTTTACTCTGCCTGATTACAGGGCACCCACCGTGATTGGCATGATTACCTGTCAAGGTTAAATTTAATTTCAAGGACATGTGCAGAACTGATAAACAATGTATGACTTGGCCAAAAAAAAAGTTGGGTTTCAGTCACCTGCCTGTGTGGTGTAACGGGGCCTACCCAAGTTTTATAAAAACACAGTTTTACTATTTTTAGCCTGAATGGTGGGCCCAGAAATAAACGTCCTTGCATTTCATGTAAAAAAAGAGGGAAAGGAAGAACTATATAGGTATTTTGGTTGTCAGGAGACTGTCAGGTGATATGTTATCCCAATAGAACGTAATTCTATACAGACATTTTAAAGAAATATCTATATGACATTTTGTGGGGATAAACATTTCATGGCCGAGGCTATCCCAGTGCACGGTTCCTGATAGCTCTGTGGCGCCACCCCTCGGTCACATGCCATGGAAACATCAGATTAAATGAGACCATACAAGAACCCATAGAACATTTACTTATATAAGTAACGGTAAGGCCATAAAAACGTGAAGGTCGTGTTCTAGAAAGAACTTTGGTCTGCACTTCTAGCTGCGTCGTAGACATATTCATAGATCTTTCCTGCACCAGTTGTAAGGACAGAATAATAAAGAAGGCCTAAGAATAAAACGAAAATGAAAAGATGATACATGTTCTGTCCCTCCAAGCATAAAGGACTAATAATAAAGGACTTTTTTGCACTGGAGCGGCGGTGCCCGAGGCTGGGGTTGGCAAAACCTAACGTTAGCAAACCAATCTTAGTGGTGTGTCATTGAGAGTCGGGGGAGGGGGTGGCCTGTTTTAGGTGGACTAGTTTGCCTCTACCACCACAGCTGGCAGGCCGGCTAATTTATCACCTTATTTTGAACACAGCAGCAGCACGCACGTACTAGATGATGTGGCCGTGCTATTATGCCGCCCAGTCTGACATGGATGTAGGTTTATGTGTCAGTTATAGGGAAATGTGGTAGGGGGGGGGGGTGTAATAACCCAGACATGTGACTGTCACAGTTACTGCCTCCTTGCATTGAATCAGAGCAAGAAGAAAATGACAGATTAAAAAAACAAACAAAAAAAAACATGACTATTAAACTACTCTCGTTTCCCAGTCTTGGTCAAATAGATAGAAAATATTTTAAAAAAGATAGAAAAGAGGAGCAGTCCCAATCAAGTAGGCATTCCACGTACATGAGTCAGTATTAAGGTGGTCTAGACTGACAGGGGTTGTTGGTGGGAGGGGAGGGGGGTCTGATCCTTGATTAGGAATGGCACTTCACATCTAGGTCTGAGAGATGGGTTACCATGGTAAACACCCGTCAGACAGCAGGTAAAATTAGCCGGGATAAATATAGCAGGCTGTTGACATTTGGACGAGATGCGTGTTTTACAGCATAATGGGGGGAACTGGAAAGAGGCCGTGGGTGTGGACAGAATGAGGAATGTCAATCGCCATCTGTGACCTCTATAATAAGAAATAAAGGGGGGGGGGGGGCAAAAAGAAAGGACAGATGAAATGAAAGAAGCAATGAGGTCACCCTGTACATGTGAATTAGAGTGAGTTGAAGGTTATGCTTTAAAGAAATATAAATCAAACTGCTTGTTTTTTTTCTCCTACGCATGACGGTTCGATTTAGTAAGTCCCACTCAGTATATTTAGTAATGATTATTTATCATCAAGCAATATTTCGTGCTATTTCATAATATTGAAAGGGCACACACAGAAATGTTTCCACTAACACTGAGCAAAACCATAAGAGTATACAGACAAAGATACTGTATCTGTGTTTAGTCAGTCGCCATACAAACTAGACATATTACTAAATATTTACAACATATATATAAACAGGTGCCTGTTAGTCCAATGACATGACCATTCTAAATCGGGGACACGCAGTCTCAGTTTTCACCCCTACCCTTTCCCTTTTGGCTGCACTTGGAGTATCCTGAGAGGGTTGGCTGAGGTCACAGAGAAAGCAGACGACATTTATAAATATTTCACTGGTTCCCATCGTGCATGGCCGCCCACAGAGGGCGCTGTTCCCGGCGTGTACCGAGGCGGTAGTACGCCGTGTGGTTGGCAGGGGGCGCCCTGGGTATACCCGACCTGATTCAATGTCGGCAGGAGTGCTGCCAAATCACTAAAAAATTATTTTCGTGGAATAAAAATAGGAAAATCTAATAATCCACTCCTGGGTAGAACTAATAAGGTTAAACCAATCCACTGGAGGAGATGATGCGTTGTAAATAAGCAGGGAGTGGGTGTGATAAATAGAATATCATGAGGATAATGGATCGGCCATGGCGCGGGTAGAATTAATGTGAGCACCAAAATAGCAGGGGCCATGTTGTTGTTGTTGGGAGACATTGATGGAGAGGGACTTGGCGCCGTGCCAGAGGCCGCCTGATACACCAGCAGTCTGGGCAGCAGATTCATTACACCCAGCGGACCAGTCCACTCTGGGGGGAGGTAGGGGAGGTAGGTGCCTCCAAGTAGGTCACACTATAGTGTTGGCCATGTGCCAAGAATGGAACCCAACTAATGGTCTAATCTTAGTTATGTCATCTGATTAGAGGCATACTTTATGGCTATAATCTGAGGTGATTAGTTGTGACATTGTGTATTGTAGCCGGCCATGCTCCCACCCCCCGGTGTAAGTGGACTGGCCCGGTGGGGCCGTGCCGGGCGGCGTGGAGTAGGTTCGCAGGGACAGATTAGTGAGGCAGGAGTGGAATAATAAAAACACGCCCTGTGCCTGCCTCTCTCCGCCGCCGCCTCACAAAGAATGTCTAAAAATATAAACACAAAAAGTTGGCACTACCCCAGTCGTCCTGGCCGACACGTACTCGCACTACCCCAGTTGCCGTCCATTTTGTTTGTTCTGCTTTTCTGCTTTCTTTTCTGTCCTGCTTTGACTGGCATAACAAGGCGGTGGTGGCCAAGGGCAAGGTCGTCTGGAGTGGGAGATTTATATTCTGCAGGCTTAGCCTAGGGCGCCCCCATACTGCCCGTGTGTATTAGAATTTAGGTCAGTTTACATACAAGGATGTTTCTTTTAAAATGACAGTTCTCTTTAAAAGAAATATTCAAAAAATATAGTGCTGTCGTTGTTGTTTCTGCTGACAGCAGCATTTTGTTTGTAGGATGTAAATCCTTTCACAGAACGTAAAATATGTTTATGTACCGGTTTATCAATAATTATATAAAGATGTAGATGTTAGATAAACGGTTAAGTAGCTCTATGTATGCTTCCAGGATTTATTTAGAATTTTTTTTTAATTTGATATATATATTGTCAAGATAGCTTGATGTATTACATCAGTCTAGGTACAATCGTTTTAATATTTACACATTAATTAAAGAATTAAAGGAAATCAATCAAAGGTATTTATGTGGCAACACTAACATTCAGAACAGGGTATCTAAAAAGCAACCGTCCCAAATATGCATCCCCACAGGAATCTGGTTATTCTCGTTAAAATCTGACCAAGAATATCACACGATCCATCTACATCTATTCTGACTCAATACTCGATAGCGAAAGGGGATTTATTACACGACCTAACGTTATAAGTACGATCCTGTATTAGAACAAAGAAGGAAAATCGTACCACCCGGGGGTGTGGTACGTTTTCCCGTACCACCCCTACGTGTGGTACGCTTTTTGGGGCTCTAGACCAATGAGAGGGCAGCATTTTGGTCACGTGATATAACAATGGCGGCGATGTAAACAAAGCAGACGACGATGTGAACGATGCAAATTAACGATATAAACAACTAAATTGGAGATGTAAACAACAACTAAAAGGTAGGGGGGCTAAAAATATGTCTTTTGGTCGTGTAATAAAGCTTGTATTGTATGATAAGGTCACGCATGGGGCGCACCAGCCCTCGGTGCATCTGCCTTATAAAGGCAGATGCACCTCGGGCTGGTACGGCCCATACGTGACCTCATCATGCAATACTAGCTATGTAACCCCCCACTCCCCCCCCCCCCCCCCCCGCCCCTACTCTCCCCCGACCTCTATTGATCGTACGGCGGCGACAGGCCCCGTCAAGCCGTAGACGCCGCACAGGGATTGACCCAAATGTTAGGAAAATAGATTAGGCGCAGTCCACTGGGCGACGGGGTAGGGGTGGCCGCCAGTGGCCTGGATCAATATGGACGGGTCCATGTGTAGGGGTGGCGGGTAGGTGTGTACACGGAGGCTGCTGACGTCACATGGTGTGATGGGGAGGTGGGGGGGGGGGGCATACAACACGGAATCAATATTGTAGGGAGGGATCTCCATCTACATGGATGTAGTAGGGAGTGACGAAATGGGTCATGGCGACTGTACCACGGAGTAGGAGATCATTGATCTACACTGAGGGAGAAAAAATAAAAGAAACACAACACACTAAATCAATTATGGCCTGTAGTAGGAAGACTGCTAGTTCCTGATACAATGCACTTTATTAAATGGAACCATTTGATGGTAAACGGCTGCCGCATCTGCTGGTACATGTATTTATGTAGTGGATATGTATATTGGGGAATTCCCTGTATATAATATGTAGTCTATCTGAAATCGTCTATGTAGATTTGATACATGTATTTCATTTGTAAATAGGTTTTAATAAATAGCAAAAATATGGTTGACTATGTGTGCCGTCTCCAGTTTACCCCCAACCCCATTTGTACTCTGCACGTAATAACTGCTGACATTTTTTTATTCTTTTTAATTAAAGAAAATACAACTGTATTTAATGAGATGATGTTTGTTTCCTTTGCAGGTGAGCCCTTCTCACCCATATGCCCTGGACCGCCAACCAAACAAGATGGCACAGGTACCGTATATTTTCTTCTTTATACCATGAATTCACGCTTATAACCCGCAGCCAGATGTTGGGAGATCCCTACAACCTGCACTTTGATGCTGAAAACGTCCACTTTTGTACTATCAAATGACACTAAACTGGGCCCCAATCCTACATTACCACTAGAAACTGCTGACTCACTGGTTTGCAAAGCGTCAGTCATGACCAATGATCCCACAGTCCTGGGCTTAGGCCACCTTCTTTTGATAACTTGGATTACGGGCTTTTGGCTTCAGATTTTTGGAAGGGCAGAGGCAAAAAAAAAACAAAAAAAAACTGCCCTACGGGTGGCGCCAGATCACAAAATTTCCCGAAGGGCAGAGGAAAAAAAAAAAAAAAAAAAGGCATGGAAAATCTCATTTTTGGGTAATCTAATGAAGATATGTTAAGAAATATACCCAATCTTAAAGGCCTCATTTTACCTTTTGCTGGTCAACATGTACTTTTTTCTTTTTTTTTGGTAAAATTTTCAAAAAATCTCGGAGGGTAAAGGTAAAAAAAAACAAAAAAACTTTTTTTTTTTTTTGCAAAATGCCAAAAATCTCGGCGGCGGATCTGTAATCCAAGTTATCAAAATAAAACGGCCTTAGTGGGTTAAAGTACCAATGTTCCCACTATGCATTGTGTTTTGGTTCAGTTAGTTGCCTCAGGGTACCAGGGTATGACACGTCCTTGACCCCTACTTTGACACTGGTCTAGTTTGCAGGCTGTGTAAGTTACTGCTGGTTGATCCCGGATACAGCAGAATAAGGTCACACAGGTCACATAACCGCCGCCAGTCACCTAGATATAGACACCCTGCTGACTTAGAAGGGGTTTGGATGCGGTAAACATGGGGCTGCCTTTATTGGAGTTAACCCTTTAAAGGGAGGCATTGTGCTTTAAATAATAATGCATTACCACCGTGTGCCGGTTATCCAGCCTTGACATTTAGGCACCATGCCAACACTGCTGGGTTGACTGATACACTCCCAAGGGGTCGTCATGATGCGTCAGGCGTCAGGGCTGCATTGTGCATCATGTCGACAAAGTACATAGTACATGATGCATCCCTTAATCCTTTCATTCATGCATCATGTCCTTGGGCGTCATGATGCATGAATGCAGCCGTGGCGAGTAACTCGCCAATGCTGCATTCAAGCATCATGCCGACCCTACAGTACAGTGATGAGACAGGGCCAGGCTGCACTGTCAGTCATGACCGCAAATGTCATATTTTAGCGACATGGTGTCCTTAAAGGGCTAAAGGGTTAAAGGGTTAGTACTGCGGTGCCTGAGGGGGTCCGTCCAGCCCCCCCCCCCCCCCCAACCCCTACCCCTACCAGTCTGTGGGGTACATTGTTCTCAGTACGAGACCCACTCACCTCACCTCTGTCATACTCAGCTCCACACTAAAAAGGACAAGAGAATAATGCACACGGAGAAAAATGCTGACCCACTAAACTGATTCCATGTACTGGGGGCCCCCACAGGGAGAGCGGTCACACCACCGTCTGACATGCGGCTCAAAACATGAGCTGAACGCCTCTCTCAGTGGCTCCACTGGTGATGAGACAAGGAACCAAGCTGTACATGAATGGGGTGAAGGGCATCATTTAGGAGCGATTTTAAATCTGAATAAGTATCTAATAGGTAATCAGTGACAGGCTGAGGAAATTAAACACTGTGTAAAAGGATCCAATAAACACAAAGCCATCTTCCTGCTTTTTGCAATAGTTTCTGCAAATGTTGACCAAATTGTATGATTTCCCTCTTGTCAACCTGGAATTGGCATCTCTTCAAGTAACACAACTATAATAGAAACGAATTATGTCGCGGGCTCCCAATCCACCGATGGAAATATCATGAGAAAGATTTTGAATGCCATTCTTAAGGGCAAAAGGGGCAGACGTTCAGACCCCTTCAGCACCTAGCAGGTCGTGGGGGCCATGTCTGTAACATGGTATGGGTTACATAAGGGGTTGGTCAGTTCCCAGAACCCAGTGATCCTGCTACCAAGAAGTAGTGAGGCTTAGGGAGAGATTAGACACCACCTGGCAGGCTCATTCCTCACACCAGAGCACTGACGGTACTAATCAGTATATGTGTACATGCATTGTAGACATGGACTCGTATAGGGAAGTATTTATGTTTCGTAGCTAAGACATAGTAAGGCTTATTTAGTATTCTTAGTTAGGAGGGAGGATTTATTTAGACCACCAAAGAGTTACATGGTCTGAAGCAGAATGGGTGGGGGAGGGGGCACTTAATTTGGGGCAGGTCAAATCTCAGTCTACGATCAACAAGTAAGCGAGTTGACTTGAGCTGGGTAAATATTAACAGGCTGATGTAAGAGATGTGTAAGATGAGTTGCTGCTTGACCGTATACTGAATCTGATGTACCGGTAGACGTCCTTGACTACTAAAGCCGGTATCCCTGTGTATACAGTTCTGTACAAATGTATCTTAAATACGGTATACCTGCAGTTGTCTACTGTTCTGTGTCTTGAATACGGTATACCTGCAGTCACTTGACACCTGTTCAATTTTATATTCACTTTCACTTCGCGTATATTTTGTACATGAACTCGGTGTGTTGTTTAGTGGTTGGAAGGAGAGGAGGGTCAGAGGTTGGGATTCTGGGGGTAGTATACGATGTAGACTAAGTGAGGACACCGCCACCCACTGGTCATAACACAGTGACTGAGCGGGGTAGAGCAAAGGGTGTTTTGCTCATATTTTGGAATATGAGAAGCCTACCTGGCAAGGTCGACCGTCATATGTGATCACCCGAGGATATTAATCCAGGTTATTCATAGCAAATCTCATGGTGTACTCCCCTACCTTTACTGATGTGTCCCCTCTCCGATAAACTTACACGCCGCCAAACAAATGTACTTTTTTAGAAACCCTTTTTTGTGTGCCTTGATGGACACTAGGGGGCCGGGCGGTGAAATTATTATGTACTTCAGATGTAAAGATTGTTAAAAACATATGGGGTCAGATGTTACTACCGTATCAAAGAACACCCCCTTAGGCGCATGATGAGGGAAGACCATTTAATTGTGAATGACTGTACCTGTGCCTAAGTGAAAATAAAACCTTACAAACTTGAAAACTTGAACTTGATATTGGCCAAATGGTTTTGTCACGTGTCACTCAGGCTGGTCTCACCTTGGGTGTTGTCACAAGTAACCATAACAACATGTTGCCATGTCTCAACAATTTCACCGACATCCGTCAACGGATATCGGCGGCTGCCATGTTGCACAGACTGCCTAGCCCCAATGTCTCACATAGGGATTCCTAAGGTCCCTCAGTGCATCCTTAGGAAAAGACGACCTCCGCAGTCTTTATTGACTCAGGGTATTAACCCTGAGTAATATACACCTACTAATTTTGCGTTTTAAGACAATTTTGTGACATAGGAGAATCTTTATATTTTGGTTATCGTCCGACATAGACAAAAGTCGACAAAAACATGAGACAGGCAAGGTCGGGGGACAGGATCTAGCGCAAAAATTTTTCTAAAAATCTAAATTTTTCTTGACTAAATTGAACTGCGATCTTTACGAATTTATTTCTCTCTTTCGCTATTATGTAAATGTATGAAAACAAAGCTACCGCCGCCATGGGCCTCCATAGGCTGCAAGGCATTAAGTTTTTGGGTGCAAGATAGAAATGACATTTTGAGCGAATTTGCCCGTATTTCTCTCTTTCTACCCCCAAAGCGGGCAAAATCTGGGCACATTCTACCGCCAGGACCTATGCAACAAGTCACATCCACTCTATATCTATGTGTTAAGACAGGGGATGCACGGCAAAGGCATGGACGCGTAACACACGCCGCCCTGTAGCCGACCGACACAGCGAAACGGAAACGGCGATGGTGTCGCTGCTGATGCTCCGATCGACTCGCTTTACGGCCGAGATGTAAAACAGCGGTTACGCGCTGCTGGGCGCTGACGCCGACAGCCACCTGCTCGCCCCCAGC
The DNA here is from genome assembly GCA_947462335.1 of Harmothoe impar. Lineage (NCBI taxonomy): Eukaryota > Metazoa > Annelida > Polychaeta > Phyllodocida > Polynoidae > Harmothoe > Harmothoe impar. The sequence continues at coordinate 6,092,680 of OX381720.1, read as the reverse complement.
CACCTGCTTTCCCACAGCCACCTGCTCACCTACAGCCACCACCTGGAATTTGATTATATATGACTTCCAATATATGAAATTAGGGTAGCTTTTTCTGGCGATTACGATTCTGCCGTCAGAAATGAGAAATAATGTATTGTGCTCAAATTAGATCACTCATTCGAATTCATTTCTGATGCCAGAATTGACAGATTACCCTGAGTCATCTGTGAGGACACTCACACACTCCATTTTTTTTATATATAGTGGATGAAAGGTATTCCTATTCATTCCCAAGAGATTTTCCCTCAATACCCGGCTGGGAATTTTTTATTGCATGTTATGTTACATTAAAATTTAGTGAAAATTCATTTCCCTGTCTGAGGCCCCAAGGAGGAACTGTAGACAGCTGCTATCTTGTCCACCTTTTTGGCAGGAATTCCCACGTCGCTGCTGGTCTCAATGATACCATGCCTGATCACCATGAAATAGCTCCCCAACCAATCCGACAATTCTGAATTGCCACATATGTTTGTCCCCCTACTAAGCAGGGGTAGACACTAACGTTATCAGTCATGAGCCACCCGGGCCCGCAGCTCCAAAATTCTACGGGCCCGGACCTACATCTGCGGGCCCAACAAAATCATTTAGTTTTTTTCAAAAATAAAATCATAGCTATTATTGATTAGGATACATCAAAACGTAATCAAAATATAAAGATTCCCGTTGATTTTCTCTTTCCAACGGTATATTACATGCCTGTAATGATAACAGGATAATTTCCATGGGTTTCCTCTCCCCATTCTTGTGGGCCACCCGGGCCCATAGGAAGCTAATTCTGTGGAAAACTACGGGCCCGGACTAAGAATTACCGGCCATTGGCTCCCGGGCCAGCGTTAGTGTCTACCCCTGCTAAGGCTACTTGGGTAAAAATCGACAGGGGCGACAAGGAAGGTTTAAAAATCGACATGGTTTTGAAAATTGACGGACTCAGAAAAGAATTAAGGATAAAAATCGACTTACAGAAAAGTTCATATATACGCGAAAAGTGACGCAGTGGTGACACACTGTCTGCCCTAAAAAGTGACACGGTAACAACTCTGAGTACCCACGTAGAGGCACATGTTTCTAGGCCGTCCTGGTTGCGTTGACAGCAGCAGGCTGCCATGTCAGGATGACGTGCAAGTGTCATGTGGTAATGGGTTTCCATGGGTTGTGTACTACATGAGCCCCCCCCCCCCCCCCCCCACACACACACCCCACGTGGGCACGTGTTGGGTCGTGTGGCTTGGGGGGGTGGGGTCTGTTGATGATTGGGCCTAGTAATGTCGGGCCAAAAACAAAGGTTGGTCTACAGCTTTTGTGCACCTTACTTTCGGAAATGCAATATTTTTGTCAATAGTATTTCGCTCGCCCCAATTCTTTTTTTTAAGAAATGAGATTATCATATTTTCAATCCCTGCGTGGCATGTAATGAATATATGGTGCCACTAAAAACATTCAGGCCACCAAAACAACTGTAGCTATAAAGACAGTTGTTACCAAAACTTTCTCGGTGGTCACCATCACTGTACTATGCAGGTTGATAAAGTGGTCCATCCTGTACGAAATGATTGTGCCCTAATATACTTCTTTAGCAACGTTGCCAAAGGTATACGAGACCAATGAAGAATGCCCCCCCCCCCCCCGCACCTGAATGCTTTCTCCGGTACATGTATGTTATATGAAGAAAATAAACTAGGGGATATAGAATATACGATAAACTGATAATCAGGTGTTAGTGTTTGAGGAAACTGTTAGTTAGTAGATGTAGGCCTAGGTTAAATAAGGTGGATGACTGGTGGGGGGGACACACAGAGTGTGAACGTCAACTCAGTGCTTCGTGCAGACAGAGACGCTATGTGGTCCATTACTATTTGCACTCGGAGTCAATGAACCACGGGCTGTGACAGCGCAAAACATGTCTGTATGTAGGGAAAAGTTGATTCGGAAGTCAGGACATCGCGAACTGGATAAATGACAATGGCTAAAAGAAAGAGCGAGCTACCCTCTCACGATTTAATCAGGTGAACGGACTACCCGGTACCCTTGATGGTAGACTGTGAGTACTAAAACCAGCTCCAGTTACCACGTTTGATTTATAACGCCATATCTCTGTTGATATTTCAGAAGTACAGTTTTCATTAATTGACTCTTTTAATTAACAAGCATATGATTTACCGTACGATCTTAGTATAGAGTTTCATACTATTTTAGATGCAAAGGTTGACCACAAATCCACGAGAAATGTCTGTAACATGAGAAGGGCCGGGTGCTTGAATATTTTGAGAGACATCGAGACCCAAATAGGGCGTTCTCTTAATCCTACTCAATAATTGTCAAAACCAAATGACATCCATTACTCTACAGTATAGTAATCAGCTGACAGGGACACCAGAGTAGTTACAAACTTTGTACCCATTGGTTGTGGCTGAATTTAAACAATGCCTGCCCCACATTGGCCTCTAGCCGTGGCCTGTTTACCTTTACCCTGGTTTGTGTGTGCACTAAGGGAGCCGAATAAACACCACTGACCCAGCGAAATATGCAGAGTAAAGGCTAGGTCAACAATGGAGGAGGTCTAGTGAGCAAAAAGGTGGTGGTGTCATGGAACTAGAACATGGTGTGACACGTGAGGCTAGATGTAGGTTGTAGGCCATGAGACAAAAGTGTGTTAGTGTATGTGGGTGTGTGGGTGGGGAGGGGGTCTTAGTCCATGCAGGGTTATTTAGCTTAGTTTGTGTTGGCAGCACGATTCAATTAGGCTGAAATAACAATTCATAGGATGAAAGGGAAAAAAAAACAGTCGATAACGGAACATAATCACAACTGGTGGTTGTAGTTAAAATCGATACAATTAATTAAAGTCGTCACTTGGGGTAATAGAAATGCAGTGGTCACCAAAAAATATAGAAAAAAGAAAAAAAGGGGGGGATAATTCGAAACCAAATCACCAATTCCTTATCTATTTCTGATTACACTAGCAGTCCACCGACCGTCACGTGATCACGTAGTTTGCTCAGGAAAAACAGAATAGATAAGAGTGGTATTAAAAGTTAGACAATAGAAGCAGAGCAATAAAGGAGGTCTTGTTTTGTAACGTGTGACCCCCGTTATGTGGCCTCGTTTCGGTATCGGCAGTTGGTGATGCCGTCAAGAGATACCACCCATTCCAGATTACTAGTAACCCTTTAAGGACGGTACCATGCCTTAATGCATCATGCCCCTGGTCGTCATTATCCACGAGTGCAGCCCTGGCGAGTGACTCGCCAGGGCTGCATTCTAGCGTCATGTCGACCCTACAGTGTTGAGACAGTCTGGAAGGGTCGGCATGATGCATCACTGCAGCCCCGGCGAGTGACTCGCCAGGGCTGCATTGGTGAATCGTGACGACAACTGTCACCTTTTACTAGCGACATGTCGTCCTTAAACGGCGTCCTTGTGGCCCCAGGTGATAAGGCTGTTATTGGCACCATCCTATCAGTGACACGTAATCTGTCCTAGACGTAGGTCTGATAAGCCACACTTGTTGTCTTTTTACTGGGTACGGTAATCAATTTATGAATATGCCACTTTTCCTACTTGAGAATTCTGATATCCATGCAATATACACATGGTAGGAACCACGGTAATAGATTACCAGTACCGGGCCCGGTGTATCAGCTTCTTGAAGATAACTCACATCAATAGGATGAATTTGCAACATTTGGACAGTAGGGAGTGGCATTTCTGCGGCATTTCTGAAATATGTCATAGAATGGTATCTTCATAAAATACTGTAAAACCTCACGTATATATTCTAAAACCTCATGTATAGGCTGCGGCTAGTACACAAGAGTGATCACCAGTGAAAGTCTAGGTGCAGCTAATTTGGCTTATGGCTGTGTCTCACGACCTTGGGACAATGTTTTTGTCTCTGATCGGGTGCCGTCTCTGACCGGCTGCCGTCTCTGACCGGCTGCCGTCTCTGACCAGGTGTCAGAAAAAGGTGTTTTAAAAAGAATTATACTCATATATATAAGGATTTGGAAAAACGTTATGGCGGTTGTTATATAATCATAGTTATAATTATAATTAGCCTCCTGCTGCTAGTATCTTGACCTTATCAAGCCAAGCCGGTCAGAGACGGCACCCGGTCAGAGACGGCACCTGGTCAGAGACGGCACCCGGTCAGAGACAAAAACATTGTCCCAAGGTCGTGAGACAGAGCCTTATACGCGAAGTTTTACAGTATGTTAACATGTATTTAAGTTGATAAAGCAGTTCAATGTGTATTCTTGCAAGATTTATACATTGTACATGATGGAATGACTATGAGGACGTCATGTACACTGGTATTATTTGTGGTTCGTCATGGACGTCCTTCACCCTTGTGTGACCTTCCTGTGCCCTTTGGGTCGTCCTATCAAGTGCATTAACCTCACGATAAGATTACCCTCCCTCCTCCCCTACACACACATACACTATTACAGGCCGTAGTGAATGTATACATGTTATGTTGGTGGCAACGTGCCGGCTACCTAAATACGTGCCTGTAGGGTGCCCTAGGTGGGGTTGATGTATTTAGGGACGTAGACCGGTAGGAGGTGTGTGTACCAGTGTTGTAGGGCTGAGTCAGAGCCCACAATAGAGGCTGGCCTCATAGCAGGGGTAAACCTCTGAGTCAGGCCGCAACCACAGCCAGACCTCAGACCCCCCCCCCCCCTCACACCCAGCTCCCTGTCTCACACCTACCAATACAAATAACGTGGTCTCTAGCACTTTTTCTACTTTTTGCAGAAATCTTTCTATTGAATTCGGTTAATTTCCTTACAAAAAATTGACCGAGATCTTAAGATTGGCTACTTTTTATCGACCAGAGAGATTTCTGTCAATGTATGAAAAAAGGTTTCCATAGATATTTAAGAGGCAACTAATAATAAGAAATAAAATATATTTTGGCAGTGTATATGTATTTAAAAAGGGAAATATATAGAGAGCGTTGATCAGTTAAAATAATCATGGTCAGTAGAAAAACAGCACATACATCCCTTCCATTTAAAATATGTGAAACATGCCCACTAGACATCTCATATGAATGGTAAGCATAGCTCTATAATCGATGATATCGATTTAATGTTTTCATTAACCATGCATAGCTTATGGAACAGTGCCAAGCTTTTGGTCAGTGAACGATTATTGGACTAAATGGAGGGTTGTTGATATTGATCTATACAAGGACCATAACTCAGTCCAGCTCGGCGCTATTGGCCACAGATCCCATTGAACCCTTTATGGACGGCATGGTACTTTAACCCATAATGACCTTGGTCGTCATGATGCATGAATGCAGCCCTGGCGAGTAACCCGCCAGGGCTACATTTAAGTATCATGACGACCCTATCGGGTTGAGACACTCTTGAAGGGTCAGCATGATGCACCAATGCAGCACTAGCGAATTACTCACTGGATCGCTGGGATTGAATTTGTGCATCATGACAACAAATTTCATCTTTTAGCAACATCCGTTGATACGATGGCTAGTGCCTTATGCAGCTCGGCCGTCCTGTAGCGGGATCCCTGTTGATGTCATTTGGACGTGACCACTATTATACTATGTCTATAGAGTTATCAAGCCTCTTGGTGTTGGCTGCCCGGGAGTGGCCTCCTTGGAGACAGGGGTTTACCCCTCTAAGTCCGCATAGTGATTTAATGTGTTATGTCCTTTGTTATCATGATGCATGAAAGCAGGGCCGGTGAGTAACACAACAGTGCCGCATTCAAGTATCACGCTGACCCTACTCGGTTGATACACTCCCGAATGAATGGGATCCTGGCAAGTAGATGTGCCAGGGCTGCATTCATGCATCATCAAGACCAGGGCACAGCACATTAAAGCAGTATGCAGCCCTTACAGGGTTTAGACCAGGTTCTGTTGGCAGCATCAACTCGTGCTGGCTCAATGCCCGTGAGGAGGACGACCCGCCTACCCTGCTGCCACCTACCTCCACTTTCTGCACTCACACGTGACCTGCTGCTATTATTGGGGGGAGTAGGGAGTACATGAGGGGTGTTTGTTTTGTATGTTTTAGCAGGCATCCAGCCAGACATATGGTGGTCCTGCTGAGCGGAGCTAAGACATGTTGTATAATAGTGTATTAATCCTCTAAGTACACCAAGACTGATGTATCACAATAGAATGGGACTAGACTTGTTCATGGTGCTGATTATGTAACATTTTAATGTCCCAACATGAAACCTGCCAACTTCATTTCTCATATTTTCTACTTCAATGTTGGTGCCTCCTGAGCCTTGTTGATAACAGAAAAGGTTCAGTCAAGCGGGAGAGCTCAGAATAGCGAAGGGATAAAAATGGGATTTGAAAAAATAAATGGAGACTTTGCACAGTATCAGGGCATGTAGTCAGTCTAGTGCATGTATGAGATGCATGTCAATGTGTGTTGGGAACAGAATCATTGACCTGGTGGCACCCAGACATGGTATCTACGCTATCAGCAACCATTAAAACAGGCCACCCTCTCCTAAGCCTCTCAGCGGAGACCTGTTCACAATGGAATAACGACTTGAGATAACACAGGAGAGCGAATCGTGATGTGACCTCTACTATTCCAAGTTGATATCACCAAGATAAGGTGGCCTATATGGTGCTGCTTCTATAAATCCTACTTGCTATCATCTAAAAACACGTTGGACTGATAAGACAGGGTTCAGTGGGCCATTGTCAATATGACTATCAATGATAGGTCGTGTATTGGGCATTTTAAGTTGGTTAATAATGCTCGCCTAACAGTGTCAGTTTATCTATAGTTGTTATAGGAGGACAGATAAAGATGAAAGTTGTGTTATGTAACTTCCAAAGGTGCGTCCGAGGGTATCAAAGCTGTAGGTACTGGGTTATGTATGCTGATATCACTTGTGTGATATTAGATAACCATATATGTGTTCACGTGTGTAGCGGATTTGGGAGGAGGGGGTAATTACAAGGGACTGGACCAGTTCTATAACAACCTAACCTAATATACATATGAAGGATTACTAGAGTGCTGGACCGGAACGACCATTCAACATCTGATCGCATTGCAAATCCAGGAGGCCGGAGCTAAATTTGATCGCATTGGACTAGCCAACCGCTACTCTTAAGACTCTTTTGTCATTTGCTTGCATATGTCTATCAAGTAAAGAATAAACATAAAATATATGCCAAGGGCATGTGATAGTATAGATGGACCTTAGCTAGTCCACGAGCACTAGCACAACATACATATCAGTGTCGGTATCAGTGGTGATGGGGGGAGGGATGAGAGTCCAGGGTGCGGCCTAAGTCCGCTCACAATGTAATCAACTGATAACAGCGGGACGATAAGGAATCAGGCCTCGACCTGGACTCTGGGTGCTATCTGTGTGAAGGTAAGGGTGAGTCGGTGAGTGGACGACCTGCTAGTCACACCATCCACAGGTGTGAACAAGGCCTGGTCACCGTCACAGTGCCTGCTTGGAGGAATTACTGCAAACCACCACCCCAGGAGAGGCCAAGGGTGGCTTCTACTAGCCACTACATCCACCACCAAAGTAGGGGTCTGTGGTGGCTTCTACTAATAAGGGCATCCACCACCTCAGTTCTGATCTAGGGTGGCTTCTACAAACCGCTACTACCCACTACTAGATCCACCACCAAAGTAGACATCTATGGTGGCTTCTATAAACTACCTGGTACACACCACCACCACAGTCAGCATCTCAGCTGGCTTCTGCTAACTAGAAACCACCACCCCAGTACGGATATAGTTTGGCTGCTGCTAGCTACTACCAACTACCACCAAAGTAGAGATCTGGAGTGGTTTCTATCAACTACGAGATCCACCACCAAAGTAGAGATCTATGGTGGCTTCTATAAACTACCTGGTACATACCACCACCACAGTCAGCATCTCAGCAGGCTTCTGCTAGCTACTACATATTACCACCAAACTAGAGATCTGGAGTGGTTTCTATCAACTACTAGATCCACCACCAAAGTAGAGATCTGTTGTCGCTTCTATTAACTTCATACCAACACCCCAGTAGAGGTCTATGGTGGCTTCTACTAACTACATACCACCATCACAGCCAACATCTCAGCTGGCTTTTGTGAACTACAAACCACCACCCCAGTACGGATCTAGGGTGGCTTCTAAGAACCGCTACTACCAACTACTACATCCACCACCAAAGTAGAGGTCTAAGGTGGCTTCTACTAAATACAACAATACTGGCTTCTACTAAATACAACAATACTGGCTTCTGCTAAGTACAACAATCACCCCATTAGAGGTTTAGAGTGGCTTCTACCAACACTCAAAACACCAACACGAGTATCAAACATACATGTATATCAATGAGTCAGTGAGTACACACAGTGGCCATATGGTACATACTACTCAATACCACACTTAGTGCAGACACTCAGGTACCGGCCACACCGGGAGATAACAGTAACTACTCATGTGCTATCTGAATACGACATGAACATAACCAAGACAGGAAGGTTACCGGGTCTCACTGACCCCTGTCCCATAGCCTCTTCCTACCCTGTCCCCCCACCCATGTGCCCTTCTGTCCCTATACATGCTATGGTCTGGTTGACTGAGTGACCAGCTAGGACTCACATGAAGGTATTACATGTGTACCAACTCACTGAGAACCCTGAGAGCACCCTGAGACCAGTGCTAGTACTACTGGAGGCGCCAACTGGGCACCTGGAGCCACTGTGAGCACCCAGCCTGTGGAGAGTATACACCGTTATAATAAACACGGCACTCCTTCCTCCAGTGTGGACTTAAACTGGATACCTGTGGGTGGAAGGACATGGATTGTGCTAACCTCCACGTAAATCGTTATAGTGAGGAGAATATGGCAGTATAGGTGGTGTCAGGCTAACTGGGTTAGTGGTATTGATAGTTGAGGGACACAATAACAGGGGGAGGGTCTCCTGACAGCTGCCCACCACGTGTAGGGTATCAACAGGTGACTGACCGCCCCAGCCATGTCATGGGTAGGGTCACATCTCCCCTGTGGACATAATCACATCACAGTCGAATATTACTTTATCAGAAAAAGTACACACACATTGGTGGAAGTGGCACACGAGGAAAGAACGGTCCATGTTTGAAATAAAGATACCTTCTACAAGGAGCTACCGTTGTATACAATACCACAGAGCGCTTCCATCCTATAGCGGTCAAGTATATTGCTCTGTGTGCGTGACTATCACTTAAGCTGGTACTGGCGAGATAAGCACTGATATGTCACATGGGTACCAGCTTGATCCCAAAGAATTCCGCTGTGAATGGATGGAATTATTTCATTGGTCTAAAATCTATTCTGATAGTGGCCTATAGGATACCACCACAAGGAGCTACCATCCTATAGGATACCTCGAGTTGATTGACACTACCCTGATGGCAGCTAAGATCCTTAAGTCAGACCCTGGAGGAGGCTACAGTGTGAGGTGGTGAGCTACTGGAGGATCTACCTGCAGTACCCAGAGAGGTGTCCAAGATGGGGCAGGTACCGAGCACCCACAACCTGGACCCGTCTCACCTGGCCATAGACCACCACCACCTGCACCGCCCGCTGCACCACCGCCCCCCGCCGACGCACCACCACCCCCACCACCGACCCAAGCAGAACGGCTATGTCACCGTGGCCGATGTTAGTGTGCTATTTAAATTATTTGTGTCAAAAATACATCGTGCATTTATTATAATTTATACAGGCCTGTACGATCTGTTACCCTTTTGACTGAAATTGTTGTCATCCCTATGAATCCAGAATAGATATATGGGTGTGGGAAGGAGGATTCATCGGGGTGTGATTTCTAGGCTCCAGTAAATCTCAGTACATGTACTCCAGAAATGCAATGTCATAATAATGTCACTTCAATAATTTATATTTTAATCGATCTGAGAAGCGCTGTCGTGGACTAGATTATGGTAACCTCCTTACGTAGATATCTTTCACTCGCTGAACATGTCCCAGTTTCACCGGTTTAGATGAGTCTAAGTGGACCCCTCTCCCATGTCATATTCACCAGGTGGTAGAGGGCATATGGACGTGTGGAGCCCATGTAAACACATATAGGGTTAAAATGTCCTTAAATGTACAATTCTGGCACTTAAGATGGGGGGGGGGGTAAAACACCAAACTCAACATAAATGATAACAGCTGCATTACGGTATATTTGAAGGATCATATATTAGCCAGGAAGACTGATACATGTACTATAGTATAGCAGAAATGTCTGAATACCATCTTTTCAATAGCAAGTGTATGTCACCACGTGATATTGGAGTATTAGCTGATAAATAGAGAAGTATCTGTGGTACGATTATTGTGGGTGTTTCCTCCGTGAAAAAGATAAATAAATAAATAATAAGTAAATAAATAAATAAATAGACCAATAAATAAATAGGTTAGTACATGTTGTGGCAGTTGCTATGTGATTAGGTGACCTGATTGTGGGGAGGGCGTCAGGTGTGGGAGACAATACGCCGTGTCAGGTGTGCCCTACTTAACTAACCCTGTAAGGGCTGTGTACTGCTTTAATGCACTATGCCCCTTATAGTCATGACCTGGCCTGTAACTCGACACATTCATGTATCATGCCCATCCTACGCGGTTGATACACTCCTGAACGGTCGGCATTTGTCGTCATGATGCCACCAATGCAGCCCCGGTGAGTAACTCGACGGCAATGCATTGGTGTATCATGACAACCTGTAGGGAGTGTCTCAACCCCCATAGGGTCGTCATGATGCTTGAATGCAGCTATGGCGAGCTACTCCCCAGGACTGCATACAGGCATCATGACAACGAAGGACATTTGAAAGACTTTAAAGCACTAAGTGGACATGAGCCCTTTAAAGATGGCACAATGCCTTAATGCACCATTCCCCTGGTTGTCATGATGCATGAATGCAGCCCTGGTGAGTAGCGCGCCAGTACTGCATTCCAGCATCATGTCGACCTTATGACTGAGGTTGACATATATCTAAAGGGTCGGAATGCTGCACCAATGCAGCACCTGCAAGAAAGAGTTAGTACAGGTAGAGGTGAGGTGTGTGTGTGACCCTGCAGTACCACAGGTGTGTGAGGTTGTAGGTGTGGTACCTGATACCGTTACACCTGATACCGTTACACCTGATACCGTTACACCTGATACCGTTACACCTGATACCGTTACATGCTGCACCTAATACAACATCTTGTAACCCGGCCATCATCCGTCCTCCACCTGTATGCTGTGTTCCCACCTGTCAGGGAAGGTCATGGGAGAAATAGCGGTCAGGGAAAGTTGCGAAATCTTGAGAAATGTCGATGTGAGTTTTGGAAAATGTCGAGGGGAAATGATATAACAAAGCCACATTCGCCTTTGAGCCGCTAAGAGGTGGATCACCTTCAACTTTAAAAGATGCTGTAAAAATCTCACAGCTTGAAATTTTTATACCAAACTAGCACTAACCCCCCGCCCCCCTCAAAAAAAAAAGGCTCCCACTGAGGGTAATACGAAGTTGCGGGTTTTATGCGATAATTTAGCTCTTATAGTATGAAATCATATCAATTATATTAATTACACAACTACAGACTTTTATGCATATTTATTGACCCTGTTCTGAAAAATGAGTGTAAATACGATATGTTCATGTCTCGCTTCTCATGTTTTCCAGACTGAAGGATTCAGGCGGGAGATTGAGATTCCAACCAGACGGCGACCCACTCTTCTCGGAGACTACTCCCATGCGACAGCGTTGGATCGAGAAAAGTAAATAGAGCTCCCTCAAGGGGGTTATTTTTAAATAATTGACATTTAATGTCAGCATTTAATCATTTTTGTACACAGTACATTTTAACCCTTTTAAGTTTTATAATAAATGCAGCATAGACTGGTTAATGCATTATATGCTTTGCGTCATGTTGCACGAGTGCAGCCGTGGCGAGTAACTCGATACTGCTGCATTCATGCATCATGCCGACCCTTTGGGAGTGTATCAACCCCATAGGGACGTCATGATTGTAATATCAAATAAGGCGGCCTGGTGAGTTATTTACCAGGGCTGCATTCATGCGTTATGACGATAATGGGTGTAATACAGTGAAACTTCGTCATAAGGAACTCTGATATAAGGAGACCTTGCTTATAAGGAGCAGATTTGTGTGGTCCCGATTTTTCCCTATATATTTATATAGTAAGTTTTTTTTACCTTAACCTCTGATATAAGGAGGTAATTTTGGCTCATTTTCTTATTTTGTACACGCAAACCTCACACAGGGAAGTCATTTCTCAGGATTACAGTCACATACTGCTTAAAATTGCCCACTGCCCATCCCATAGAGGTAGGAAGAATACTTTTGTAGCTACCCTAGGGAGGAAGGGAGATAAAAAGCTCAATGAAGGAGATCTAGAACGGTTGTTGACTTGAAATAATACACAGACCAATCTGAATTGTATTCAAATCAAGTCTATAAGGGTATAAGATACACCTGTAGGCAGTGTACTGTTGTCTGTGCCTTAATAAGGCTGACCTTGCTTATAAGGAGACCTTGCATATAAGGAGCAATTGCATTAGTCCCAAGGTACTCCTTATAACGAAGTTTTACTGTACATTAAAGCACTATGTAGCCCTTAAAGGGCTAACTTAAAAGCACATTGTACCTGTAGCGCTGTATTTACCTGTCCGCACTCACCTTGGGCTACAAGTCATGTAATAGAGCCTGGTGCTAATCAAACTCTGAATTAGGCGTAAATGGATATGACCCAATCGGCTGAAGCCAAGTACCATACGTCAGGCGGTTGTTGTTTGGCTAAAGTCGCACCTAATTTACCCGCGGCTGGCCGGTTTAGCTATGTATAGCCCTTTGTTGGTGGCTACATTTAGGCGGTGCGCCATATGAGATTAAGCTGCTATTATTCGGGTACCTGGTCCATTTTACCTGCTATCGGCATGGCGCGGTATCAAAAACTCTGACCTCCCCCGCCCCCTCCCTCGGTGTGATTATGCAGCACTGCACTGTTGGCGACCCTGCGCTGGGCCGGGTTATCTAAGCCGACACACACACTATATGGGGCGGTGATGCCGCATGATGTAAGCCGGGCGTGTACGAGTGGCCAGCTGGTGACGCGACTCGAGCCGAGGACGAGTGCTCTCAGGTCGGGCATGGATCAGACTTATGTAACCCTTATAGTGGGTAATGAGGCCAAGCTGGAGCACACACAGCCTGAGATCAATGTGTGTCCCTGCTCCTAATCTGCCACCCACTGGCCGCCACAGGCTTACTGGGGGCTGCTGTACTAGTTCTACACCACCCACTGCCCTGTTACTAGACATTAGGTAATCTGCACATGTGACGAGCTGGGGGATTGATCACAGCCCTACTAGATATGTGAGGATTTAATTAGGGCAGTATTGGTACTGGCCAGATAAGGAATACATGTACAGTAGTAGTATCTTAAAAGTGAAGTGAATAACGCTTTGAAAGATATGTTACAGCTTGCAATCGTTTAAGCTCACAGAAGTAGAAGAGTTGTGCTTGAAAAGTCATCGATAAGAAAGTGGTCGTGGAAAGTGAGGGAATTTTGTAAAATGTCGAGGCAAGTCATGAAAAGTCAGAGGAAATGGGAGAGGGGCAGGGGGAATCACTATTTAAAAAATGTATGTTTAGTTTAGATAAATCAGAATTACCTGCCTTGAAGTTAACCACATGCGCCTTATCGCGATGGTACGGTACACATGGTCAGGGAAATTTTAATTGAACCCTGAGTGCGTGTGTACCCCTATAATGAGTCGTTTTGGTTTCCAAAGCAATCAATATTCTTAACCTTTTAAGGACACATGTCAGTCAAAGATGACATTTGTCGTCATGAAGCACCATTGCAGCCCCATTGGTGCATCATGCCACCCCTCTGGGAGTGTCTCACCCCATAGGGTCGGCATGATGCTTGAATGCAGCCCCATTGGTGAGTTACTCGCCATGGCTGCATTCATGCATCATGACGACAAAGGGCATAATACATTAATGCATTATACCATCCTCAAAGAGTTAAAAATGACAAGATGCCCCCGTTGTGTCAGTACTAATGGTAGCAGGCTTTCTCGTTTCAGACATGCGCAGGAGCAGCAGTACCTGTTCAGTTACCCGGCGGCCCCTGAGCGCGACGTGGTGGCGGCCGGGTCCTACTTGAGTCGTGGGGGGCCGGTGCCGCAGGCGGCCGCCGCCCCGCAGCAGCCCCAGCCACACCAACAGGTGCCCCCTAAACGACCCAAACTGGCCGTGGAAGCACGGCCGGAGTTAACGCAACCCCTGCGTATTGACACCGCCAACCTGGACATCAAACGGGTAGGGAGACATGTCTGAAACTGATATTGATATCTCTTGTAAATGCCAAGTTTTAATACTACCTTTTGGCTAGGACTTGTCTATAGATCTCTAAGCTAATTATCTGAGGAAAATTGACCAGAAACTTTGGATCATTTTGTACTTCTTGTCGACAAGTTAAATACGGTGTGTTGAAAAATGCCAAATTTAGATCAAGTACTCATAGCGATGCCAAAAATGGCCTCATCCATCGTTATGAGCAGATATCCCGACTGCGAGGCACACTACCACTATTTCTGGAGGACTCCTCGCTTCCTTGAGACAGTCCTATATTAAGTCCGCCTGGACGTTAAACAAATTAATCAAATCAATCAATCAAGCATCCACTAGCATGTGACTGAGAGTAAGACTTCCCTGTTACAGGAGCCAGTGTACAACCCTCAGGTGGAGGCAATCTCACCCACCGTGCCGGCTGACGACAGTAAGTCAGAGATGTCGTCAGCTCAGTCGTCCAAGGAGGAGCTCCTACAGTCCATCAACCGAGTCGACCGAGAGATCGGCAAAGTAGAGATGCAGATCTCCAAGCTGCAGAAAAAGCAGGTGAGACCCCAATACTGTACAGTATTAAAATGGTACCGCATGTGTATGACCCATAATATGCAGGATTCCCAGGGTTAGGAGAAGATGTGATCATATAAAATCAGCCTCAATGAATCTTGTGAAATTTTGCAAGAGTTAGAAAGTCGGGATAATTATCATTTTTTATATCAATGTTACAAAATGCATTAGTAGTGTGAGGTAAAGCTCCATCAAATCAGGCCAGTTTAAGTCATCTTACATGTTTGTGGGAACCCTGTATTGGGTTTCTATGCATTATACCTGTTCAATGAATAACAGTAGTCATGGGTAATCTACCTTCATTAAATGTTACCCTAATCATCTTTTACCATTACAGTCGGAGTTTATAGCGGAACAGGCCAAACCCCCAGAAGCGAAATCGGCGGTAACGGATAAAATATCTTCAGAGCCAAAAAACCAGAGTATAGCACAAATAATTTACGCAGAAAATAGGGTAAGAATTCCCAGTACTTGTGTTCATTCATCTAAATATACTCAGATTTGGATTTGCCCAAGTTGAAAATTGAAGATACAATTCTTCATAGCATTTTTATGCCCTCATACTCATTCCAACCAATCCCGACAAGGATTGGCCAGGCAGACTTTGTTTCCTCGGAAGATTAATTTGAAAACCATACATCAATTTTAAATCTGGTATTAATTGAGCACCTATGTTCAATATCTGTTTGATTTGTGTTATAACCTTGTACAATTTCCACTTTTCAGAAAAAGGCTGAATCAGCACACATGTTGTTATCCAAACTAGGAAATAAAGTTGACCTTGTAAGTACAGTTTTCAATTTCTTTGAACATTTCTACCAAATGTCTTTCTCTTAAATTTCTGAAATTCAAATTATAAGATGGGTACATGATTGCTGTAAAAAAATACTTTAGACCTGAAGAATCATACACCAGCACTTCATTAAGTCTTTGTAATGAAACTATTGGGACCTAAGAAATACACCATGAACTGAAGCACACTTCCTTAATACTGAGCTCTCTTTATCTTACAGCCATTGTACAACCAACCGTCAGACACTGCCGTCTACCATGAAAATAAACGAAGTTATATGACATTCAAGAAGAGGCTATTACTACACTTTAAGAAGAAGCACCATTCTAGGTTAATACGGGTAAGTGAAGCATATGGTAATGTTCTCAATGAAATATTTGTAAGAACAAATTAAAGAAAGAAATTGCAAGGATAGGCCACACCAAAAAAAAATGTTGGTCTACGGATTTCCCGCACCATATTTTTGAAAATGCAAATTAATTTTTTTTTGGAAAAAAAAAAGTGTCTACGGATGCGCCCGCACCACTTTTTGAGAAATTTGAATTTTTTTTTTTTTTTTTTTTTTTTGGGGTGGCTTTTTTCTGATCGCTAGCCAAATTTGGGAGTTTGCAAAAATGTTTCCCTCAAAAAAAAAAAAAAAATTGCCCCCGCTCCACTTGATTCAAGGGTAAAATCCGCAGACAAAAAAAAAATTTGGAAAAAAAAAAAAAAATTTCGCTCGCTCGCACCATTTTTTCAAAATGAAAATCCGTAGACCAACTTTTTTTTTTGGTGTGGCCATAAGTTCATTTTGAAAAAAAGCAACATGTCTGCAAATTAACCAATGGTGGAATATAAAATACAGAATGATTAAGCATTAGATGATGTTGAAGGATTGTCAGTTTAAAGAAGATTTAACTAACTCCATGTCAATACCTTAAGCTGCCAATAGGAAATAACATTTTCTAATGAGTTAATGATGTTTATTTTAGGAGCGTTACTTGACGGAGCGATACGATCAATTAATGCAGGCCTGGTTAAAGCGGTTAGAACGCAGCGAGAATAACGCTAAACGGAGGTAAGTCAAAGCAGCATTAAAACAAGGCCTAGTAAAAGAATTTCCCTTTGTCGTAACTTAGTATCTGAAGACCTTTTTGAACTCAATGACGGAATGATATGATAGCATAGTGGTTATATGTGTAGTGACTATGAAAGTAATTGTACCAGGGGAGAAAAAACATATTTGCAACTGGAAATCAAATACATGTAACATCATGTTGTGAATTAAATAAACAATTTAAGGGGAAAAAAATCACCTGGATAAAGTAAATAACATTCCACACATAGCTATATGAAGACATTGACTGTTTTATTATAGAGCCAAAGATGTAAGAACACGGGAATTCTTCGAAAAGGTCTTCCCCGAGTTGAAAAAGCAGCGCGAAGACCGGGAACGAATACAAAGGTAACAAGAGTGGCCGCTACTCAGTAACTATTAAAGTTAACGTTAACTATAAGGAAAGGTAATGTACCATGGTAAGGCTTCAGTGTAAAGACTCCACACAACTATATCTGTAGTGACCCTCGGTTGTCAATTGAGGCTACCGACTCAGTTTCTAGCTATTGATTTATTTGTTTGTTAAAGTAGATCTATGGAGAAGCGTAAAAAGCCGGTACCTGCTTTGTCAGTTAATTGTGACTTATCTCCATGTGCACGCTCACAGTATACTTTTGACTCTTGGATTGCACATGCTCGGTTCCTCCCCATAGTTCTAGTCTTAATTCTATAGTATTTTAAAACTCACAAGTGTACTACCTTGATTCTGTCTTCTATTGTATCAAAAATTAGTACTGGTAGTATTCTAGAATTTTAGACAAATATCTCTAAAAATTGGATGAGAGAAATTCTTCACCAAATTAGACGATGCGTTCCTTTTGGCAGTTTCGACTGGTGTAATAAATTCAAAATTTACTATTTCAATTTCAAAATATTTCGGCCGCATTAAATTTAATCATATTGCTCTTGTGGACTCTAAAACAATTGAAAAAAGAAGATCTTCTCTGTACCAAGCTTGAAAATTTGTAATAGATTCAAACATTAGGTGATTTTCTCTCAAACTTGATGATTTTGGCCTTTTGGATGTTGAACTACTAAAAGAAAAAAAAAGAAAAGAAACCCTCACAGAACCCCCACATTGATCAGCTGTACGCCTTGTCGGCTGAAGCACATGCAATCTTTTGTCCAATAAGTGAGTCACGTGGATGAGCGCGCTGCCTGCGCCATCATGCTCGTGCCACTAAGTGCGGACAGAACATGACCCATGGCCGCGACGTGGGTCGAACACCCCCTGTGTATACAACACAGGGAGGCCTAGGTCTAAGAGCCCCTGAGCTTGTGGCATGTGCTAATGTGTCGGGTTCTCTCCTACCACCACGCCCTCTGCCCACCGCTGGCCACACCACCTGCAGTCGGGCTGAGACTACTACCCCCGCGCACCATTCCAGGGTGGGAGCCAACAACCGCGTCGGAGGCTACGCACGCAGCGAGGCTGAGCTGGAGCAGATCATGGACGGCCTCCACGAGCAGGAGGTGAGTTAGGGAGCAGCTCAGGGGGCTACCAGGCAGGGGCAGAAGGGGTCAGGGGAAGGCGGGGAAATATGGGGGGGGGGAGGGGAGCATACAACAAGAATACACCATTTTCAGGGATGAAAGTTTTGCAATTTTATTTTTATGTCGTCAAGTCCTGTACTTTATACATAAGACCTTTACTCAGGGGCCTCAATTTGAACATATCAAGTGCAAACAAGTAGCTTATAATATTCCCATCAACTTGCTTGAGATATATTTCTAACTAAATGGCTTATGAATGTGCCCTATGCACTAATAAAAAAGTTGGTATTTAGTACAGATACAAATTATTTTTCTATATAATACTCATGACGTAGAGAGTTGTACATGTATAATGAATGGGGCTAGCAGTATATATGCCCCGCAATATATATAAGGCAACCTAGCCTGAAACCTTCAGAATAAATATTTTTTAATTTAAAAAATGTAAAAACTCCATGTCTAATATGTGGTTCTTGTGTCAGGAGGAAGAGAAGAAGATGCGGAGTTACGCCGTCATCCCGCCCATGTTACTAGACGCACGAGAACGCCAGATCCGCTTCAGCAACAACAACGGTCGGATAGAGGACCCCATGACAGAGTACAAGGAGCGACAAGTGTTCAACGTCTGGACGCAGGCCGAGAAGGACTTGTTTAAAGAACGCTTTCTACAACACCCTAAAAACTTTGGTTACATAGCCTCGTTTCTAGAACGAAAGGTGTGTAATAAGTATTGTTTTCTGCAATTAACATTGAATTCAAGAATGAGTAAATAATAAAAGATTACAAACATGTGGTTAAAAAGCCGTGTTGAGGAAAATGAAGGGGAAACCTGTCCGACTTGACTAAAGTCAAATGTTTAACTTTTGTTTTATCTTTTATTTTCAGAGTGTACAAGAATGTGTGCAGTATTATTACCTCTCCAAAAAGAATGAAAACTACAAACAACTTCTCCGGAAACAAAGCGTTAAGAAGCGAAAATTTCCTAAACACCCACGGGTTTGTACACAATACTAGTTTATACCATTTATGTTTTGACATACATGAATACATTTACCAGAATGATTATTTTACCAGAATGAGACCAGTAAAGGACAATACGCGTTAGATGTAGACCGTCATGAATTATGCTTACACGTGTAGTTTGAGAGCGATAAACATATCTATGAAGCTAAATGAATTAGCGTTACAAGAAATTAAACTAGGATCAAATCTTCGGGAAGTTCATCATCAAAAATCTCTAAAATAAATCTGAAGACGAAGGCGTAGGGAACATTTAAGATATTTAAATTTAATTGAATTTACAAGTAGTTTACCAGGCAGGGTATTGATGACCGTTGTTGTCTCCCCTGTAGATGAGGCCGGGGGTGTCGGAGGAGAAGGACGACAAGCCTGAGCTGCAGGACACGGAGGCCGTCCCCATCATCAACACCACGCCGTACGTATACCACCCCGCTACACATAGTACATGTACACAGACCAGCTACAGACATGCCACTTGGTTCTCCTCCTTTTTTTCATCATTTCCATTCAATACAGTAGTTTATTTAGTTGTATTCTATGCTGGAATTTCCCTTGTAAAATTTTCCCTTTTGTTCCAAGATTTCCTTTATATCAAACGAGAGAGAAAAACTTGACTTTTCTCAATATTTTGGTGTCAAGCGAGTGGCATTTCTGAATTACCAGCTGTTTCATTTTAAAGTTGTAGTAAAGTACATTTATTTGTTCCGTAGAACCTTGTGTTCTGTATAGTGCTTTGACTGTGATACTGATGTATGGTCCTTTTGTATTACCCTATGTGCCTTTTGATCATTGACCCATTGTAACTAGGTTGTTGTTTCCCCCTGATTATTACCGGACGAACCGCCGTGTGCTAAATGTGTCTTGTCGATGTAGGTCCAGTCTCTTCTATAAGTGAACGGACCGATAGTGGAACTCAACTTTGACTCGTTAATTATTACCCGTTTACCACTTGTGGTTGACACCTATCCCGTTCTACCTTCCCGTAAACCACCTACTGAGTGTTTCTCCCACTTACAAGTACCCAGCATGGCTTTACCCACTGTTTGGTTGTGTGGACTGAATCTTATTACTGTTTTAAATATCATTATTAGAAAGACAGGATGACAATTTCTACTAATTTTAGACATTTTTAGAAACTAGAAATAGCATAAGAAGTGCACATTTATAATTTATCGTCCACGACTTGGTGAATGTTTGGACTTTTTGATACATTTCGTGTCTCACCATTTAAACTCAAAAGTTTTAAGAAGTATAAAAAAGTTGTTGATTAATGATGTATTGTAATAGGAGTGACAAGATAATGACTTGCTGTAAGAGTGAATGGGGAGTGCTGAGTGCTCCTACTAAAACCAGGGTTCCCACCAATCAGTCGGAGTTTAATTTTCTTTAAAAATCAGTTAAATGCCAGTCATAAAACTGTCATATTTTATCAGTTAATTTCTAGAATATTGAGAAAATGTCAGTTGAAAGTATATTCTCAGCAAAATTTACAGAATGCACCATTTGACTTCTAGATTAAAAAAAACGCACGTGGGTATGGTTATACACACATTGGGAATTCTCTGTGGAATTTATGGCACTAAACTTTTGTCAGGTAAAAGTCGGTAAAAAATGTGACTGACAAATAGTGGGAGCCCTGAGAAGCCCTACCTTGTTGTATACACTCTGTTAGCTGCAGCAGATATAGCGTTGTTCTAACTGGACACTCTACTACTAACTTCTCACCCCGTCTGCCGCACAGCACGGACCAGCCGGCCGCCACCTCACTAATCCGCTCTCTCCGGTTTGTTTTTGTCTCTTTTTTTCCCTTACTGCTCCCTCCGACATGTAGTAAGGTGTCATTCTCTGTACTCAGAGAGAGGAAGCCTCAGGACGAGCGAGACCGCGGCCCTGGTCCCGCCGCTGCATCGGTCCCGCCGGCTGCTGCTACCGCCGCCCCGACGGCCCTCTCCGCGTCCCCGACACCGGTCACCAGCTCCGCACCGGTCACCACATCAACAACCGAACCGCCACCGGTGTCGGTATCAGCGGCACAGCCAGCCGCCCCACCCACAGCCACCCCGGCCACCTCGTCGGCAGGCCCCACTACTACTAATAGTGGGGGTGGGGGGGACATGGTGCCTGCCCCTGGGGGAGCCGACCCCACGCCGCCCAGCAGCCTGCCACCCAGCACCACAGTACCAGAGGACCACAAGGTGAAGGTGGAGGTACCGACTGACGTTAAGATGGAGCCGGTAGACGACAACAGTGAGGCAACTAAAGAAATGGTGCCCGGCGACCAAGGTAGGCACTGCGGCAAGCAGCACGCTAAAACCCCTCATCTTCTTCTACATGTATTATTTGCTCTCTTTATTACCCCAAATAATTATATTGGAATCATGAATATGTTGTCATAGTTTTCTGAAAAACAAATTACATGAAATTCCCTCCGAAAAAAAATCAATACTCACTGTAAATATAGATATTTTTGCATGTAAAAATGTTTGCGAATTAGCTAAAAAGTACAATTTCTCATGTATTTGATTTTGCAAATTTTGTAATATTTTTACTGGATAAATGTTCACGCTCATTTCTATGTCCGCGAAATATGTACAGCGCAAAATAAAATAGATTTGAATTCAAAAACCCTAATTCCTATCTTGTTTTGTCCCCCCAGGTGTGGGCACCCACCAGTGTGCCATCTGTAAGTCTGACCTGGAGCACTACGCGAGGTCCCGGCCCCTGACCAAGGCTAACTGTGAGAACTACGGCATCAAGGAGGCGGACCTCAAACACGACATGCGGGTGTGCAGCTCCTGCCGGTGCCGCTCTGTACGCAAACGATACACACAGTAAGTCAACACAGCTGGAAGAATAATCGTATTTGACATAATAACTGCACAGTGCGCTTTAAAAAGGGAGAAGCTAAAAAAACTAAAACTAAATTTAATTTTATTATTAGCACACCCCCTACCCATTTTTCTCACGTTTTGAGTAGTTAAGAGCTAATTTAGGCTCATGGCTCATTCATTCGGTGAATAAAGCCCTTGAGAATAATCGCAATCTAACTGATTTTGACAGTGAAGTTTATTTGTCAACTAGGTTTTGACCAGGCTAGACGAGAGAGGCAACTACAGCGCATGACGCTAAACATTTTACGGTTTTAACTGCTGACCAACAGAGTAGATACAACACACTAACCCTCTAATATCAGAGAGCTGTATTTCTTGATAACAAGTAGATTGACAGAAGGCAGTTAGATATTGGCGTTGGTGTTGACGTTGGTTAATATTATATGGAGTAACATGTCCTCTCTTCCCTCTCTAGTTGTCCAGCCCCCATGTGTAAGACACCCAAGAGGAAGGTGAAACGGTTGCGGCCTCTACCGTCCAAGTGGAGTGAACTACCGAACGAGCTCAAGGACCCCATCATTAAAGAATTACGTAAGTCATACATTACATTTGTCTTAACACCCAACAAATTGGATTTATTTGTTGTGTCCTGTTTTTCAGTGTTATATAATTGGACAGTAAGAACTTTTATGAAAAAAAAAGGAAAAAAAAGACTGACATCAAAAACGCTGTTTTAGTACTTATGATAAGAGATGATGGTAAAATTAAAGGACACATATAAAACTATTGTGTTGAAAAGAACAATAAAATGTATCTTACGATTGTCTGTTGTAATATTTACAGAATTGACTGATGAGACGACAAGGTGTTGCTCAGCGTGCTTTAACCGGATAGCGCGTCGCCTTGGCAACAACCCACAGACCAACGAACCACTTGTTCCTCTGGTGCCTGAGAACAATGACGGTGAGTCCGGTATGATATCACGTTACTAGTCCTAGATGTTAATTTGTTACTTTAAGGAAAAATACATAGGGATGAAAGTGCTCCAGTTTTTAGGGCTTTTTGTTATAAAAACGTTTATTTATCAGAAGAGAGTCACTATTTGTGGCCTCTATTTGGACATTTTAAAAGTTTTATTTGGTCACTTTCATCCCTATATACATTTTCATGAGCCCTTTGTGTGTTTGAAAGCTTTACCCCTAAAGATGAATTTATATTGCCATAGTTCTATAATCCTCATTTTATCTGCAGTTGAGGAAACATCAAAAAGCTGTCTGTCCATTGCAACATGCAACTTTTCCTGCTATTTATCAAAATTCGGACTTCTACCATACAGAACCCTGAAACATTAAACATTGCTATTCTCATTACTAACTGTCCCTCTTATAGATCTAAAACTATCTCTCCAAAAATTCAATCTGTCTGCTTTTGTGTCGAATCTTCAGTTGTTTCAAATGTTTATAAAGATTTTCCATAGAAAATAAATGCCAAGATTGGACAATCGAAATCCTGGATTGTCCATATCCCTGATCATGGCATAAAACTGGATTTTCCTCCAACGCTGAAACGTACATTTCAGTGAAACTGACAAAATAAATGTTGAAAACAAAACCAGAATTCTCTGTAAATTAAGATAAACAACAAAATAAAGGGAAAATAGTAATCATGTGGATGTCAAATAAAGAAATCAAAATATATATATATAAATCTGGATGTAACCCATACTTGCCTGTCTTTATATTTCCTATTTTATTTCAAGTTTCTTAAATATTACCAATAATACTAATGGCTGGTGTGTGTTGTAACTACAGAAGTGGTGGAGACACCGCGGTGGACAGAGGAGGAGATGGAGGTGGCTAAGGCGGGCCTGCGGGAACACGGCCGTGACTGGGCCGCCATCTCGGCCTCAGTGGCCACCAAGAGCGAGGCCCAGTGTAAGAACTTCTACTTCAACTACAAGAGGAAGTTCGGCCTCGAGCAGCTCGTAGAGGAGTCCAAGCGCAACAAGGTATGCACCAACAGGGGACCCACCAGTCATGCAAACGGTTGTAAAAAAAAAAAAAGAAGAGTTTTCACGAGTCAGGGAATATTGTGGAATCACTGCCATTAGTCCAGAAATGTCTTTTTGAGGGTTTAGATCTGTTATTAACCAACAAGTATGCATGGTTTATCCAAACTTTGTCCATCGTCGATTTACAGAGTATTTGCAAATTATTGATGTATAAAAAAATGTAACAAAGTTCACTAGGAGTGTGAGGGTAAGGCCCAGCACTATATCAGTGACTTTCTAGAAACAACGCCAGTGTTAAGGGAAGAAGCTTAATAATTCCTGAAAATTTTAAAATGGAATTTTTGTAATATGATACTTAATTAATGCTTTTCTTTCAACTGCTTCAGGGTAAGGATGGGGATGGTCGTACTATCTCTACGTCGGAGAGCGTGACGTCAACCATCACGGCACCGTCAGAGGAGGACTTAACGTCAAGTGACGAGGATAATGGGGAGGATAATGACGAGACGTCAGACACAGCGAGCGCCCCCAGTCCACCCCCTGTACACCAACGTAAGCCTATAGCACATACATTTACATATCTACTGAATTTGATATGGTCCATTGGCTCCGGATACATATCGAAGATATATCCTCTGTGATGAAGGAATATAAAAAAGAAATCCAGAAATCCAGAAAAAAATTAATTTTTTGATAGTGTAAACCCCCAGCTATTTATTAGAAGCTGACCACTGGCATTGAGAAAAATATGCAAGCTGCCTCTGGGCTTATTTTCAATGTTTTGCTTTTCAGTTTAATATATCAATTTCCATCATAGTATATCAATTATTTAAAAAAAAGAAGAGATCTAATCATTCTAAAACTTATATCATCTATTTATTTCTCTCCAGGGCACGACAGTTCGACGGTGGAGGCTATGGAGGTGGATGAGAAAAAGGAGGTAGATAAGTCTATAGTGGAGGAGAAGCCTCCGGGAGGGTTGGCCAGCACTAACCCCACCCTGTCGGCCTCCCAGGGCTCCCTCCGCAGCATCCCTGACTACGACAGCAGCGCTACTCTGAGTGCAGACGAGGGACCCCCGTCCTCCTCCCACACCCACGAGGCTGAGCGCAAGTCTGACCCCGCTCCCCCCGCCGCCCCGGTTAGTACGGCCACTAGTGAACAGTACGTGAGCAGTAGCCGCAGCTACGGGGTACCCCCCAGCAGTGGGCCCCCACCCCAGTCCAAACCCCTCCTCCAGGGTGCGGCTCAGGGACACCTGCCGGCCCCTGCCCCCAGCATGCCGCCCCAGGAGGCGCCCGGAGGGATGACCAACCACCGCCGCACCATGGAGATAACGCGGGAAGCTGCGGCCAAGGGGCCCGCAGGACTCCTGGACAGGCGCTCCTCACCCGCCTGTGTACGCGACCTCATCGACTGTGCCATCGAGCGGAATATCGTGCAAGACCTACGGACACAGAAAGGTGAGAACTTGTTCTAGTGTCTTGAGAAGGGATGTTTAGAGATAAGGATTGGGGGCAGAGGAGACATACTGTTACATTGTATAAAGAACCATATTAGTTAAGAGTTTGTGGAGGTGACAAATACTTTAACCTGTGTGGCGAATGTTCACTCTATTGGCAATCGTTTGATTACCAAATAGGATATCAGATGCTATTTTATAGTTGTCTAGAAATGTACCTCTGTTACGGGCACTGTCATTACTTCACTTTTCTACTCTTGCAGGAATTCCATTTTTTTGC
Organism: Harmothoe impar; assembly: GCA_947462335.1. Lineage (NCBI taxonomy): Eukaryota > Metazoa > Annelida > Polychaeta > Phyllodocida > Polynoidae > Harmothoe > Harmothoe impar. The sequence continues at coordinate 6,066,705 of OX381720.1, read as the reverse complement.
TGCAATACTTCTTAGAAATTTGCAATAGTTATTACAGGAATTCCAGCAAAGAATTGACCAAACTCCTCAGAGAAATAATTATTTTTGTACCCTCTTACAGAGCAACAAGCGGCGATGGTGGACTACCACGGCCACCCGTTGGTGCAGCAGCACATGGTGCCCGGGGGTCGTGAGGCGCCCGGGGGCCACCTGCCCCCCCAGGGTGCGGCCCGCATGGCCTTCAGTAAGGAGGGGGTGCGGAAGGAGCTCCGCGACACCCCCGAGCTGCCCCCAGCCTCAGTAGCCCCCACCACAGCCTCACGGCCTATAGTTGTGGATGGACCGGGGCGTCATACCGACTCGCCGTATCCTCACCCGTCGTATGCGCCCCCACCCCAGCAGGCCCAGCCCCAACCCCAGCGGGTAGCAGAGGACCAGGAGGTGCAGGATCTAAGTCGGAGGCCGCTCACGCAGCCTGTACGTGACCGCAGCCCTCACACCGCTTACAAAGGCAACCCGCGCGACTACGACCCACACGATCCCCGGTATCACGAGTTGTACCGGCGACACGCTCAGCAGCCTGAGGCGGTGCCGCACGGCCAGCTGCGGGCCCCGCCCCCGGCACACTCCCACCACCCCACCATGAAGCGGCACGAGGCCTCCCCACAGCAGGGGATGCAACAACACATGGCCGCAGCCGCCGCCGACCGCGAACCACACCGCCCGCACTCAGAGCCACGGGAAAAGTCACCCTCCACCTACATGCCTGAACGGTCACAAATGACACCCCCGGCTCTCCGGCAGTCGGTCTCGCCCTACCCGATGGACCGCCAACAACAGCAGCATGCGCGGCAACAGGCCCAGATGGGGCGTAACGCGCACGGTGGGCCACCTCCACTCATCAAGCAGGCAGTAGGCGGTAAGCCCCCCATGAAGGCCGAGAAGATGTCTCCTATCGGGCAGCCGCCGCCAGGTAAGACAGGTAGAGTGAACCCTTCTTATTACTTACTCTTGTTGTAATTCAAGTATCAAATGGACAATAACCAGAGCATCAGATATGACTGCAAATAAATATATAGTGTTAAGTTCTTCAGGCTCGGCTTTAATTTGATGCCAAACATACCTTTATAAAGTGTAGCTTATACAGTGGCTTATACAAGTATAATACAGTACTAAAATACCAATTTTCATACTTAGTTTGGGTTATACAATTTTCTCAAAGTTATGGGGCAGGTTATATGCGGGTTAAAACGGTAGTGCTGGAAACTCTTAATACTAAGAGAAAGTTAGATTGTATGGGTGACTAATGCCAATGTTTGTTTCAGGGGGCTCCATCACACAAGGCACCCCTGTACAACCACCAGCGTCCTCCCAGCCCCAGTCCACCCGCTTTGAGGGCTCCATCTCCATGGGCACCCCGCGTGGGTACGACCCGGGGATGCGGACAGCACCGGTAGCCCCCGGAGGCAGTATCTCTATGGGCACCCCTCGCTACGAGCAGGGAGCAGCCCGCGGGACACCACCCATGCACCCGGAGGGAGGCATGGCGCCCCGCATGCCGGGGATGTACGACCGGGCCACCTACGAGGCCCTGCGTATGATGCAGGACAGGGGGGAGATGTACCGCCGCCTGTCCCCGACGGGGCAGCCCGGGGCGGCCTACTACCCGGCAGGGATGGCCGGCTATGCCGTGCCCCAGCAGGCAGCCGCTCAGCAGTACCAGTCAGAACTCTCCAGCTCGCGCGCCGTCCTCATGGGCGACTTTTTGACTGCGCAGCAAATGCAGCATGCACAGGAGGCGCAGCGACGAGCCGACAAGGAACGGCAGCTGTCTCCGAGGAGTCGTGACTCAATGGGCCGGGAGGGGATTCCTGGTAAGCCCTATGCTGCTACAGTGATGGAGGCAGGCATGCCGCCACCGTTTGCACCCATGTATGTGCACGCCGGGCAGGTTCCCGGCTCACAACAGGAGCGGATGGGTGGTGGGCGCACGGCCTCCCCCATGCCGTCCCCACAGGAGCTGGCACAACAACAACAGCAGCAGCAGCCGCGGGACGGGTCGGGGGGCCACCCGGCAGGATGGCCACAGGGCCACCCGGGGGTGTCCCGCGGTGTGGCACCGTCCCAGGCCAGCCCTGGAGGCCAGCCACCACCCGACGACCACCGCCACCCGACACCACCGCCGCGTCAGAACGTGATCCGCAGCATCACGCACGGCACGGCCGGCAGCATGATCATGGAGCGCATGCCCTCACCGCGCTCCGCACCCCAGGTCAACACTCACCTCAATGGCAGCTCTCCATTCGCCACTCTGGTCAATGTCGCAGTTAACGCTCCATCTCTCGCCGTCCCACCAAAGGACCGGCATCAGCTCTCCCCCAGTATCCGTGACCATCCTAAGGAGAGGGCTCATGCCATCGCTATGGAGCAGGAGCGGCATGAGCGGGAGAACGAGCGACGTGACCGTGAGGTGGCGCTGCGGGAGGGGTCGGCACTGCGGGAGGTGCAGCACCGAGACGCAGCGGCCCTCAGTGAGGCCCAACACCGGGAGGTGCAGTACCGAGAGGCTCAACAACGGGAGGTGCTGCGGCAACGGGAGGCGCACCAGAGAGGGGTGCAGCACCGCGAGGCCCTGGCACGCGAGGTGCAGGTCCGGGAGGCCCAGGCACGGGAGCAGGCCCGTGAGGCGCACCATCGGGGTATACAGCGCGAACGGGAGGCCCAGCAAGCACAGCTCAGAGACCTGGACCGACGAGAACAGGAAATGATTCTGGCAAATAGGTAGGATATGATACATAATAAGGTTTCATTACCAATACCATATTCAATGTTATTAGCGCACATCCCCTTTTCAGACTGAAATCAATGTTTATCAATGCACTGTGTGCTAATTATGTGGTAAACCGTATATTACTTAAATTCAAAACAGATCAGGTTTTACATAAGTTGTAAATGGTATTACAGTAATGTAGGTTGAAAAAAGATTACCGCGTATTTGCCATAAGACAACCATGTAAATCTAAATCGTCAGAAGTAGATTGTTAGCCCATGGGTATACTTGCCATTGGAAGAAAGATAAAACTACCTACACCAGGAATTTTGACAAAGTTCTCTGAATTGCACCTCTACCAAACCAAATTCATAATGTAAATTTTGAATCTGTTGTCAGCTATATAATATATATTATGTTGTAAATGTATTACCAAACCTCCGATTTTCACGTGACGTTTTGTCTCTGCCCCCTCAGGTACAAAGAGATGGAGGCTCGTCAGGCAGCAGTCAATGCTGAACGTGAGCGACAGGAGCGTCACGAGCGCGACAAGCTAGAACGAGAGCGCATGGACATGATGATGAACGATGCCCACAACCGGCAGGAGGGTCGGCCCGCCAGCCGGGAGGGCTACCTGAGCCATGTGCGGCAGCCGGGTGCTAGTGGGACAATGCGGCAGCTGGAGCGGCCCCCGGAGGCACGGGCCCCTTACCGTAACCACATGGAGGGGGGACCGCCCGGACCGGCCGGCTACCCCTACCACATGGCACAACAACACAGTGGGCACTCCCAACAACCCCCACCACCCAACCAGCGTCCTGACCCGGGGGGCATGGCACAGCGCCCTCCCTCACGGGACTCAAAACTGTTAGAGGCACAGGAGCGTCGCACCGAGTTCATGTCCAAGGAGGGCAGTACGATGGGGCAGAGTAAGTCGGGGTCGGGGGGCGGAGGAGGGTCGAGTGGATCTAGCGCGGGATCAGCCGGCCCGTCAGAAACTTTCACCGCCGCCAATCTAATTGATGCCATCATCATCCACACAATAAACAATGGGTCCAACTCGTCCGAGGAGGACAAGATGGCGGGTCATAGTGGCAGCAGTGGTGGTAGCCGGGAGCCAGCGTCGTCGTCTGGCCCCGCTCCCTCCGACCCAGCCACCAAGTACATGCACAACTCATTAGCAGCCAGCCAGGCCAGGCAGTCCCATCATGGCCAGCCACCTCACTCCTCCTCTTCCTCCTCCTCCCAACCCCCCAATGTGTCACAATCACACCCTCATCACCCACACCCCTCCCCCCACCCCCACCACCTGCCACCTCACCATCAACCACCTCACCACCACCTCCATCCACACCAACAACAACAACAACAACAACAACAACATCCAGGAGGGGGCAAAATGGACCTGACCAAAGACCAGCTCTCACCGCCGTACAAACCTCACAAACGCGGTTACGAGCCTCCTCCCCCTCCCCACCTGGACGTGTCCTCTCATCACACAGACTCTCCTCAGTCACATCCACAACATCATCCACAGCAACGCCAACATCACCAACCTCAACATCACCATCAACAACAACAACACCAACAACAAACGCTCCAGCGGGAGCTTTCCTCTAGTTCCACCAGTTCCCACCAGGGGGTGTCATCGTCTGCAGATGTCGAGCGGTCTCAGGGCGGAAGCCCAGCCTCCGACAAATCGGTAAAGTCTAACCACTCGGCGCAGAGTTCGGCTAGCTCGCGTGCCATCACGCTGGGTGAGCACATTGATGCCATCATTATCCAGGACTACACCCGGAAAGGTGGCCAAGGGAGCTCTCCCAACAATGGCCACCCGTCAGCCGACTCCAGCAGTAAGTAGTGTTTGTATGTTGTTATATAGCCCACCCACACAGGAGCTGGCTGCTGGGGTTACCATAGGGTGCTTGAGTCAACCCGATGCAACGTAAAAACAGGCGACAAAATAGCCGAGATTCAAGACAGAAACCTGCATAGTTTTGTGTGGCAGCAATGTCTACTGCTGAACAATATGGTGGGTTACTATATGGAAAAACAGCGTGGATTCCTGTCTTGAATTGAGTTTTTTTTGGCACCTGTTTTTGCATTGCATAGGGTTAGCTTTCACACCCTATAGCCACCCCAAGTTCTGCCCCTACGACGCCCCGTCCCCACCCAACCCCACCATGCCCATACCACTCTTTCGCTACTCGACTCCCCGTTATAGCATAGGTCTGACCGACATGGGCTCATCATGACCCCCTCGAAAGTATTCAGACATATAATCTGCCATTCGTATTCATTACCTTTTATGGATAAGAATAGACTTATAATAACAAAAAAGAAAGTATAATGCAACAAGAAAGACAAAGTGTAGTTTTCCCCAATAGCTGATCCCCAGATGAAGATGAAGCAAACAGGTAAAAAATATGTATATAATAAAAAGGGGGCAGGAAAATATGAACTAACCCATCCTATATTACCCATGATGAAACCTGCAGCATAGACCCAGTCTTGTCAATGACGTCATAGACCAGTCTTGTCACTGACGTCAAGTTACAATTCCCATTGTGTGATTTTGATTTGAGTAGAGCGGACGTTGTAACCATTACTGTGCCGCTTGTTCTAGCGCCTTGGTTCTAGTTGTGGTATGTTTTCTGCATTCTTGGAGATCCTTCTCACATGAATCTTTACCAGTTATTCACAGAACCACACTACCACTGACACTACCATACCATACCACAGATAGAAAGATCTTTATGGTATCTCTTAGAATTATGATAATTACATCAGGTTCTGGGTTTTGGAAGTGAACTTTATAGATATAATCTCCAGGCCCAGTGCGAGTCCAGTTCATGTTGGGTCGCCTTTCCAAATAATTTTGCAAATTATTTATACACCATCTTCATGCTTTCTTTTCACACAAATTTGTATATTGGTAATGTATTTGACGTTTAATATTGAAATAATGGTAAGTAGCAGGTACTATTTTGTGGTAGAAAAACTTTATTTAAAAAAAATCAGCATTTTTAGCTTTGGTTGCTCGAATATGTGAAATGGCCTGATATCATACAGACGCCCAAACATGGTGTATTTAGCAGAATTTTCTGTAACTGAAGACCTAGGTTGGTATTCACGAGTCCGTTTTGTAAAAGCAAGGCGACTCTCAGATTCTTGCCCCATGGTAAAGTATAGTAATGACCGTCTCCTTTCTGCACTACTTATGCAGTACATCCTCCCGCCACCCTTGAAGGCACCAGCAAGAGCGAAGGTAAAATATACACCAGATTATCTCTACTATCAGTAAAGTACACAACTCTATACCCATGTATAGGCGCACTATATATGGGTATACACCGCCCCCCTGTCGGCAACCGGTACATGACTCGCAGTCAACTACCGGCTCGCGCCCACAAACCAACAACACTGTCACCATAGAGTTACTTTTAATACAGTTTTTAGTTCCTTTTTGATTTGATAATAACTGTTTGTGCAGATTTTTTGTTTCAAAACTTTTTGTTTTATTTAGTTTTTGTTCCAACCCCTCTTTCCACCACATCTGTGTCGTTTAGTGCCCCATTGGTTTGGAATTGTTGTTGCGTCTAACCTTAGTACACTCTAAGTATACATTAATAATAAGGGAACAAATGACCACTTACCTCTTCTTGTTGTTAGAGTTTTGGTTTTGGTTTTGCACGCACATGGTCCTTGTGTGGAAGTCGTAGTGCTGAGTAGTAGTGCCATGTGGATGTATGTGTACTCATCTTAGCTATCTAACCGGCAGCTTAGGGTCGGGGAGTGGGGGGAGGGCGACCGACGGACGCACCAATATGATCATCGGTGTTGATGCATCACAGAGATCAGTGTAGGGTCCTTCTTTTAGACCTCTTAGAAACGCGGAAGAAGAGACCCATCGAGCTGAGAGGGGAGGGGATCATTACCCCCAATGCATGCTGAGTGTCTAAATAGTGTTGTCACATATCTAGTTGTTTGGTGTTGTAATAGATAGGTCAAAACAGCAAAAGTCAGCATGTACATGTTGAGTGTAGGCACGGCCACCCTGGCCGCCCTACCTCTACCCACCACCCATGTCAGCCGTAGCCGTATTAGTCGCACCAGGGTTCTCCGCAGATGGAAAAATGACATACTTTCGAGATATCGAAGCGAGCAGCAAATATTTCTCACAAATGATAAGTTTTAAATATACCCAGTAAAAATTCAATATTGCTCAAAAATATGTACATATCTAAAATCAAAAAGAAAATTGCAGTGTGGGGAGAATCCTGAAGTTAATTTTGTATTATTTGTTAGTATGTCTGGGTATTGAAAAGTGACCACATTAGATGAGTGATTATCGGGAGGGGGGATTAAATCCAATTGGTCAGGGTCGTTAAGCTACAATTATGCTTCGGTCAGCTAGATATCTGATTTACAGAATTGAACTTTACGTCTCGCCTGGCTTGGCCATAATAGCATACCGTATTCGTCGTAATAAGCGCCTACCAAAAAATAGATATTTTTTTCATTTGTAGTCTAAATTCGGCCAAAAACGGGGGGTGCGCTTATTAGGGCAGGTGCACTTATTACGGCGAATACGGTAAGTACTGGTAACGTTTATTGATTTACATAAGTCCCGGCCGCACATATGATTCAATAGGACATAATTAAAATCTTAACGATAATGGAGGGAACAACAAATATTATACATAAAAGGGGGTCGGCATAATATTTCAGTTTGTCCTTTCCGTTAGGCTCAAAACCAGAAAATATTAACCTCTAACCCGCTTTTCTGTTTGTTACTGACACTTTGCGTCACTTAAATGATAACATTGCCATCTCCAGAGAAGTCACTCTCCCCCATTATGCACACATATTAACTATAGTTTAAGTCTTGGGGCATACACTTTCAAAGATTGGTAGGCTATTAATTAGATAAGTGTGGTGTAATGATATAAGAGGAAAAAAAGCGTCCCTTAGTTACTTTGTCTGCAAGTCGTGTATTCAGGTCCAGGCAATTCATTTGCATTTTATTTTATAATCTACTCTTAGGCAACACGTTCGTCATGCTGTCCTCAAACAACTCCCATTAATCTTGTTGATAAATGTAAGTGGAAGAAGTGAAGATTTTAATGCATGTAGAATGTATATATCTATGTATTAGGGACCATCTATTCAGTGACATCTCCCTCCAAGTACACACAAAATATCAAATAACTTGATCATCAAAAAAACCCATCAGCGTTCTAAACTGGAATACGCATTTAACACGGATATGAAAAACCGATAGTGTGCCAACGCATTCCCCGCTTACTACAATTACTACAATTACTCATAAGCTCATACACAAACGGCTAAGTGGAAAACCATACTGATGAGTGACATTTAACCCTTGCCTGAGATGTGTATTATATTAGCTGGGATAAAGGGTTTATTTTGTACTTACACTGATCCCGTCAAGAAGGGTTAAGGGCACCGCGACCGGTGTTGTTGTCGGTAACAAGCGCCTCGAGTAGGTCTAAGCTCACCTGTCCCAACCCGTCACTAATACCTTCAGTTTGTTGATACCCTTTGTTAGTAACCGTTTTAATATTGTAATACATCCTACATCTATATCTGTTTGAGCCTATATGGTCTTTGTAATGTCTAATGAGACCCCTGTTTGAACTACTGGTACATGTAGTCGAAGATAAATGATGTATTTAATAAGTTTGTATGTATTAAGTGGGTAATAAGTTAAGATGGTTATTTGGTGTAAAAAGTAGGTGTGATTAGACGTTAAGTTATTATTGTTGTGTGTGTGTGTGTGTGAGTGTTGTCGTGACATGATGTGTCGTATGTCTTAACTCATGTCTCGGTTTGTCTTGTTTTTAAAGACATGAGTTCTGCCGATCTGAGCGCCATCAAGTCCTTTCTAAACTCTGGCAACAACAGTCATCAGTCTCAGCAACAACACCATCAACAACAACAACAACAACAGCAGCAGCAACATCAACAACAACAGCAGCAACAACATCATCATCATCAACAACAACAACAACAAAAGCCGCCGCAGCAGACTGAGTCGTCCATGTCTATGGCCATGGCTGCCCAGTCGCCCCCGATGCGGCCCATGTCGTCTCCCTCCACTCACGTTGGTGGACACTCTATGGCACCCGACTCGTCAGGGTCGGGGTTAGGACCGGGTTTGCCGCCACCGCAGCGGGTTGGGGACGTGCCCGGGAGGCAGAGGAGCATGTCTGTGGGTAACCAGCATAAACAGCCGCTGCCGTACCGCCCCCCGCCCATGTTGGGCACCCACGAGCACTTAATGCGGGAGGCAGCGCGCACTGGGGCCTCGGCTGCTGCAGCAGCAGCAGCATCAGGGGGTGGCGAGCCGCACGGAGGGCACCACCACCACCCGGCCTCCCTACACAACGGGCCGCACCGCCACCCCAGCCCCCAGCCCCCACCACAGCATACTCAGCCTCACGGGGGGCCCCCACAGGCGGCGCACCGGCCCACCCCACCCCCGCCACAACAACAACAGAAACAGCAACAACACCCCGCCGCAGCCGAGCAGGGAGCCACCGCTACCTCAGCCGGAGACAACCGACCGCGCAGCTTCTCAGCAGGCGCACATAATAAAATGGCACCCGTGTGGAACAACTGGAAGGTGAAGAGAGCTCTTGAGCAGGTAAGCGAGTCTACATAGCACTGGTGTGTTGCACAGAGATGTCACTCAATTCTGCTACTTTGTAGGAATTCCTGCTTTTTGCTGGAATTTCTATCTTTAATTCTATGTTAATTTCCTGCAAAAATGTAGACCAAAATTTAAAAGTTTCCTACTTTTTGACCAGCCTGGGAGTGACATCTCTTTGGCAGCAAGTGAATGCAGATTTGCTCTATACCTAGGGTCGTCATGCCAGATAGGTCCTGCTGAATGTTTGCCCTGATATGATAAAAACCGCTATTTTGTATATATACCTAAAGAGAAAAAAAGACCAATTGAGAACATTTTAGTAGCATTACCAAAGAGAAATTCTAAAAAAAATATATCATTATAATTTTAATATGTATTGATGCGCCATGTCATAAGGAATACAAAACTGTTTTAATTCTGTGTCTAGCATGTTTAGAACCAACAGAATTCGAGAGTATTCATGGGAAAAAGGGGCGATCTATTGGAGGAAATGGCCCATAGTTAAGCATCACCCTCATGGACCCCTTAGTAGGGTGGCCGGAGGATTTTTGAAAATTAATTACACATATATTTATCATATATGTCTAGAATGCCTCAATATTCGCATTTAACAAATTTTCGATGTTATATTGATATGGCAAGTAGGTAACTAACGGTAACTGATTACATATACCTCACCCCTCCAGCCTTTCTGACAGATCTGAAGGCAGGCACATATTACATACATAGGTCAAAGTCCTCCCCCATGGCCCAGTCCTGCCGCAGTGTCTAAAGTATACACTAATTGCTATCCCTGAATCTCTCTATGGCTCTTTGTCAGAGTGGCCCTCTAGTGTTATAATATGAAGTTAATACTTGAGATTGGGGTCTGAGACCCCTATATGACCCCCAGCAGATAGGCTGACGCTGGGTGGCGCTAGGGCCTTTAATTTCCATTTAAAATGGATCAAATTAAGTTAATTAAGATCTTTATTTGGTAATTTGCCAAAAATTGCCAATTTAGAATTTCTATACAAATCTTAAGTTACAAATATATAATTTTAAGTGCTCTATCTACCATACAAATAATTTTACCTGCACAGGATAAAGCATACTGGTGTATACCTGCATTCAATACCATTATAATAAAAAAAGAATTGCATTGATACATGCATTTGCCATTGCACAGTGTGAATTCTCCCAACTGTCAGTTAGGAGAATCACTCAATTATACAGCTCAAAACAAGCTCGAAATGTGAAGGTCTGTCAACATTGCCCCTGGATTACATTATGTAATACAATTTATTGTGCTTATTCGAGCTGCTATATGATGAATCCATTCAATATCTCTTGATATCAAGTAACATAAAGTCTTTATCTGCTCCCTAGTTAAAATGGGAAGACATCTTAAATGGGTCATTTAGCATAGGATCAGATACGGACAGAGAGATCGGTCAGACCCTCCAGCCACCCTACCCTTAGCTATACACAAAAGGTGTCACTGCGACTAGCAAATGCGCTGCTTTCACAGCTTTATCCTCCTCGTGGTGTGGGCAGTCCCCCCTCCCCCCGGTCATCCCCTCAATGACACTGGGGTGCAATGGTGTGAGGGGCGGCCTCACACCCCCTAGCAGTCCCGGGAAAATCTAGCTACAAAGAGTTACAAACCCGGAAAGCTTAATGACAAGTTACATGAAAAACCTTTGCATCATGTCAAAGGTAATTATCCATAGTTTTACTTGGATATTATATAAAGAGCCCGAAAGCAGAATCCTGTCAGTAGTTAGACAAAATATAACTATTTATAATTTCCAGTTTCATAACTCTGGTTTGGGAACGGCTATGTCTAAAGGAAACCTATTGAATTAAAGGCTAAAACATGATCTTATTAATTATAATGGTCTCAAACGTGTATGCTATCACGGGGCTCTCTCAGACCACCTAATTTAAAGGGTAGTCCCGCACCAGGTGTAAAAAAACGGCCCATGCAGGGGTGTGATTATAGCAGTGTAACACCTCCAATGATAAGGCAGGGGCCCTTTGGTAATGCTAATTTTAGGAGAATTAAATAGGGTCAAAAAAATATTTGCCCTGATATGATAAAAACTGTTATTTTGTATATATACCTAGAGAGAGAAAAAAGAGAACATTTTAGGATCAAAAAAAATAAATTAAAATCAACGTTTACATATTTGTCAAAGAACATTTAAGAAGATCATGAATAGTTTATGTGATTAATGAATAGATAATGTACTTAAGGCAAAGAAACTTTTAAGCTCAATTCTAGTAGTAGTGATCCTTCAACCTTTGAGTGGCGCTGTGTAATGTGGAGCATGTCTGGCTCTATCAGCAGGAGCGTGACCAGCAACAGCAGCACAGTCAGCAGGTACTGGCCGGGTCCGGACACCCCGGAGCGGGACACCCGCAATCAGGACACCCACAATCGGGACACCCAGGCTCGGGACACCCGCAGTCCGGACACCGAGAATCTGGACATCCACAGTCCGGACACCCGCAGCCAGCAGCCGCCCAGTCGCCCATGGTGCTGGCCCCCGATGAGCGGGAGATTGTCAAGGTGGCCCGCCTGGAGGCAGCAGCAGACCCCCGCGTCTCCCAGTCGGGCCAGCCAGACCGACGCTCGCCACTTGTTGGCTACAACATGGACCCCATTTCCCCAGCTAGCAGTGAGTATGGCGTTTTGTGTTTTGTATTTTGTACTCGATCTACCGGTAATTCTAATTATAGCCTATGATACAATTTCCCTTCCTTGAAATCGAAAGATACAATTCCACTGCCAAAGGTGATGACCATTTGTCCCCTCTTGGTTAACAAATGCAGGGTTTTGACGAGTCATTGGAAGTTAGGGAAAGTCATGGAAAATGATCTGGGAAGATCGGGGGGAAAAGGTTTTAATAAGAATGTACCATTCGCTTTTAAGATTTTATTCTTCGGGAAAATTGTAACATTTGGTCTTGGAAAGTCATGGAATTTCGATCTGTAATGCTTGTTGGAGCATGTTTTAAAAAGCAACTCATAATCTCCTGCAGGTTCTACGGACAGTGGAGGCCCGGAGTCCAGCATGAAGACCTCGCCACCGCGTTCTCCCCGCATCCACCAGGGCGGCGCCGGGGGCGGCGTCTCGCTCGGCATGCTGGGACACGCAGCCTTGACCCCAGGTCACCCACCGTCCACGCAGTCCGCGCAGAAGGGCATGCCAGTTGGGGGCGGGGGGCACCAGCAGATCTCGTCTCTGGCTGCGTCCCACCAGGCCATCACCAGCCTCCTCTCACGGCCCCAGAACAAACAGAGTAAGAGTAAGATACATCGTGCTAAGTTTCCAATCTCTTATGTTTTACTTGAACTTTAGATTTATATATCAATGGTGAAAAACATATTTGAATAGCTCTTTTGGGTGGCCGAAAATGGACAACCATGTCTCTGTATTGGCAATATAATTGGTCCCAGGGGTCTCTTACCATAGTGCCCCTGACTGAGACCTAGGAATTATAGTACACATTTGAGTTTTGTGTCAAGAATGTTAGTCAGACCATTTTTATAAGCAAAATATTGCTCCTCAAGACTCGATTGGCATTTTTAATACAAAAGAATATACTGAATTTTCCCCTGAAACTCCCATTCAGTATATAACCAAGCCTTTTATGCTAGAAGCTAGGATGATACTGTGGCTGTGTTCGATGTTAACTGACCATGCTCCTCTTGTGTTGTTGCAGCGAGCAGCTTCCCGGCTGACAGCAGTGTGATGGGTCAGCGCGGGGAGCCGTCACCGACCGGTCATCGGCAGCACATCAACCCGCTGACCTACGTGCAGGACAAGATAGCCGAGGTGATGCAGAACTCTGAGGCCAGTCCCCGGCCCAGCAGCTCGACGGCCTCCCCAGGGGAGAGCGCCGGGTGGGACAAGCGGCACATGCTGCACCCCCTGGACGCTGGGCGCTACGGAGGAGGGCCACGCGGCCCTGTGGAGAGCTCGACACACCGCGGGGAGTGGGCTGGGGACCGGTACCTGGGTGGGCGCTCACCGCTACGGGACGACACCGTCACTGCCAGTCGACAACGGTCGCCTCGCCCATCCATTCACTCGCAGTCCTCTGAGGAGAGTCAGGGCAGCGCAGTGAGCTCAGCAGACGATGTGTACAACGCGACCAGTTCTACCGGGGTGATGAAGCCGCCGTCGTCGACAGGCAGTGGTGGGCCTCCCCCGCCGGGTGCCCTCGCCGGCCGGGACTACCGGGACCGGCTCGTCAGCAGCCCCATGATGGCGGCAGACGGGGGTGGCTACCCCCACAGCCCCCGCCCCTCCTACACCAGCCGTATGGGCTCCATGGCCATGGCCGAGAGCTCGAGCAGCTCACGGTCCCCCCAGTTCAGTCCTGTGGGTACATCAGACATGGTGGTGAGCGGCAGTGGTGAGGACATGATGCGGCCTAACCAGAGTGGGGCGGCCAGTGAACCCCACAGCTCAGACCACCGGACTCACCCCCCGCCCGGCGGGCCTGGACCCCCCTCACACGGCCCCCGGTCCTCGCACGCCCAGTCGCCGCGCGACTCGGGGGACAGGCGGCGTATGAGTGTGGAGAGTGGGGCTAACAGCAGCGGGCTGGGGGCGGTGGTGGAGAGCCCCCCACCCCACCGCATGGTGATAGACGAGGTGGGCGGTGCGGACAGCTCGGCGCAGGCGCTGGAGCGCATATCGCCCAGTAGTGAGGGATCTCAGACAGCAGCCTCAGCCATCTCCACCTCCCAGCACCAGCAGGGGGCCATGAGCACCCCCTCGTCTTCCTCTAATAACGCCAACCGGCAACAACCGGATTACATGGACGTGGACTCTCAGTCAGCCAAGGTGGCACGGGGTGGCGGAGGCAGCGGTGGTGGCAGCGAGGCGGGTTGCAGGGCTCAGGGCGTGGTGGCACAGTCGCCGCACCACACAGCCATAGAATCCAGCTCGACCAGCGTCACCTCCGCCATCTCGTCATCTGGGCCGCCTCACGTGGACAGCTCCCGCAGCAGCTATCCCAGTCCACACTACAACACACCCGGTGAGTTGTCCGGCCCCGGTCGGGGACCCCCGGGGGGACCACTAGCGCCCCAGCCCCACTCTGTACATAGCTCCCCTGACGGTGGTGGTAATGTGAGTACCTCTAGTGCTGCCACCGCTAACAGCTACGGAGGCCGCTATCTCTACCCGGGACTCGCCAACCAGCACCCACATAACGGGGCGCCCATGGTGCAGCGGGCCTCCCCCGCCACCTCACCCTCACCCATAAACAGAGAGGCCGAGCCCTCACCTCTATTACAGTCACAGTATGACGCACTCTCGGACGACGAATAGACACACACCGAGCCCGAGGCTCACCATCTTTGTACAGAGGGGGATCAATGTGGGTGGGCACACAGAGACCAATATCCACACATGTCCCCAAGAACCAAGCTTATAAATGGAAATCTCAATTCTTTTTTTCATAAGTCCAGCCCCATGGTGGGGTAAAACCTTTTACTCAATAATACTTGAGTCGGTAGTACTAAGACATTGAATGATGATGATGGGGTTGTGTTGTTATTTTTATTATTACTACTACTACTACTACCGATGTTGTTATACCGTTAGCCCGGGAGCTAGCCGCCCGCCGCTGTGGGCTGCTTTAAGATACTAGACACAACAGGGGTGTACAAAGCCACCACTAACAGGACACAAGAAGGCAACTACACTTAATTGCTGATATTCTGTGTATGCTGTGTTATTCTGCAGTGTTATCATTTCTCATCTCAGGAATGGCTGTCTTTGCGAGGACACAGACAAGAGACTAATACTGCCGGGGCCGCCACTCGCTTGGGGAGCAACCTGGCGGACAAACCTCGCGTCATTGTCTCACAAAAATTTACTAACAACCCACAGATTTTAATTTAGGCTTCTTCTGTAGATATTGTGAGAATTGGAGATGTTGCGATATGATGATAATAATGATGATGATAATAATGCGAGCCCTTGATGCGGCCTAGCCGGGGGTGTGGTGTTAATCATTGCCTTATCTAAAGGCGACAGAAGGTGCCCGATGAGTGGGGTTGTTATTGTTGTTATGAACTGTGGCGCAGAGGTGACGTAAAAGTGCTGATGGACGTAGTGGGTATCAAATAATGAGTGAATCTGGTGAGTGTATGTGTAGTGGACATTAACTAATGAGTGAATCTGGTGAGTGTATGTATAGTGGACATTACCTAATGAGTGCATGTGTCGAGTGCAGCGGTTTACGTGTGGAGACAAATAACTACATTATAAAGTGTCGGTGTGACTTGAGATTCAGACATAGACAAACTGAGTACACTCTGAGACAACAAGAGGAACATGTAACTACTATAAACTGATTGTCTTGTAGCATACTTAGCTTACAGAAACAGTCGGGCGAGCCATCCCCCCCGCCCCCCTTACTACCCAGGTCACTGCCTCTCGTATGATGTTAATATTGATTATAATAATAATAAATGATAATGATAATGGACAATGTTGTGATCTATAAGAAGAACAGAAGCAGTGAGAGTTTGCCTGCTGCCCATGTATAGTAATGGGGAGCTGGTAAGGCCACCATATATAATTATAATTGTGTGTCGGCGACAGAGAGACGTAAGTGTTCTGTTCCAACCCTGGGATCCCTGTCCGTGGTGTAGTGTACGACCTACACAGCACAACTCAACATGTACGTTCTTCTTACTCCCTTGTGATGGAAAATAAATATACAAGATAAGACAATCTTAAGATAAAGGTCAGCAGTGTGTCTCCGTGTCCATCATTTCTTCCTGTATGATAAAAATTAGTACATTCCATAGAAAATAACAAGTTAAAAAACATATTGCTAGTGAATTTTTTTTTCATCCCACCCCTCACACTCAAGTTTAAAATAGCTTTTATAACCGTGTGAAGAGAGCTAAGCAATCCCATGGGTGGTCTAGCCGGAAAATCAAATCATAGTGAATTTTCTATACAAATCCTATATTAATATAGCATACTGTAAGCATAAAGAATAAAAGTTGATTTTCATAAAATTATTATGTGATTGATGTTGACATGCTATGGGTAATATCTATTTCAAATTACAAGAGCATTGGACTCCTAGTTAACAATTCATGGCACCATTTGTAGTATGTCCATATATATAGTTGATTGGGAAATATCTTTTTTCAACTGTTAGTCTGTAAATTGACATCAAAATAGATGTTATATCACTCTTCAATTGGCCCATTCGCTATTGAGAATAAAATACGCTAAATGGCTGAAACTTTTATTTTTGGAAAATTCATATAAAATTAACTACTAAACGGATCTTAACATAGTTACCATCATTCTTCATCATTCTTTATGAATGACAGCTACCGGAGTGTAATGCGTCAGGCAGGGAGCTGATTATTTGGTGGGCTGATTTTAGAATCTATGTAAGTTGAGAATGTCAAATATCTCAAGCAATTATGGTCATATAGCAGAAAAATACATTGACAATCTAGCTGAGATCCAGGGCTTCAATTCTACCGAAGTACATTTCTAAAATTTTCAAGATTTACAAAGATCTTGCAAGATTTGTGGGCTCAAAAAAGAATACCCGTCTTAAATAGGACGTTTTCCCTCCAAAGAATTAAGCATAGGTTTCAATGAGGAATTATGAGGATGAAATTGAGAATATTTCATGAACCTATTTTTAAAATGTCACCGACTCGTGTTTTTTTAGCAAATTATGAAAGAAAAAGAAAAACATTCTCGTATTAAGGATACTGGATACAATCTCAGAAAACCATAGAAACTCCTTGAAAATAGCTCCACATCTTCCTATATATATGAATAGTACAGAAAAAAATTGAGAGAGATTTATGGTGCCATACCAGAGTAAAAGCACCCCACCTGGTGGGACTTTTTACAGTGATCCTAGACATCATTTCAACCTAAAACAAGCCATCAAGATGACTTTCATAACAGTAAATTGCTTTAGTTAGGTAACTTAGGATATTTCTCAGGATAATATATATAATTAGCATATTATATCTCACTAGGGTTGAAACTATTGAGTTAGATATCGGGGACTTGCTTGAAAATTGCAAGATAATCCCTTCATTAAAAGGAATCAAACCATAGAATCCCCACCAAAGTCTGTCAGAACATGGTTATATATATGATAGGTGTAATATATCAAAAGAACAGCACCAAACATGGTGCCAATGTTTAGCAAATGGACAAGATGTCTTTAAACAGTGCTCACAGACACTTGCCCAGTTAGCTCAGTCAGTAGCATGCCTGCCTGTTGATTCATAGGTTGTGAGTTCAAGCCTCTCTTGGGGAAAACTGAAAAAGCTTTTCAAACTAGACATGCTTAGTACCACTGACCATAACATTAGCAGTCCTCACAGTCACTTGTCTGGTTCGCTCAGTCAGTAGCAAGTTTGCCTGTAAATCCTGAGATCGTAAGTTCAAGGCTCTCTTGGAGAAAACTACTAAAACATTTTCCAAATTGGTGTTCGTATGCACATCCACCAGGTGAAGCTTTGGTGTCCCTGAATAGCTTCTGAAGGTTCTTAAACCATCCACAGGGGGGCACTTAGTTTGTATCCAGTATCCTTAAACAGTCAAGCTGTCCCGGCGTGACACCAGTTGAAGTCATCAGATCCTACATATGAGTGGCTGCACATGGTTGAAAAGCAACCTGCCCGTTTATCTTTCCATAAGATATGTGCACCAATTGTTGTTCATGTGGATGGGAATGAATAACAATTATATTTCAACTCAAAAGCGATGAAAATTTGTCCCCGCAGGACAGTCATGAGGAGAATACTGACATGGTTCCATACATGCTCCCCATAACTTTAATATAGATTCCACAATATTGGTTGAGCCCTTCATTTAATCCCAATAAATATGCGCTCCTAATAGGCATAGTGATTCTTATATCAAGTAATTCATTCCTATATTAAAATACCTGGGAAAGTGAAACTGCCCCTTTGTTTTGGCACTGTGTGAATGGGTAGGCCGTGGCACCTACATTTGCAGTAGGATAGCTAGACATGGCCTCAATCAATGTCAAATATGGGAGAATCTATGGAATTCTAAATAAATGTAAAGCTAATGGTGGTTTCTGTACATGTTGGGGTATCCCATAAGAGGTTCACAATTTTTTGTAATCAATAGTTTAGATTTTGTGACATATTATGTAAAAAGATTTCACCATGCATCAACTTATTAGAAAATGTGCATTCATATCGTGAAACAACATGTTCTGGGGGACAGAATGCATCCATAAAACATGACACAGCTATAGCCAAATCCCCCATACTTACAGTCAAGGTAACCCTCTATCTCCCGCATACTTTGAGTAGACTTATGGTCATGTTAGAACTATAATATATATTTGATATTTGAAATATATAGAGGGGTAGACATTGACGGATACAACTTATTAGATTGAGTGTTACTGTGAAAGTAATTATATTTAAGGGTATACATTTTCGTGGAGGTGGCAAAAAAGACTAATTTGTACGGAAGCCGAGGAGGGCCACAACTATATGAAATAAGAAAAATAAAAAGATGTGTTTATTAATTCTATAAGCGATTTTGTTTGCTGTCAACATTGATTTCTCAGCCGTCAAACTGTCAAGTTGGAAAAAAAGTTGCTGTCAACATTGATTTTTTCAGCTGTCAAACTGTCAAGTTGGAAAAATAAGTTGCTGTCAAAATAGATTTTTCACCTGTCACACTGTCAAGTTGAAAAAGAATTGCTGTCAATATGGATTTTTCACCTGTCAAACTGTCAACTTATGCAAACCACTTTGTGACAGGTATCTTTTAGCGTTAGTGCTCAATACAGAGTCCCTCCCTCCCTCTCTCCCTCCCTCCCTCCTGCCCTCCCTCCTTCCCTCCCTCCTTCCCTCCCTCCCTCCCTCCTTCCCTCCATCCATCCCTCCCTCCTGCCCTCCTTCCCTCCCTCCTTCCCTCCCTCCGTCTTTCCTTCCCTCCCTCCCTCCCACCCTCAGTAAATGTGGGGGAGTAGGGAAGTGAGGCATGGCATGGCAGGGCAGGGCTCCCTCCTTCCCTCCCTCCTTCACTCTCTCCCTCCCTCCCTCCTTCCTGCCCTCCCTCCCTCTTTCCTTCCTTCCCTCCCTCCTTCCTTCCTTCCATCCTTCCTTCCTTCCCTCCCTCCCTCCCTCCCTCCCTCTCTCCCTCTCTCTCTCCCTCTCTCTCTCTCTCCCTCCCTCCCTCCCTCCCCCCTCCCTCTCTCCCTCCCTCCCTCCCTCCCTCCCTCCCCCTGACTATACCTTCTTCCATACCCCTCTTACATCCCAGGCCTAAAGGATACCTGTCAGAAGCTTCAATAAAAATAGTTGACAGACAGACAGTGTTTTTCCCCTTTGACAGCAAGCTCAATTAAGAAGTTGACAGACTGACAGCACATTTTTCACTGTTGACAGCAATAGAAACATGCATATAGTATTTCCTGTAGAGTATTGTACATGGGCCTATATGCAAAAGTACTAAGAGACATAGTGCATGTATGTGGCCCTCGTCGGCTTCCATAAATTTGCGGGTATTTATTCTCAACCTTAGAATACCAAAAATCCGCGGATTTTTAATTTTCCACTAATTCTGCAAAAAATATATAATGTAAATGTATTAATTTTCGCTCAGTACATATCTTCGCGTTTTTCGCGCACATGCTTAGGTGCGCTAAATTTTAATGTGCGCGAAAATTATGCCCTGGACATTACAGTCCAGATAAATACCTACATAGGAGTAAATGCTTCGGGCTCTAATATTCTTAAAAATTGTCCGATTTACAAACCGTAAAAAATTGCATGTACCTAAGGATGTGATGCTTACAGGTGCGCAAAAATATGAGTGCGCGAACATGTATTTCTATGGTAGGTGCGCGAAAATTTAGCTGCGCGAAAATATGTACGTTTACAGTATGCAGCGAAATAAAGTAGGACTACAGTATAATAGCCCACATACAGCTCTTAAAAGAACGTTGCATATGCTTCTTTATATTAAGATGTGAATGATATGAAGCATTCACTATAAAACAACTTGCATGTTGCTGAACCGGAGACACAAAGAGCGGCGTATCAATATCATGTGAAATTAACACTGACAACATTACTACTAACTGTGATGACCCTATTCTCTCCGAGATGGAAAATAATATCTCACTACACGGTCTTAAATGATCAACTTGAGACTTTTCCCATTTACTCATCTTTCCTAGTGTTATTCATAGTCATAAGGAATAAGACCTATCTTGAACATTGCCTTTTCATAGTGGTGGTTACTACTAACACATTACCAACTGTGTAAAACGTATTAAGTCATTTCTGACCACTAGCAAGTAATTGTTGACTCAGGGTAAATTAACCCTGAGTAATATACACTGCCTGTTTTAAGACAATTATGGGACATGGGAAAAAGTTTGTCTTTCGGTTGCTATTCGAGATGGACAAAAGGGGAAAAAAGAGATACGTAGGCAAGATCGGGGCACACAATATTCCTTCGAGAATTTCTCAAAAACCTCATTTTCTCTTTGTGATATTCACCTGTGATCTTTAACAATTTTTTTCTATCTTTCGCTTCTATGGAAATGTACTAAAACCAATCTACCCTTGGTAACGGGCGACCATAGGCTCCAAGGTACACATGTATTATTATTTTTCCTCAAAGATAGAAATCATATTTTGAGCCAAAATTGTGCTATTTCTCTCATCTTGTACCTCTATCTTACTTCAAATACCATCCGGGCCAAAACTGGGCATGTTGGTAACACATTTCAAGAAGTAAAATATAAGCCAAAAGTCCTATTGTTCAAGAAAAAGCATACTGCATGAAAACTGTTTAAAAAATAGAAATGTTTTTACTACACCCTACCCAGCTAACAAAAAAACGTTATTTTACGTCAAAATAACGTTCTAAAACTGTATATAACGTTATGCCATAGTGAGGAGCCTTAGAGAAACGTTATATAACGTTAAATAACGTTGCAAAATGTTGTATAACGTTTTTTGTTTACTGGGTATCCCCCAACTCTGGAGGGCACATAAAATGTTACAGAGCCCCCCCCCCCCCCAAAAAAAAAGAATGAGCTTTTTAGTTCTCTTTCCACCCATCAAAGATATGGTGGCGCCACTAGCAGTTCTCGTACTCCGCGAGAATTCAACAAGACAGCACGAGATTTCCACAGTAGCAGCCTAAAAGGAGTGCAGTTTTAACAGGGACAGAAGGCGGTACATGCCCGCAGCCTGCAACTGTCGCCCACACCCACCTGCACACCCACACCCACCTGCTCTCCCACACCCACCTGCTCACCCACACTCACCTGCTGGCCTGAAATGGAATAACATACATGTATGACACATGACTTGAGGGTACTTTTTTAACAAGGAATCCATTTCTGATGCCAGAATTGACCAACAAATGATTATAAGGGAGTACCATATCTAAGTACATGAAGATAGGCAAAGTCACATGACCTTTGAAACGGTTGTTTCCGATCAATATTATCAAAACGGAGCACGGGACCAATGGAGCTCAGGATAAACAAAGAACGGGATAAACAAAGAATGGGATAAACGGAGAACGGGATAAACAGAGCTCGGGATAAAGGGAGAACGGGATAAACGGAGCTCGGAATAAAGGGAGAACGGGATAAACGGAGAACGGATAAACGGAGCTCGGATAAATGGAGCTCGGGATAAAGGGAGAACAGGATAAAGGGAGAACACAGATAAACAGAGAATGGGATAAACGGAGAACGGGATCTATGCTGAACAGAGAATAGGATAAAGGGAGAACGGGATAAAGGGAGAACGGGAAAATGCGATAAAGGGAGAATGCGAAAACAGAGAATGTGAACACTGAGCCGGGAGGGGGGGAGGTGATCAGCGCCAACGTAGCACATGCCGCCCTGCAGCCGACTGACACGGGGAAACGGAAACGGCGATGGTGTCGCTGCTGACGCTCTGATCGACTCGCTTTTTGGCCGAGACGTAAAACAGCGATTACGCGCTGCCTGGCACTGATGTCCACAGCCACTTGCTTGCCCCCAGCCACCTGCTTTTCCACAGCCACCTGCTCACCTACAGCCACCACCTCAAATTCAATTATATATGACTTGTGATATATGAAATTAGGGTAGCTTTTTCTGGCGATTACGATTATGCTGTCAGAAATGAGAAATAATGTACTGTACTCAAATTAGATCACTCATTCGACTTTCTAATGACAAATGCGGAATGTGTGAGGCTTGTAAGTAGCAGAGAGCTGCATAGGAAGTAGCAGACGACATTCACCATATATTTAACCCTTTGAGGCCAACACAACCCATTTCTATGTGCGTAAAAGAAGGTGTACAGTGTTGGCGCGTGTGTAAAGAGCAGGCCTTAAAGGGTTATTATCCAGGTGTGACAAACATGTTGCCACTTTCCTTTAAGGGCCGCTATGTGCAGATTAAGCCACCGCGGTGGTACTGGGGAGCTTCTGTGGGAGGTTTGATAACCTTAGGCGGTCTCCAGTGAGTTTTCAAATGCCACAATTGTGGTAGACAGTACTATAGGCTACATAGCCAGAGACCTGAGTTGATAATACCTGTGCTGCCACCTTCTGTGAAAGCTAAGAACTATAATATGGTTGTAGTGGGTTACACTTTGCACCTTTTGTGATGGGGCAGTTTGGCTTCCTGTACCTGAATGACAAGACATGTTTTCAAGGTCACTCCAGTAAAGAACCTTCCAATCTTCACAGGACTTAAATGTTTACTTGCTAAGTATCCAACATGGTGTCAGAAGTTGTTCTGGAGTGTGCAGAGAAGACAAGGTAGGCCAGATCACCTCTGTTTTGTTAGGAGAGCTGAACCAGGAAGTGTGTGTGTTGACATTGGGCCAGTGCAGGCCAGATCTAGCGCTGCTCCTGAGCTGCAGAGCTGCAGACAGCCAGTTGTCAGAGACAATTACTCACTGTTGGGGACCAATAGTAAGATGGCTACAGGACATGCTAGATTGCCAGATCCTCTGGTGATAGACAGGGGGAATCCATCACACACATGGATGCTGTGGGAGAGGAACTTTGGGATCTTTCTGAAAGCAAGTGGGAATGCAGGGCAGCCTGGAGCCCAGAGGGTGGGGTTGCTGCTGAACCACATTGGTGAGGAGGGTATTGATATCTTTGACACCTTTACCTTCCTACCTGCCCGCCCCAATCCAACACAGGGACAACCCCCTCTAGTGGCAGAAGATCCTGATGACCTGGACACAGTGTATGAGAAGTATGAGGAGTACTTTTCAAAGAGAGATCCACAACTCATGCTGAGACAGCAATACTAGTACAAGCTCAAGAGGGTGACAAGTCAGAGTCTGGAAAATTGGGTCCTTACTGTGAAGAAGGCAGCAAAAGCCTGTAAGTTCCCAGATGCCTACATGAGTCAAGCCATACGAGACAAGTTGACATTTGAATGTACTGATGATCAGTCAAAGGCTAGGATATATGATGCGGGACCTGATGTTACCCTTGATAGGGTTATAGCAATCATTCACCAGCGTGAGACCACACCATATGAACTGCAGAAGACTATGGTTTCTCGAGTCGACAGCGTCGCAGGGAAGCAGTCAAAGAGAAGCAGTGCGAAGCCTCAAAATAAGTCAACAAAGAGCAGTGGTGATCGGAAGTGTAACTACTGCAACCGCAGCCATCCAAGAGGAATAAAGCATTGCCCAGCAGCGAAGGCAACATGTGAGAAATGTCAACGAAAGGGGCATTTCAGTGTTTGTTGTTGGAGCAAAGCAGTGAAGCAAGTATCCGGTGATGATGAGGTTCAACAGTTCTCTGAGGAAGAAAGTTGTGCAACATTCGTTGGTACTGTGGGTACTGACCAAGTGAGCACTACCCCAATCAAGAAGGACCGGGGGTGGTACATCAACTTGACAACTAGAGGAGATTCACTGTGTTGGTACATTGACTCCGGAGCAGAGGTAACGGTAATGGGTGAACAATACTATAAGGAGCCTTATGGTCAGCTCGATCCACCGAACCGTAAGCTCGTAGCAGCCGGGAATGCACCGTTACTCACAGTGGGCCGTGTTAAGTTGAAGCTGAGTAGTGATGCCACTACAATTGATGAAGACGTGTACGTCGTACGAGGTCTCAATCAACTGCTACTTGGACAGCCTGCTATACAGAAGTTGGGCCTGATCACTAGTATACCTGGAGCCTTTAGTATAAAGGCAGTCCAAGCCGACACAGTCGCAGAGCGACAGCAGAAGAGCACTAAGAGAGACTCAAAGAGGTGTGTATCCTCGAAGGAGACCATCAAGAGGGACTACCCAAAACTCTTCAAAGGACTAGGCAAGCTAAGTGGACAATACACAATCAGGCTGAGAGGTGGTGTGAGACCATTTTGCCTGTACACAGCTCGTACTGTGAGCCTTCCATTGTTGGACAGAGTGGAGGCTGAGATCAAGAAGCTGACTGATCTTGGCGTGATAACACCAGTGGATGAGCCTACTGAGTGGTGTTCTCCAATTGTTGTAGTACCGAAGGACAATGGACATGTCAGGATTTGTGTAGACTTGACAAGATTAAACGAAGCAGTCTTGCGGGAGGTACATGTTATGAAGAGGGTTGAGGAGACACTTGCTAAGATTGCAAGCGGAGCAGTGTATTCGAAGCTCGATGCTAACTCAGGCTTTCACCAAGTGGAACTTAGTGAGGAAAGTGCCAAGCTCACCACCTTCATTACACCGTTTGGTAGATTTATGTACCGCAGGCTACCGTTTGGCATATCGTCCGCCCCGGAGTACTTCCAGAAAAAAATGGACAAAGAGCTCGCCGGCCTCGAAGGTATTCTGTGTCACATGGATGAAATACTTGTCATTGGCAAAGACAAGGACGAGCATGACAGACGTCTAAAAGCATTGCTGGACAGACTAGAAGACATTGGACTAACTCTAAACCCAGCTAAGTGTTTGTTTGCGCAAACAGAGTTGAAATACTTGGGACAAGTGATCAACTCAGAGGGTGTGCGAAAAGACCCATCCAAAGTGAAGGCTATCACTGAGATGCCTGCACCTACGGATGTGCCTGGTGTACGGAGGTTCCTTGGGATGGTCAATCACCTAATGAAGTTTGTGCCAAACTTGGTGGAAATGACTATGCCTATCAGAGAACTTCTCAAGAAGAACAATGTTTGGGTCTGGGGACCAGCACAAGAAGTTGCCTTCAGAAGACTGAAGGAAGAACTTGCTTCTGATAGAGTACTAGCTTTATATGATCCACATCGAGAGACAGTTGTGTCAGCCGATGCTAGCAGTTATGGGCTAGGAGCAGTGATCAGACAAAAGCAGAAAAATGGAGACTTTAGGCCGATAGCATATGCAAGCAGACCTATGACGGACACCGAGCGTAGGTATGCACAGATCGAAAAAGAAGCTCTATCAACCACTTGGGCTCTTGAGAAGTGGAGTGACTTCCTCATCGGCATTGAGTTCCATGTAGAGACGGACCATAAGCCGTTGGTTCCGTTGCTCTCTACAAAGCTGATTGATGAACTACCCTTACGGATCCAGAGGTTCCGCATGCGTCTGATGAGATTCAAGTTCACCATCTGTCATGTGCCGGGGAAGCTCCTCACCACTGCAGATGGTCCACTTGTGAAGTACTGGGCCGAAAGAGGTAACCTCACTGTTCATGAAGGGCTACTGCTGCGTGGTAAGCAACTCATTGTGCCACCATGTCTGAGAGTTGATGTGTTACGACACCTGCATCATGGTCACCAGGGAGTGACAAAGACCAGAGCCAATGCTAATTCATCTGCATGGTGGCCTGGCATATCAAAGGATATTGAGACAACAGTGCAGAATTGTGACATCTGTGAGAAGCACAGAAGGGACAGGGTCGAGCCTATAAAAGGAACTGAGTTCCCACAGCGTCCATGGGCCAGGATCGCTGCAGACTTCTGTTATCACAAAGGGACTAACTATCTAGTAGTTGTGGACTATTACTCTAGAGACATTGAGACATGCAAAGTCACTAAAGGAGTTGACGCCAAAGAGACTGTTGCTAAATTAAAGAAGGTATTTGTCCGTCAGGGCATACCAGACGTTCTAGTTACTGATAATGGACCTCAGTTTAGTGCAAGAGACTTTGCTGATTTTTCAGAAGAGTGGCGATTCTCTCACGTGACTTCCTCTCCTACATATCCTCAGTCCAATGGTGAGGCTGAACGTGCTGTTCAGACGGTGAAAGGGATTCTAGACAAGGCTACCATTGATGAGGACCTAGCGATGTTGATGTACCGCAATACACCGCTTCATAATGGGTTCTCACCAGCACAGCTGAATATGGGAAGGAAGCTTAAGACAAGGGTTCCATGCCTTCCATCTGATCTGTTGCCGAGTACGCCAGATCCTTTCCTTGTTCGGAAAAGGGAGAAGGCATACAGGGCGAGTATGAAGTCAAATTATGATCGTCGGCATAGAGCTAAAGAATCTGGAGACCTGTCTGCTGGTGACAAGGTCTGGCTTCCGGATCTGAGGTCTGAAGGTGTGATTGTTGGCAAGGCTAATGGCCCTAGATCTTATGTCATATCGACGCCAACCGGACTCCTAAGGAGAAACAGGCGAATGACTAGAAATGCTGGACTACCGCCATCTGTGCCACCGATACCAGGTCAAATCACCACCAGACCTGTTCCTCGAGTCAATCCTCCTACACCTGGACGTGACAGACTAGTCAATCCTACTACGCCCAGGGTTGACACACCCAACAAACCTCCACCACCAAGGTTTGAGGTACCGGATATTCCGCCAATGCAAGCAGTTGTGAATGAACCAGATGACCCGCCAGAGGTTGAAGTGACTATGCCTCGCAGATCTACGAGACCGAGATCTGCCACTAAACGACTTATTGATGAGATTTAATAGACTCAATTTGATCGTGATATTTGCTTATCTAGAGAAATATTCTAATAGCAGTATAGAGACTATACTAGTGGTATTTAGTCATATGGCCTATATCATTTACTATGAACATTTGCGGAACACTGATAACTGAGCTTCTCATTACTTCCATAAAAAGGGAGATGTGGTAGACAGTACTATAGGCTACATAGCCAGAGACCTGAGTTGATAATACCTGTGCTGCCACCTTCTGTGAAAGCTAAGAACTATAATATGGTTGTAGTGGGTTACACTTTGCACCTTTTGTGATGGGGCAGTTTGGCTTCCTGTACCTGAATGACAAGACATGTTTTCAAGGTCACTCCAGTAAAGAACCTTCCAATCTTCACCGGACTTAAATGTTTACTTGTGTAATAAACGATCTTTCGTATCTTTATGATATTGGTAGAGTATCAATTAAAGAACAAAGTCGACACAGTTCGGATCAAGTGTTACAGGTTGCAATATCAGGTTTATTCAGGTAAACCTAAACAAGCAGTCACTAAGTGTGCGAACTCCCTATAGAGTTCGGAACGGGTCAGTAGGCTAAGCAGCCGATATGATCACGGGGTCTCTTCACCAGCGTGGCTCAGAGTAACCGACGAGTACCGTCAGATGCCGGGTATATATAGGCAGCCAGCCTGCGCGCGCACCCGCAGACCGGAAGCCTATAGCGACCTCTGTCCATACCCCAAGCCCGGAGTAGGTGTCGCCACCTACCGTCGGACTGAAGGGTTCGGACTGAGCTCGCAACACAGCATCCAACAGCACTCGTCATATAATAACCCCGTATAACCCTAGCCCCTACACTACCCCCTACCAGATAATAACCGGGAGGTAAATAATTAAGGTTATAGTCCGAAAACACTTCGGACTGGCATTATCTTATAAATACCACCTTAGGGGTTTATTAAAGTTATACCTTACAAACAATATGACGTTACTGTTGAACACAAAAAGGTATTAATTACACCCATATCTACACATATAGCTCGTAATTAAAAATTACGCCCCATTCCCTAGGATAGATGGAGTTAATCTATACATATAGTATACACAACACTTGAAAAAGTACAATATCACAGTAAAAAAAATTTCGTCCCTTCCAGACCCCGAGCTAATTACACTCGTAATGAATAATACTTTATAAGTGATAAACACTATCACTTCTCTTAAGGTTTTTAGAAACATATTAAAGTATTATTACAAAAGATATCATACGTGATTTTATAGCGATGATCCGGATCCTCTGTTGTTGATGATGCATTCCGCCCGGCTTTCAGAACCTACTTCATTCAGCTCCTACTAACCGGAACGAGAAAGTTCATAGCTCATGCTCGGGAGCTTATAGTAGTATATAAAAAAAATTCCAAGTCCTGCCTCCAGGCGATCTTCGGACTTATAATTAGGAGCACTCGGTCCTGATATATATAGTTTATAAAAAAAACATCTCGTATCAGATCCCTGGTGGTAGTGTACTCCTGTCCCGAGCTTTGGGTTTCTCTCCGGATCTCCTCGTCCTCCTCCGTCCGTTCTGCCTGGCAGACTGACTCCTTGCGTAGCCAGCCTGCCGCTTCTTCTCGTCCGGATCCTTGAACACCCTATAATAGAGTGTTTTTTCACATGTAGGGTTGGTATATTTAAAATACCCCCCCTTCTTCTTGATCGGGTCCTAAGATAGGATAATCCTATCCGGACTCCGAGTCGTCTTTAGGACTCGACTGGGCCGCAGCCTCCTCCTCATCAGAGTCTGACTCAGCTTCCGCCAGAGTCAGCTCCTGGAGCCAGAGCTCGATTTGAGCACGAGTCCCATCCCATTCGTGCATCTCGTGCGCGAAACAGTCTCTGAACCTCCGACGTTCGTGGTCCAGTTTTTCCTCGGCGTTCTTGACTGCCAGCTTCTGCTTTTTCCTTTCGGATTTAGCAGCAACTCGCTCAGTCCGAGCATTCTCACGCTCCTCCTGAACCGACTCCGTGGCCGCTGCTTTCTGAGTAGCGACTTCACTCCGGTGGAGATGATGCACTGTGTCCAGCGACAACATCGCCACCTCCTGACTTAAGCCAGTAAGCAATCGGTGGAAGTTATCCTGCCACCGATTCATGGCCTCCTGTCCGGCTTCGTAGGACTTGAAGTCGGCGGGAGGAAACGAGGGCGGGCCCCGTAGTCGTAAGACATGGTGCCCCTCCGGAGCCTCCTGAGGGGGATCCGGAGTCTGTGTGGGCTTCGGCTTTTGCTTCACCGAAGCCTTGGTCTTCCCCGTCTGGGTGAGAGTCTGTGACTCTGCTCCCGGAACCAAATCTATATTGGGGAATTCGTCAACGAACGCCCCTCCCGTACTGGAGTTCGGATCCTCCGGGCTTGGCCGAGGTGGCTTGCCCTGGGGGCCCGACTTCCAGTCAGTCTTGCGAGAGGTAAATGCCGGTCCTTGGTACCCCGGATCTGCCTTCTCCATAACGGACTGCCTTTCGTCCGTTTTCTGTTTCTTCGGGTCGGTGGGCTCCGAGGATCCGTCGGATTTTCTCGGAGCTCGCCGCTTCCGCGTACTGGTACGCTGCTGATACTCTTCGAATTCATCGTAGAGTTCGCCCTCCGGTACATGGAGATACGTGCGGTCCGGGTTTACCTTGTAGAATACCCGCACCTTCCCTTTCTCGTTGGTGCCAAAATCCACCTCGAGGTTGTCATTCTTGTCTACTGTGGTCCCGAAATGGGAGTAGACTTCTGCGTGAGCGGCCTGAATTCGTTCCGCTGCGGTCTCCATAGCCAAGCCATGGAACTTGGCAAGGTGTCGAATGATATCTGCTCTGGTGTAGAACAGACCCCCATTCGGACAACCCTTGCTGCCCTTCGAACCCACACTCAGGCAGTCATATCGCATGAGATGACGTACATGAAAGCGGGTAAGATGTCTGGCATACCGAACCTTGGTAGGCCAAGTTCGGGGTTTCTCCAGGGTCTCGTCGATGTCCTGACAAGCTTTGAATGGGCACTTACTAAATGAATGCCATCTAGACATTGCCCATGCCAATTTTGCCTTCTGAAGGAGCGAATGGTATTTGGTGCTACCAGTCCGGACCTTCTCCAGCAATTCGAAGTGGTACAGCTGTACCGACTTGCCTAAAGGATCAGTTTTGATCCATTCTTCGTCGTCGGAGAGACCGTCGGGCCCCACCTCCTCCGGAAGCTTGGATGACCGCTTATCTTTAATACAGTCATTTATACACATGGGTTTAAAGAAATGAAACCCACTAACGGCATTGGCTCGGAGGGCATTCCGGACCAATAGCTGCAGTTCGTTGTCGGCGATTGTGTTTTTGTCCAATCCCTTCAGAACTACATCCACCTCTTCCGGGGACTGACCCGCGTTCAGAGATGTTAACCGAATGGTCTCTCGTAGGTATTGATGCCTACGACTGGCCTTCTCCATCTTACTAGTGTCAGCAGTTCTAGTAGCAGCTGTGCTCTGTTGGACAATCTCGTCCTCCAGAGTATCATTGAGAATAGACTCGTTAGTCTTTTTCTCCATATTCCGGGCCAGCCTCATGGCTGGCGTCAGATGTCGCCTTTTCTCCTTCCGACTATGCACGACCTTGAATTCTTCTGCGGTTCGCAGGTCGTATTCAAGGGCCGCGAGTAGTTCGGGGCGCCCTTCAGTCTCAGCAACCAAGCGAGCGTTAGCAGCTTGGTCTTTGAAGCCTTCCATTGCAGCCGTTACGTGGGCCGGGAACCAGGTCGGGAACCGGTCGGACAGAATGTCCAGCCCCCGGAAGGTTCTCATCTGGACCAAGTCAAATGACCTGATCTCATCCTTGCTCATCTGTGCGATGATGGCTCCTCGTAGCAGGGATGGGACGTCGGCGTCCTCCTTATCCCATACTTCATGTTGGACTGGGGGGATTACTGGTACCCCCGATCCACCCGGACCACCGCCTGCGGCTTGGTCCAGCTTGCCGACCTCATCAGAAGTATCCATAGTGGATGGCTCCAGACGGGGCTCGGTTTGCTGTTGAGGAGTCTCCACTCGGACGGGGGCTGCTCCTTGAGGAGGCGTCTCCACCCGAACGGGGACTTCTTTTCTTTGCCCCACTGGAGCAGGTAGCTGGAAGGTGATGCCGGACAGCACCTCCTGCACAACTCGGACCGTTTCAGCTGCGGATGATGCATCCATAGCTTCCTCAGTCCTAGTGTCGGATGGGTGAGTTGTCGTTTTCGGACGAGCTCCCCCGTGCCCGGACGTACCAGCCATGGCTGCGGCCGTAGCGGCCACTGCAGAGCTGTTATCCAACCCTCGCGAGAAGGACAACACATCCACGGCTGAAGTCGGAGCAGCTGACGTTCCAACTGCTTTCCCAGCATCCTTCTCCTTGCTAGGGATCGGGATGTTTGACTTAGGAGGGACCGGAGTCTTGACAGCCTGACTGCTGCCGGACGTCTGTCCCTTCTTCTTCATATCTTTAGCTGATTGCTTCGGATCAGCTTTCTTTTGTTCCTTTGGCACCTTTGGAGTCGGAGCCTTGGGAGTGACCGTCTTCGAATCTTTGGTTACCGTGGCAGTGGCAACCTTCGGATCCGCTTTCTTAGTACCCTGGGTACTAGACTTCTTCGGATCGGGCTTCTTAGGCTCGTCCTTCCCCAGAGGCTTCTTTCCAACACCTGCGTGTTTGAGAGCCTTGGTACTAACCTTGCCATCGGCCGACCGGGACCGATCTCGGGTAGCACCCTTGCCACCGCGCGTCCTCGGACGTGCAGTGTCGGAGTCGCTGTCGCCTCCCATAGACAGTTTCCTAGTAACTGTCTTCTTGAGGCTCGGCGAAATACTTAGACTGCACATCCGAGAGAGATGTCCAGTCGACTCGGAGGGGTTCGATTCTACTGCACTGTAGGCGATCCCTCGCAACATTCCGGAGTCCTCGCTACCATCGGGTGACGGAGACTTCCGAATCGGTGACACGGCCGGATCCACTCGTAGTTCCGACAGAGTCTGACTGAGCTCATCACCACTGGGGCTCTGAGCGTCCATGTGCTCCTCGGTGGCGGATGCCACCTCGGAGTGACCGGAGAGTTCGGACTGGCGGAGCTGCTGCTCGGCCATCCTCACTTCTGTCAAGTGTCTTACGACGGGAGTTTGACGGGGAAACACTTAGTTCCCCGTCTCCCTCTTTGTCTTAGACGGACCAGGAAAGAGTACTCACAGTTCCTACTCTTTTTATCACTCTTCTACTCTTCTAGTTGCCCAAAAACGCCGACTTCTCCGCTGCTGCCGCACGCACGATTGATCCGGGTGAGCCCCAAAATCAATATGGCGTTCCCTCGCTTTTGTTTTTAAAACAAAGCGCATGCGCAGCGTCTCGCGTGATTGGACGCGATCCCGTTACCCGGTGTGACCCAATTATCGAATAATCAGGTCACGACCTTTCCCGCCCGCAACTCGGGCTCGGGGGATCACACTGCCACGTAGGCGGCTCGCAAAAGTCAAAATATACTTCGAATAAAGAGTTCATCAGGAGTATTAGTGGATTAATATGGGAAATCGAAGATTACCCCACCGGATTATCCGTCCACCACCCTCGGGGAGCACTCCAATATTCTTTTCTATTCAACTCTGAGCGCCCCTGTTGGTAGCACACATATAACATATAAAACACCACAGGACACCACACTCGTTGTGTAAACAAGCTAGGTTACCGCCCCTCTGGCCACCAGCCTTGGGCTTCGCCGAACGGGTTTCCCGTTCACCTCTCGTAACCTGGCCGAAGGACTCTCGTTCTTAACTAAAATTCCAGCCTTGATTTTAGTTTTCCGGGCCCTTCTTCCTTCGCCTGCCGAGACTTTCTTTTTCACGGTCTTCTGAGGTTTCTTTCGTACCACTCTCTTAGGGGTATCCGCTGACACCCCTTCCAAAGGTACAAATTTCGCCTCCGAAGTTCCCTCTTCCACCTCCGTTTCCGGGGTGAGCTCCCTTCCAGCCCAAGCACGCAACCGAGCCACATGGCTCGTCCGGATGCGCCCTGCTTCGGACTGAATCAACACAGTCGTCTGACTGATACATTTAACCACTGTGTGTGGTCCATCCCAGTTATTCGCCAGCTTGACGTTGCAGAGCGGTTCGTGTAGGCGGATTACTCTATCCCCCACCACGAAACGTCGCAACTTCAATCCGGTGTCATAACCTACCTTCTGCCAATTCGCAGCTTTGAGCAAATGAGCCCTAACTGTTTCGTAGGCAAATTTGAACCTCTCTCGTAGAGATTCTACAAATAGCACCGTACATGGTGCCTCTGGACTGATCCCTACCACCCCGAATACTAAATCCGCCGGCATGATCAAGTCCTCTCCGAACACCAAGAGGTTTGGTGTGCAATTAGTCGAAGTGTGGACCGTATTGTTATACGCATGTACCACAAATTCGCACTGATCATCCCAATCATCCATATGGGAGTTCACTAATGGCTTCAAAACCTGGATCAAGGTCCGATTGAACCGCTCCACCTGCCCGTCGGACTGTGGTCGGTACGGATTGGTCCGAGTTTTGCATATAGCCAACTGATGACACATAGCTGCCCAAAGTTTGGACTCAAATTCTCTCCCTTGATCGCTATGTAACATCAAGGGAGCCCCCAGATGGAGGATCCACCCCTTCACCAGTGCTTCCGCACAAGTAGCAGCAGTGTGATCCTCTAGTGGGTACACTCGGGTGTATTTGGTATAGTAGTCCGAGACTACCATCATACACGTATTACCCTTCGGAGTGGGTTTCACTCCGCTGATAATATCCACGGCTATTCGAGCAAATCTCACCCCGAATAGCTCCTGCTGCAGTGGCAATTTCCCTAGTCCAGGACCAGGCTTGCCTAAACAACATGCCGGACATGTCTCTATCCACCTCAAAAGGTCGCCAGACATTCCGGGCCAGTAATATCTTCGACTCAGCCGTTCCAAAGAGCGTTTCTTTCCGAAATGCCCACTAGTGGAATGGCCGTGGCAGTAGTACAGGATGTCTTTCCTCATGGCAGCAGGGATTACCATTTGTAATACCCTCCGCTTTCCGGGACAAGTCTTCCACCTGCACAACAACGAGTCTCGGACCTCCAGTTCATGGAACTGTGCCAAGAAACGTCGCATTTCACGGTTTTCCAGCGATATTTCGGGTCTCACTGGACAGACCCCAGTAGGGACAAGCTCCCTCAGTCGTGCTATGGTAGGATCGGCCATCTGGTACGTCCTTATAGTGTCGGTGGACCAATCCAACAGGTTTTGCAACAACCCATCATAAGGCAAACGCACACTCGCTACCACAGCATTGTGAGCACCACAATCCCCACATTCCGGACGCACACAACGGCGTACCGGACGTCTACTTAGGCAGTCAGCATTAATATGCTTCGTGCCCGCTCGGTGCTGGATATGAGAGTTCTCCAGTCCGAACTCGCTGAGGTGATTCAACCATCGACCAATCATTCCCTCCGCATCCTTAAAATTAAGGAGCCACCTGAGGGCCGAATGATCGGTACGAAGTGTGAAATTCCCTCCATATAAGAAGTGCCGAAACTTCTTCGTGTATACCACCACCGCGAGCAACTCTCGCTTGGTAGTACAGTAATTTCTCTGTGCCTTGTTCATACTGTTACTAGCGAACGCCAACGGGACCTCTACTCCGTCCTGGATTTGGGACAATGCGGCCCCGATGCTCTCATTGCTCGCATCAGTGTCAAGGATGAAATGCCCCTTCTCCGTAGGGTATCTCAGCACCGGGGTGGTCCGGAATAACGCCTTAATCTCTTTGAAGGCTGCATTCTGTTCCATCCCCCATGGGAAGGGTTCTTTTTTCCTCCCCGGAGTCCAATGGCTCAACCGCTGAAGCGGCTGAGACACCCTCGAGAACCCGGGGATGAAGTCCCTGTAATAGGAACAGAACCCTAAAAAGGATCTGATATCCTTTGGTCCTTTTGGAACTTCCCAAGTCTCCACAGTCTCCAGTTTAGCCGGATCAGCCTGCACACCCTCGGTGGAGATGATCCGGCCCAAATAGACCATGGACTTCCGAAAAAGTTCACACTTCTTTGGCTTTAATGTCAAGCCATTGGACCGAATTCGTTCCAACACCTCTCCGAGGTTCAACGCACACTCCTCAAACGTCTTGCCGAAGACAATGACATCATCCAAGTATACCAAGCACTTGCGCCACAATAGATCACTCAACAGAGTTTCCATCATAGCCTCAAATGTGGCCGGGGCGTTGCATAACCCGAAAGGCATCAGTTCAAACTGATACAGCCCAATGTGACTCGTAAAAGCCGTCTTCTCTTTATCCTCCTCCTTCATCCCGATCTGCCAATACCCGGACTGCAGATCAAGGGTGCAGAACCATTGGTTCCCACCCAGCGAGTCCAGAGTCTCATCAATTCGGGGGAGAGGATATGCATTTTTCTTGGTTACTCCATTCAGGCGTCTATAATCGATACAAAATCGGATAGACCCATCCTTTTTAGTAACCATCTGAACCGGACTGGACCAGGGACTAGTGCTAGGCACTATCACCTTCTGTTCCAGCATGGTTTTCACTTGTTCTTCAACAACAGCTTTCTTACCCAACGGCAAACGTCGGTAAGGCATTTTGAAAGGCTGTGCATCTCCAGTATTGATAGAATGCAACACTTTGTCGGTTCGGCCTAACGGCTCCCCCTCCACCTGCCATGCATCCTGATACTTCACTACCAGCCTCCTTAGAGAGTCGAGATCCATCCGATCCGTCAGATCCGTTTCGGATATCATTTTCTCGAGTCCCTCACTCAAAGGGGTCGGAGAAGGGTCACCCTTCATGCTCACCTGTCCAGCGGACACTACGGCCTCACTGGTGAACACCTTCCCCAACACTGTATCTTTCCTAAGATACTGCGGTTCCAACCCGGGGTTAGAAACCGGCACCACGGTCCAAGCACCATCCCCCACGAGGGTATCCATGCCTGTCAAACCGATGCTTCCCAACATGGCCACATCCGGTTCCACAACTGCTTCTTCCTCTCTCCTAAGCCCCTTGCTTCGGACCAGCACGTCACACGTCTGTCCGGGAGGAATCTTAACAGTTTGGACCACCGTTGCCACTGTCGATACTTGTCGGAGCACACATTGCTCCACCGCACGGTACGGGTGCTCTATTCGGAGTACCCCTGTACCAGGATTCAGGACCGCGTCATACAACGCCGAAAAATCCAACCCCAGTATACCGTCGTCTGCAATATCCGCAATGGTGGGAGAAGCCACATACTCCTTCCCTCCAATTCGGACAGGTATGAACGCGCGCCCATACGTCTGCATACTCGACCCATCGGCCGAACAGGCGTTTACCCTCGTTTTGAAGTTATCACGACTGTCCGGCATAAGAGCATAGAATTTGGAGGAGATAAAGGAGTGGCTAGCTCCCGTATCTACTAAAAATTCGCCCGCCCTACCGGCCACAGTAACAGACACATACCACCGCCTCCCCCCCAGCGGAGACGGGTTTACAGTGAAGCGTTTGAAATCCTTCGGAGCAGCCAGATCAAGGCCATGTTTCTTCAAATGGTCGAAACATGGATGATCCGGGGAAAGCTGGGTACTCCCTACCCACACGGTGTCTGTGACAGCCGCAACTTCCTCGTTCCTATCCGTAATGGGCCTCCCTGCCTCATTGCCGGGCAACTGATGGACTGGAATGTTAATCAGGCCGGCATCCGAGCTCCTAAAGCTCGAAGCCACCCCTGATTCCCTTCCTGTCTTCTGAATTTCACTAGGCTCTACCTCTCTGGTATGTTGGCGTACTTCATCTGCAGGGGTTGTCCGCTCGCCTTTTCGGACTACCCCCTCTAGTTTCCCTCCTTTCCGGGAACTTTCGGACTCGGAGCTGTACACTCCGCAGCAAAGTGACCGATCTCTAAGCACCTATAGCACTTAGCGGTCCTCCGATTGATCTTCCTTCTGTTAGGCTGGGTAGCCCCCTGAATGGAAGTCGTCATCTTCTCAAACAGCGATGTGAAAAACGCTGCGTCCATCATCGGAACCTTCGGATCCGATGACTCCCTTTTTGGAGGGGGGTTCCCACCCCCTTCCGGCTTCTTATTCTTCCACGGCGGTTTAGAGGAATTCCCATTCCTCTTGAACTGAGCCGCTGAAGCTATAGCCCCCTCCTCATCACTGCCCGAACCATCAGACTGTTCCGGAGAACATTCTATAATGGCCGAGGCCCGGGTAGGCATCCGGTCCCCTAACAGTGACTTTTTGAGAGCATGTATGTCGATGGCCTTAAAAAGGTCATCTAGTGACGTATCTGCTCTCCACGTGTCATACACCGTTTGTTGTATGTCAGGATCTCTCAGTCCGGCAACGAACTGAGAGAACAATTCCTTAGAAAATAAGGCATCGTGGATTCCTGAAGCAGGGTGTACCTTCTTCAGGAGTCTCATCAATGCAAGTCCGAAGACCCTCGGAGCTTCGTTCTTGCCTTGCACGCGCTTCTTAAAAGCGACCATCGGATCAATCCGAGCGGAATCTCCGTACAGGATGGTTCCGATTTCTACGAGCTGTTTGAAAGTACCGCGAGGTCCGCAATCCTCCTTCCACTGCTCAACGGCCATGAGACCATCTCCCATGCGTAATCCCTTACACACGTACGGGATTGCATCCTGTTGGTCCCACCCACTGAGGTTTATATCCTCAACGGTGGCTCCCAACCAATCTTCCCACGAATTCTTCTGCCAGTAGGGAAATGGCTCGCTGGCTATGCGTCTAGCAGCGTTGGACGAACCTCTAATTTTAGAGGTTATCGCCAGACATTTAGAAATGGATGCTGTCGCGTCCTTTTCCGCACCGACATTGTGCAATCCGATCCCCGCTATGGCGGGATTCGTATCGTACAATTCTTGCAATTCTGTACTCAGCATTGTTCGTCTCGGAGCCTTCTTCGGGCTCTTCGTACCAGGAGTCGCCCCTGGAGTAGCGCCCATAGCTGGTATGCTACTCTGTCTGTCCAGAAAAGCCTGGTAGGTCCCATACGACACTAAGTCCGTAGTGGGGTCCACGCCTTGTCCGAACCACCAGTTCTTCTCCTGATCAGTCATGTACTGACACTGCTGGGCCAGAGCAAGCGATCGTTGATGCTCTGACTTCTCCTTTGCCAATTCCTTGGCCTGCTTCTCAACCTCCTCCTCTTGCTGAGCTTTCTCCAATTTAGCTTTAGCAGCTTCTCCGGCGGCTCGGAGCCCTTCCTTTCGAGCCCTCAGAACCGCCGCTTCCTGCTCCGCTAACTCCTCTGCGAGGGCCGCGTTCTCCTTCATTCGTTTCTGCTGCTGCTCCAAGGCAGCCTGCTGTTTGCGATACACGTCTCGCCTTTCTATTTCCAAGTTTTTCTGTTCCTGGAACAATATGGTTGCTTGGCACTCTCGCCATTGCAACAAACTTGAAGGAGTCAGATCGGTTTTCGCCGCCTTATCCTGCTCGGCCGCTTTCTTCAAGCGTTCCGCGTCGAGTTCTTGCTCGTCCACTTTCAACTGTGATCGTGGACTCAGAACCAACTCGGACAATCGTCTTCCCCTACCGACTAAGGCTAGACCGGTCGGGGCTGCGAATACCTGTTTTGGTATCGGACGGATACCACCGATCCCCACCCTCGGTGAGTAATCACTCGCCCTGCCTCTGCCCCTGGATCGTCCCACTCCGAGGGGTCGTCCGAAGGGTCGTCCTGGTGTTGAGGTTGACAAGGCAGGTTCCATGGTTACCCCACGTCCCATAGGCTGATTGGGAGTGTCGGTAAAACTCATGTAATGGAGGCCTTCCGGACTACCATTGTTCGCAGATGCGAAAGAGGTACTGTTGTCCTTTATACTCTCTCGTGTTTCTGATAAAAACTGCTGCAAAGCAGTTCTTTTCGCTTTCAGAATGTCACACTCTGTCAATAGACTTCGGCGGACCTCCTGTAAGTCCTCTGTGTCCCGAACAATGGCTGATCGGGCCCCTTCTGCCTCATGCATTACAGCATCTCGGGCTTTGCAAATATGGTTCAGCTCCGTGTTTGCCTGGACAAACTCGGACTGGATCACTCGTAGGTCCGCCTCTTTCTGATCGTATTCCGACCGGACTCTGCTGAGAGATTGTACCAATTTCTCATTCTCCTCCAACAAGGTAGACAGCCTTGCGTCCTTTTCCTTGATTTTGGAAGCTCGGTGTGTGACTGCACCCTCCAATGCAATCAGACTGCTTTTCCATTCATTGGATTGCTTCTGAATGGTTAACAATTCCATTTGAGCCATCTGTACACGTTCCTGTACTCGGGCCTCTCTCATGTCGTCAAAACGACGCTCCTGCAAGAGGGTATACCTCCTCGGAGTCGGCGCGGCTGAGCTTGACCCACCCACATTGAACAAGGACAAGTTCACTTCTTCTAATGAGCGGCTCATTATGGTAGGACCCCTGGGTCCTCGTGCTGCGTCTGTTCCGGATGGAACATTCGCCCTGCTGTGGGTATCTGCCTCATAACTGGCATCTAACCCTTCCGGTGACAAGGCTGCTGCCTCATCCGGGGACCTCGCTGCTCCGTCCAGAGCCCGAGGTCTGTGCTACTGCACAGGCTAACCTGCGTTTCACTCAGAACTGGTCACGGCACCAGTGTAATAAACGATCTTTCGTATCTTTATGATATTGGTAGAGTATCAATTAAAGAACAAAGTCGACACAGTTCGGATCAAGTGTTACAGGTTGCAATATCAGGTTTATTCAGGTAAACCTAAACAAGCAGTCACTAAGTGTGCGAACTCCCTATAGAGTTCGGAACGGGTCAGTAGGCTAAGCAGCCGATATGATCACGGGGTCTCTTCACCAGCGTGGCTCAGAGTAACCGACGAGTACCGTCAGATGCCGGGTATATATAGGCAGCCAGCCTGCGCGCGCACCCGCAGACCGGAAGCCTATAGCGACCTCTGTCCATACCCCAAGCCCGGAGTAGGTGTCGCCACCTACCGTCGGACTGAAGGGTTCGGACTGAGCTCGCAACACAGCATCCAACAGCACTCGTCATATAATAACCCCGTATAACCCTAGCCCCTACACTTGCTAAGCATCCAACAACAATGCCCAGGCCCTTGTAGCCGGCACCAGACCCTTGTAACCAGCACCAGGGCCTTGACATTGTGTGAAAAACAATCATTATGGCTCAGTCTGCTCAGACCTGACCAGGACACATACTGAAGCAGCTATATAGATGTGTTATGTGATCACTGACACTGTAGCCCTATGCAACACCCCAGGCAAGTGTACAATGTACAATGTACAATGTCAGAGTATAGGAAGCAAAGGTTACATATGAATCAGTACGAATTATTCACAAATCCGCAGTTTCAACCTTTGGTAAGAACAGACAGGGAACGGATCACTGTGCTCCTAACTAAACGGTTGTAGAACAACCGTTTAATAAGCTACAGATCCAGCCTACCCTGAGTCATATGTGAGGCCACTCACACGCTCAATCTTCACTTATTAGGCCCCAGTAAAATCTCGGAATTTGATCTTTAGATTAGTGCCTTCAGAATGGTTTGAAACATATCATATATGATTCATACACCATTTTGGAATTTTACATTCAAATAACTTTTGGGATATTACCTTGAGATTGGCGTATCTTAGGGTATTCTGAGTCTAGAGCGTTCTTGTTCCCCAAAATGTTGGAGAGCCAAACATACTTTAGGGAACGGGGGCCTATGTAATATACTGCATATCCACATTAGGACATGGGGACAGCCATATTGGGGCAGAACACCCCCGACAGTCATATTGAATTTGCCATAGGACTATGGGTAATGTCTTATCTGACAGCATCACAGAACAATGGCAATTGATAAGACTGATAAGGATGGTAACCTGTAACCCACCCACCACCCTATTGTTTCTGATGTGAAGTGAGGGGATTAGTCTGATTAGTCCTATCTAGATAAGGGGTTATACAGAATGCCAGATGGACGTTGGGGGTCTTTTGCCTACCGGGTAATAACTTTGTAACCTGTCTCACTCGCAATACTTCATAACGCTCAGATATAATGGCACAGGCCATGTAATATTATGCATATTTTTATTAAGGTTTAGGATATTACAATCTGAGGATATATTCATACGCATGAATCCAAAGTGTATATATGGAAGATGCCATAAAATACACCAAAAAATACACCAAAATATGTATATTCAAGATTACCAAGAATTCCAAAGTGGGTTATCTGATGATTCAGAGTAAAATATGGCACATTATGCTTGCATGGTGCAATGTTGCATGTTTCAATACGATGTAAGCTAGGGCCTACATAAAGTCTATGGTGACAGAAACGCATCATATCACACAGCTCTCTGCATCATCTATACTACCCCTCTATGCACGTGGGGACAAACTCACACAGTGACTAGATACAGAGATATGATTATTACCTGTAATCTAAATTCGCATTTCATGTTAATCAGTTTCCAGGTCCATCCTCTAAATAGCGTCACTGTGAGTTGGTAGTTTGTTATATATATATTGGAGGCGCTGCCCCGTTTCTTTCTTTCCTTTTTTTTTCTCTTTTGAAACAAATAACACAACTATAACCAAACCTATTTACCTTAAGTTTAACTGCGCATTCTAAAGGGGAATGAATAAGACTACAGGAACTATGACTTATTAAGATTACGGGTAATATGTGCGGCGTCTTGTCACTTGGTGAGTTCATTCTGTGTTGCATGCTGCACCGTTTGTTTGTGGACGCAGAGGGTACATGGATGGTAGAGGTAGTTCAATCTGTGATATCACAGAGGGATTCTGTGCCCATGGACTTTAGGCTTACTCACATAAAATACAAAAATATGGGCCATGCTTAACAAGATGTATGACAATCTACAAAAAGGACTGTATACATTGCAAATATAGATTATGATCTAAAATATGGCAAACACGGCAAACACGAAGAGTACAAAATAGCAATCCAGATGGTGGCAAACACGAAGAGTACAAAATAGCAATCCAGATGTGTAAATTAAATGCAAAAAATAAAGACTCATTTTGAACACAACACATTGGAACTGTAATGGAATTTGATGACATGTCAAGCCTGGAATGGACAATGAGTCATGGATAAAATACACAAAAGTGAGTGATATCATCTGGAATAGGCTGGCAAGTTCACCCCGTCTTGTTATTCAATATACAGACATTGGTTTTTGATATGTAGAATGGTATTATTGACAGACCTATAACTTATCAGTCTCAGTGCTATGATAGCCCATATACAACTGCTTAAAACAAAGTAAGTATGCATGATATGTATACAATGATGTAATTGATATGAAGCAGGCTATAAAACTACCTGCATGTTACTGAACTGGAGACACAAAGAGCAGCATATCGATTAAAATTCAAATGAAAAACCTTATTGTATCTAACCGGGATGATTTAACACATGCGCCTATATTTGAGTGGAAATTGACACGGGGGTTTTATGAGTTAACACTGGCAACAAATTAACCATAAAGTTCAACGCTGGTGACACAGGACTTTAAAAAATGACACTGGCGACAAAGTGGTTATAAAAGACGACACTCTGGCAACACCGGGGTTTTGAAAATTGGAGAACAGAGATATATGATCAACAAGTTTAATACTTTAAAAAATACCAATGTATAGACAAAGACATCATTACACAATTAATTATATGGACGTTAGATTAACGCATGCCAAATTGAACAAAATCTTTAAAATTTCAAATCAATTACAGAGTAATTCCCACCAAGTGACCAATATCTATACTTTCAGCATAAGCTGGAGGTTAGTGTCTTAATACCTAGTATACATTCAGATATACTGTAAGTTTCAGCGTATTACTTGAGGTTATATGCAAACCAAACCCCATGTAACGGTTATAAGGTTCTCCCGAGGTGAGGATGCAGGTTATAAAAGGTTTTTTAGAAGTATAATATAGTGCTAAAGTGCACATTTTCAACACCCCAGTGTGGGTTATAGGATTCTCCCTGAGTGTGGGTGCGGGTTATAGGGTTCTCCCTGAGTCTGGGTGCGGGTTATGCATGTCACTTATAAGAGCATTGTTAAGATACTGCCACGTTAATTGCGTAAGATCTCAAAGTCGTTATATATAAACAAAAATGTAAAGTGCTATATAAGTTGATAATGCCCAACTATCAGTACCCTAGTACAACCCCCTAGTATTTAAACCAACATATGTAATACTGATTATACATTAGCACCTTTTAGTTTATACTATACTGGGCACCCAGAATCAATATTCATAGTGAGTATTAAGTTCACCTGGGGCTAATATGATTATGAACAACCCCCGAGGTAAACAATAACATAACACATAGTGAAAATATACACAGAAATTTTTTTAACATTTTTTTACGCATTTACAGCTTGTCAAATTGCCTTGCCTGGTTTTGTTAATAATTTTGACTTATAATTTTGTTGGGATAAATGTGCCTACAACCATTAGTCTCATCTCTTGAGAAACTTATCGAATGCTTCACATCACTTATAGCAACAACTCATGAGCTACGCTAGGATAGTTACAAGGATTAATTTGTAGAAATTAAGTGCATGTATACTGCATTATACGTCCATACAACTATTTTCAGCTGAAGTTTAGCAATGTATGAGATACGCTATGTCAAAGTCTAATGAAAGTATAAATTGTTGGATCTTAGAATTGACAAATTGATTAAAAAATACTCATACACCCCCCAGAAGAATCTACGAACCTGGCAACCACATTGTATGCAAGAGCAAAACTGACTATTATGCTACGGACTAGGGGATAGACCTAACACAGGTTGTTGATTA
Source organism: Harmothoe impar (assembly GCA_947462335.1). NCBI lineage: Eukaryota > Metazoa > Annelida > Polychaeta > Phyllodocida > Polynoidae > Harmothoe > Harmothoe impar. Next base: position 6,022,493 of record OX381720.1, on the reverse strand, counting down.
AGCATTAGCCAATTGTACTTTAAATGGCCATTTCGTCCATTACTAATATACCACAATTTCATTTTCCTTCCCTATACTGATCAATATGCTGTTTGTTATTGAGTCCATGTTGGGCTCATAATTGTACCCTATCACCAAAGTTACTGGAAGTTTTGATTATTTCAGATTTTGAAGATAGATTTTGAAGATATATTATGCAATGGTGATTATATATGTTTGTAATACAATGTAGGGCCCTTTATTCTGGTGATAAACTACCCATTTGCTACCCTTCTTTCAGGTACATGTATGTATAGACCTAGATAATGTATTACCACCTCTATACAGCATTGGATCGGCCTGGTTGACATTAGACACTCTGTGGGGTGGACCCCTCCCTCTATAACTTCTACAAGGATGGGTGCCAGAATGACTTTTGCTACCATAAAATCTTCCGTAGAAGCCATGACTTGTACAAGAATCAGAACCAAGGACTTGTAAGTGAACACAATCGTACCCCAGGTGCGGCTTGTAGGGTTTCCTAAGTCAGAGGTGCTGCTTATACATGGGTTCGGCTTCTACATGAGATTTTACAACAGGCCTAATACCAAATTATTGAGTTCAGATAGTCCTAAATTCTGAAAATAAATGGCCATTGATAGGTTGTTACTTTCCAGAGAAAAAGTATGCCTCATGATATTGCTGTAGAACCAAATGGTGGCAGTGTTTGTCTCTATGCTGCTGCATGGCCGTTTTGCTGCTTAGCCTCCCTGCGCTTCTTCATCTTTTTACGTATGAAGTACTCTGCTAGGAAGATGGCTGATGAAATTCCAAGGGCAGTTCCACCAAAGAAGTAACAGATGTTGTAGGTCTGGTACATGTCGAATAGCATACCTGAAAATGAAGGAGATATAAAGGTGCTAGAATCTCACTGGGTTTTTCAGGTCCTAGAATCTCACTGGGTTTTTCAGAATCAAACAAATGCATGATGCCTTTATTTTGACAAGCATAATAATCAAATGTTAACCATATAATTAGTGTTCCGATATCAGGTAGAACTAGACTATTTTTAAGTGTCTTATAAGGTCATTTAGAGCACATGTAGATGAACATTGTTTGCTGCAAGGTTGTTTTGCAGGGACACTTTTCATTAACATTAGATAAGGATTCTTCTTACCAGCCACAGGAAGTCCGCCAATGACTCCTAATCCCTGGAAGAAGATGACAAAGCCAACTGTTGACGACATCTGGTCCTTGGCCACGAAATCTGACACAATGGTTGCACGCTGGCTGTGGAACCCTCCTTCTACCAGGCCAAAGGCAATAGTCATACCAAAGAAGGCCCAGTAGTTAGTCAGGCAACCTAGGACAGACATTACAATATGTTTTACTTCAACTGCTAAATTTGAACATATAATCTGCATTCTGTGCTGACGCCATACCAGTGGGCATCTGCACTCTTATTTACTACATCTGCATCCAACTACTGTAAATTCTTACGTACATGTAACCACAATCTTGGGTGTAATCAGCACTGGGACTTTCAGGAAATCCTATAACCCACAGCTGGAATCTGATTTTGGCTACTTAAATACTGTATCTTAGTCCTACGAACCTTGTATAACCCACGCCCTGAATGGGCATGTTTGGTGACTCTGACTCATGTTGAACCCATGGGTTGAACTCAGGAAAGGTATAATTCAGAGAATATTATACAGATATAGCTAAATGTTCCTCACCCATCAGTATAACAACAGCCGACACTGGGAACCCTAACAGGGTGTGGAAGAAGCGACGGCGGTGGCGCACTGCCTTCAGGTCAAAGAAGAAACCCCAGAGGAAGCGTCCCAACATGTCTGCACCTCCCATAACTGACAGGAGCAGGGCGGCAGGGCTCTTCTCAGCTCCATATTGACGGGCTAAGGCAGGTAAGAAAGACATGAACACTTGAATAGTGAGGGACATGCAGAAGATCTGCAGACCATACAGAAGGAAGGTTAGGTTTCCCAACACGGACACCTGACGACGAAGAGTCTGACAAGTCGATGGCGAATTTGTCACCACTGCTGCTGAAGTCTTCGGAGTATCACCATTAGATCTATCCACTGGATCTTGAGTTACCATCACTGTCAGCTCTTGCTCTGACTGTGGCTTTGGCAGGGGGCGGAACAGCAAGCCGGCGAAGGTGTTGTGCAGCATGAGGGCCCCCAGTATGAGCATAGCACCAAAGAAGCTGTAATAATCCAGTAGAAGCTGGATGAGGGGAGCTAGGCCCACTGTGCCCAGTCCTGCACCCATTGTAGAGATGCCCATAGCCTTACCCTTGTTCTTGTCAAAGTACTTGCCAACGATGATGTATGATGGGGTGAAGAGGAAAGACCCTCCGATACCTGCAGCCACAACAAATGGTAAGAGAGTGAGTTTATTTACAATTAGGAGTCCAATTAGAAGGAAAATGAAGTGAATTGTGACCCGTCTCTTGTTATGATATTACCACTCCTTAATCACATTTATTCTACACTCCTTAGATAGTCCGCAGCAAGGAAAGAAAAACTGCCATTACATTATACTACATGGATCTTGGTTCTTGATACCCACTACAACAGCATCAGAGTTATGCTGTCAACTAATACTTTAGATTAATTAGGAACCATCTCTTTTGTTGTGTGAGGTGATTATGAAGAAGGCAGGGGTGATTGCATATCAAGTGCAAAACATTGCTTCTCCTCAAAAACAGAGGAGGACATTTCTATCTAGGTATGCTCAATGGTGCTCTGTTTTTCTTGAATCCCAAAATAATCATATCAAATAAGGATTCACAGATTATGTACCTGCTATCAATCCAAAACTGAAGTAGCAGTAGAGGAGTGAGGTGGCAAAGGCACTAATGATACAGCCTGCTGAAATGATGATTCCGGCAACCATAACGACTTTTCGAGTTGTAAACCTGTCACACATTATTCCTGCTACTGGGCCTGTTGTTGGGGTAAAAGGGTGGAAATTAGAAATATAGCTTTGGTAAATCCAGTAGGTATCAAACATGCTCTAAACACTTTCCATCTGTGTGGACATAATGAATCGGACTATGTTGTGAACTTAACATTAAAGATTTTATCGCACCAGGTTTATACTTGAATGTTAAGTATATGCAACCTCATTACAAAGAATTCAATTGAAATATCAGTCAGCTGAACTCATTACATATAAGACTATTTTTTCCATAGATATACATAATCCATTGTTATTGAGCCAGATGAATGTAACACTTACCAAAGGCCATGCGGAAGGTGTTGTAGATGGCTACAACCCAGGCAGTGGCCTGAGCACTGCCCTGGAAGCGATCCAACAGGTCGAGGTAGAAGACACCAAAGGAGCGTCCCATGCCGACCACCAGAAAGTGGATGAGCGTGGACCCGAACACCACCACCCAACCCCACCCTCCATCTGGCACTGCTGAATTGCTTCTGTCCTGGCCCATGCTGAGGGTGAGCTACTCTGTGCGTTTGTTAGCTGCTCCTAATGCTGGGGGCGTTTAGTACTGAAATGGCAGACAGTCAATTACTGATGTCTGCTGTTTATATTGCATGCATGCAACACCGGTTATTATTCAATGTAGTTATGAGGAGAGTAGAATCTGGTTGATCAGTGAGCTATTGCACATAGGAATGTGCATAAGATCGTGAGAAAGCTGCAGACTCTCCAGAACGACGCCCTCCGAATTTGTGAAAGAATCAGGGACCCTAGAGGGGTCTGCATCGATGGGCTACACACCAGGAATAAGGTGCCCCGGCTGGATATAGGAAGACGTGTCCAGCTCCTGTCGCATCTACACAAGTCAGCCCAGGATGAAAACAATGTGGTTGTGCCAGCTCGCGAGCTTCGCGGCAATGCACAAGTGAAGTTTAAAAGCATGAGACCAAAGAATGAGCCTCTGGAAAGACCTTGACCCTGAGATGCAACACCTGACTGACCACAGGAAATTCCTGGAGGCCATCAAAAATAACCATTAAGGGTCTATTAGCATGTTCAGAACTACGACTATTTCAGTAATTTGTACCCAATAATTATGTGTGACACGAACGCTTAACATGGACGCTGAGACATTGCACCTGCTTATCTTTGCTATCACACCTTCTCTACCAGTCGGTGCCCTATTGGCTAATTAATGAAAAACTTCCCATGTTCTGTAAAGATTGTTTAGCCAAATAAAAATATCAAAATATCAAAGATCAAAGATCAGCTGCCGCCGACCTATCCTCCTCCTCTACACTGATAAAAATGGACCTGTAAAGGTTAGTCATTACAGACTACACTTCTGTATTCGGATAAACGTAGCGAAAACGGCTATATGTTCTTAGTCACCTATGTATAACTCAAGTTAGTCATATAGTCAACCAATAGTCAAGCATTAACTCAGAGCTCCCTTGAAGACAATTATGAAGGTTTAGACTTGAAACGGTACATTCTGATGGATTTCGGCATACTATATTTAGCTAATATCTTCAACCATGAATCTAAATACACTGGATTGGCTTCCCTGTAGCACTGTAGTCTGACAGCTGTGGTATGGGTGACTGTAGCGCCCCCACCCAGCAGGTGGCAGAATCCGGAACTAAAAGTAATACCTAATGAATTTGGTGACTCACTGGAAATAATTATTTTGGAAGACTTAAAATGGTCACAGCAGTTTGATTCAAAGTGCGTTAGAAAGGTCTTGAACTGTAGTTTCTGACCCACTTTGCTTGATGGAGATATTTTAAGGGGGTATTTTTTTAATAAGCTCCGAATTTTGAGATTTTTTTCTAAAAATTACTGAATTTTGGGACCCCTAATAAAAACTCCCCCCTACTCATAATGGTTTGAAATCACTTCAGTCCCGAAGAACAAGACAAGGGCTTTCTGAATCATTTGGAATTGTGGCTCAACAACAATTTTAAGTGACAAAAGAAAATTATCTCCTGAGGGTGACATTTTGGAGTAAGTGGTCAGTTGGGGTGGATTTTATCTTAAAACGACGGTCAGGGGATAATTTATTTAGAAGACTCAAAATAGTCGCAGCTGTTCAATACAAACTGTGTTACAAAGGTCTTGGATTGTAGTTTCTGACCCAGCTTTTTTGATTGGGATATTGAAAGGGGGTATTTTTCAAATTAGGCTCCGAATTTTGAGATTTCTTTTCTAAAAATTACCAAATTTTGGGACCCTTAATAAAAACTCCCCCCTACTCATAATGATTTGAAATCACTTCAGTCCCGAAGAACAAGACAAGGGCTTTCCAAATCATTTGGAATTGTGGCTCAACGACAATTTTAAGTGACAAAAGAAAATTATCTCCTGAGGGTCAATAAATGAGGTGCCCTGGTGAGTAAAAAATGAACTAAGGAATTTGGTGACTCATTGGAAATAATTTTTTTGGAAGACTTAAAATGATCACAGCAGTTTGATTTAAAGTGCGTTAGAAAGGTCCTGAATTGTAGTTTCTGACCCACCTTGCTTGATGGAGATATTTTAAGAGGGTATTTTTTAAATAAGGCTCCAAATTTTGAGATTTTTTCTGAAAATTTACCCAATTTTGGGACCCCTAATAAAAACTCCCCCCTACTCATAATGGTTTGAAATCACTTCAGTCCCGAAGAACAAGACAATGGCTTTCTGAATCATTTGGAATTGTGGCCCTACTACAATTTTAAGTGACAAAAGAAAATTATCTCCTGAGGGTGACATTTTGGAGTAAGTGGTCAGTTGGGGTGGATTTTATCTTAAAACGACGGTCAGGGGATAATTTATTTAGAAGACTCAAAATAGTCGTAGCTCTTCAATACAAACTGTGTTGCAAAGGTCTTGGATTGTAGTTTCTGACCCAGCTTGTTTGATTGGGATATTGAAAGGGGGTATTTTTCAAATTAGGCTCCGAATTTTGAGATTTTTTTTCTAAAAATTACCAAATTTTGGGACCCTTAATAAAAACTCCCCCCTACTCATAATGATTTGAAATCACTTCAGTCCCGAAGAACAAGACAAGGGCTTTCCAAATCATTTGGAATTGTGGCTCAACGACAATTTTAAGTGACAAAAGAAAATTATCTCCTGAGGGTCAATAAATGAGGTGCCCTGATGAGTAAAAAATGAACTAACGAATTTGGTGACTCATTGGAAATAATTTTTTTGGAAGACTTAAAATGATCACAGCAGTTTGATTCAAAGTGCGTTAGAAAGGTCCTGAATTGTAGTTTCTGACCCACCTTGCTTGATGGAGATATTTTAAGAGGGTATTTTTTAAATAAGGCTCCAAATTTTGAGATTTTTTCTGAAAATTTACCCAATTTTGGGACCCCTAATAAAAACTCCCCCCTACTCATAATGGTTTGAAATCACTTCAGTCCCGAAGAACAAGACAATGGCTTTCTGAATCATTTGGAATTGTGGCCCTACTACAATTTTAAGTGACAAAAGAAAATTATCTCCTGAGGGTGACATTTTGGAGTAAGTGGTCAGTTGGGGTGGATTTTATCTTAAAACGACGGTCAGGGGATAATTTATTTAGAAGACTCAAAATAGTCGTAGCTCTTCAATACAAACTGTGTTGCAAAGGTCTTGGATTGTAGTTTCTGACCCAGCTTGTTTGATTGGGATATTGAAAGGGGGTATTTTTCAAATTAGGCTCCGAATTTTGAGATTTTTTTTCTAAAAATTACCAAATTTTGGGACCCTTAATAAAAACTCCCCCCTACTCATAATGATTTGAAATCACTTCAGTCCCGAAGAACAAGACAAGGGCTTTCCAAATCATTTGGAATTGTGGCTCAACGACAATTTTAAGTGACAAAAGAAAATTATCTCCTGAGGGTCAATAAATGAGGTGCCCTGATGAGTAAAAAATGAACTAACGAATTTGGTGACTCATTGGAAATAATTTTTTTGGAAGACTTAAAATGATCACAGCAGTTTGATTCAAAGTGCGTTAGAAAGGTCCTGAATTGTAGTTTCTGACCCACCTTGCTTGATGGAGATATTTTAAGAGGGTATTTTTTAAATAAGGCTCCAAATTTTGAGATTTTTTCTGAAAATTTACCCAATTTTGGGACCCCTAATAAAAACTCCCCCCTACTCATAATGGTTTGAAATCACTTCAGTCCCGAAGAACAAGACAATGGCTTTCTGAATCATTTGGAATTGTGGCCCTACGACAATTTTAAGTGACAAAAGAAAATTATCTCCTGAGGGTGACATTTTGGAGTAAGTGGTCAGTTGGGGTTGATTTTCTCTTGAAACGACCATCAGGGGATAATTTATTTAGAAGACTCAAGATAGTCGTAGCTCTTCAATACAAACTGTGTTGCAAAGGTCTTGGATTGTAGTTTCTGACCCAGCTTGTTTGATTGGGATATTGAAAGGGGGTATTTTTCAAATTAGGCTCCGAATTTTGAGATTTTTTTCTAAAAATTACCGAATTTTGGGACCCCTAATAAAATCTCCCCCCTACTCATAATGATTTGAAATTACTCCAGTCCTGAAGAATAAGACAAGGGCTTTCGGAATCATTTGGAATCAAGTGGATCTGGGTCCATGTCCCATGAAGAAAACCTGGTCTCCCAACTTTTTCTTTAGCACTAAAAGAGGACCTTGAATGAGCGCTCATTTTGTATAAGCACGATGTTAACACTCCCACCAAAATAAAGAGCACCCTTGGGCATCATCACAATGATAAGAAAGTGTAATCTGCAGACATTTGGCAAAGGATTGGAAAATGTTGAAGGTCTAGACTTGAAATGGTGTGTTTTGGCACACAACATATTAAGGCTTAGACACGTGTTCATCCTTTATCAATGGTGCTGGGATATCATTTCCAAAGGGAAGGATTTTGGAATATTTGGAAGGGCAAATGGGGTATAGCTCACTCTAGTGCATCGACAAACGTTCTAAACATAATCTTGAGAAGTATTGATGTTTTAGACTTTCTATTACACAACGATACTAAGGCTCAGATCTGTATCCAGCCCATGACTTTTTTGAGGTTAAGTCGACTTTGTGGAAAATCTTAAACATCATTGAAACGGTGCAATCTGATGTAATTTGACACAAAATAGACCTGTATTCATCTATACTTAATAGATTCTATCTTGTGTATGTCTGGATTGCTTAAAATGGCCCTGCATATGGTAAACTACTCAAATAGGCAATAACCTATAATATCAGCCTTCATCTTTGGGGTTGGGATCCAGGCTGAGATAGGAGGAAACATACAGAAAAGATGGAGCAGATTAATGCAGAGTAGAGCAAGGCAGAGCAAGAAAGTTCAAGTAATGTAGAGCAGGGCAGAGCAAGAAAGTGTAAGGCAGAGCAGAGTAAGATAGAGCCGAGCAGGGCAAAGCAAGACAGAGTAAGGCAGAGCAGCGTTATGTAGAGTAGATCAAAGCTGCAGAGCAGAGTCATGTAGAGAAGAGCAGAAGAGAGCAAGGCAGGAAAGGCAGAGCAGAGTAATGCAGAGTAGAGCAAGACAGAGCAAGAAAGATTGAGGCAGCACAGAGTAATGTAGAGCAGAGCTGAGCAGAATAATGTAATTAAACCCGGAATTAAACAGAGCCAGCACACAGAAAAGTAAAGGAGTCACCACGACTCTGACAGCCAGAGTCGCAGTTTGTTTCCCACGTGACACCCGCGGAGGAGAGTCAAATGAGTTTGACTCTCTGTTTCTGAAGAGTCAACAGTGATTGACCCTTCAAAAGAGCAGGAGTCAAAATCAATACTATATGAGTGGTATGAGTCCACTGCACTTGACTCTGCACTGATAGAGTCAAGATGTAGAGGCAATTTGTACAAGGAGCAAGGGGTATGACTGGAGTAGCTGTGACCCCTCCACCACAGTCATCATGACTCTGCTACCAGAGTCAACTAGTGTTGACTATGGCAAAAGAGTCATGGCGACGCCTTTACTTCTCTCTGTGAGGCAGAGGATGGCAGGGTCGGAGAAGGCAGGGCTGTACAGTATTGGATTCTAGCCACGGCTTCTACACGAGTATTCATGATACTTACTAACCAAAGCCATTTTCTTCATGCTGATGCTGTGCACTACAAATTATTGTCATTGACAATAAGATACCTAGTGCAACTTATAGAATTGTCATAAAAAAGGTGCAGCCTATACAAGGGTCTTTACTAGTATCGTATCGAGTAGTGATTTTCAGACCCATGGTGCAGCTTATATGATTGTCCCAAGTTAGGGGTGCGGCTTGTGCGAGGGTCAGGCTTATACGCGATAGTTTACAGTGATTAGTTTCCAGGCATCTGGTGGGAAGTCTTGACATTATAGGGGTAGCTTTGAGATGCATGTGATGGTTTGGTGAGTTTATGGTACCTACAGCTGAGAGTATACATATGTAAATGCATGTATATATGGGTCAGTGTTTTATCGATATACGATTTGTAAATACATTAATATGAAATAATAAAATTAATAAACGATATTGATAATCATAACTAGTGCATAACATTACATAATTTTACATAATACATACAATGCAAAACGAAAGAGGGGTTCTGTGGCGTATATAAACAACATATGTAATAAAATCACACCTTTGAAGCCCACATGTAATATCCACTATTAGTACACATACGTAATGTCCAGAACTCCTAGGCACTTGTTGAATCCCTTTATCCCAAGGATAAGGATACATCAAACAGAACCTGAATATGAAGATCGCTTTCAGATGGCATTGGTTTACTCCCCCGAGTGCTGGTTAGGAAGAAGTTCAGTGACCCCAGTACCACTACATTTTAGTCAACAAGCATTCAATAGGGCCTCACGCTCATTCAATATTTTCACTTAACCAATGACTTTTTAATACCCTGTGAGTTGATGTTGATTATTACAACAATAGGCACCCTCATCTGGTGGCATGCCCTGTGGCACACAACACACAAATAGGGGATAGCTCTCCCAGGTGAGAGGACAAACGTTTAGAGCGTTATCTTAATCTTAAATCTTAATATCTTAATTCAGTGTCTTATTTTGGGCCAGTATCTTAAAATCAGGCAGTAATACTTTTAAGATAGTCTAAGATAAGTCTTAAGATGGGATTAAGATAGTTTAAGATAGGATCGAGTTAGAAGAAAAAGAATTAAGAAAAGAAGAAAAAAAACATACTAGATAGTAACAGTAATATTTTTAAGATAATCTAAGATAAGTCTTAATTAAGATGGGATTAAGATAGTTTAAGATTGGATTGAAATTCAGCTACTAAAAAAGTTAAGACAAGTAAGATCATCTTAATGTCTGATTAAGATAACGCTCTAAACGTTTGTTCTCTCACCTGGGAGAGCTATCCCGTGCGTGCACACAAAACATAAAAGAGATAAACACGTCCAAATAAAACCATGACATATTATTGCATGATAAATATAGCAGCCTTATACTCCACCTGAGTATTGAAATAGACTGCCACATTTCGGAAATCTGTGAATTTAAATACATACGAAATTGTCCTTTTTAGCAAATTCGCTGAATTTTATACAACATGTAAATGTAAATATATCTAGGTTTATAGTATTCTCGTATCTCAGACCACCAGGACAGGTTTCGGAGCCCCTGAGTGGATGTTTTTACCAATAACCCTCTAATAAGGAGGTTATATGTATAACCTCCTCAGGATTTTAGATGAACTAGGTCAAGTCTGGCAGGAGGTTATGGAGATCATTAAGGATTTAAAGCTCTGCCGTTAGTGGATTCAAACCTAGGTTGGTAAACCCTGCAATCTGAAGTTACATTCCCTAACAGGTAGGCCACGGAGAAACACCTATCTGAAGGATTTTATAAGAAATACTGGTTAGGTATCCAAGTTTTATTTGTAAATAAATCATAGTATAAAAATTGTCTTAGAATTTTGGAGATTTGAACCATCGACCTTCTGATCCATAGTCCCAAAGGATGACACTATTGTAATAATGCATGTTATAAGCACTAAACTGTCATTGACTGGAGTGTAATCTTGATAACACTGCACTAGAAGTCAATTTGGTCACCATATACAATTGTTTTATTTTGTACTTATTTCAACAGTAACATTTGAGTGTACCAAAATGTATTAGCATGAGAATGATAGTTTGTTTGAAAGTTAGCTAATAGTAAACATATACAAGTGAGGCTATGGTGGGACTTCTTCAGACTGTACCGCCCCCTGCTATACCAATCATGCTAGAAGGCCAAATACTTATGTGGAGTCTGTATGAATATGTACCATATCCTACTGTCCCAGGGAGGTTTCCCATCACATAGTGTTTTAAAGATACATATTTCATAATACTGTGAGCTGCTGTGTGTACTGTGACATGCTGTATGTAGTGTGTGCGTTGTGTGAGCTGCTGTGTGTACTGTGTGCATTGGTGTGTGTACTGTGAGCTGTGTACTGTGTGTGTTGCTGTGTGTACTGTGAGCTGTGTACTGTGTGTGTTGCTGTGTATACTGTGTGAGTTGCTGTGTAAGCTTTTTGGTGTGCTGTGCGAGCTACTCAGTGTACTGTGTCACCTGCTGTGTATGCTGTGTTAAGTGTTCTGTGTGTGCTGTGTGAGCTGCTGTGTGTGCTACTCTGTGAGTTTATGTCCCGGGTTTATGTCTGTGCTACTCTGTGAGCTGCTGTGTGTGCTGCTCCGTGTGCTGTGTGAGCTGCTGTGTGTGCCATTATGTGTGCTGTGTGAGCTGCTGTGTGTGTTCCTCTGTTCTGTGTGAGCTGCTGTGTGTGCTATTCTGTGCACTGTGTGAGCTGCTGTGAGTGCTGTGTGAGCTGTTGTGTGTGATGTGTGAGCTGCTGCGAGTGCTGTGTGCGCCGCTCCTAAATCAGGGGGCTTTATTTGTCTGAGGGATATCTCCCTCGCCTTTACCTTGTGAGATAAGCCTCAGTTGCGAAAGTTTCTTGTGAACTGTCAATTTGTACTACAAAACAACGAGAAGTAGATATATTGTATGTCATCTTTATTTTCCTTTCCATTTTAGTACACAAAGTGTACGCTTATAATACTGCAATTAATATATTCCACAACTTTAACATTATTGGCATCATTTGTGTTCACATAGAGAACATAACAATGTGTAATTTGTATAATTTTTAACGATTCACATTATCGTCAAGTGATCACATCAGCATGGACAATATACATGCTCACAAGGACATATGTCCAAGGTTGTCAACCCTGAGTTATATGGGTAGTTAGCTAATTCCTCAATCACCATACGCCGGATACTAATCATTTCTTGATCTATGTTCCATGGCCGCGTGTTTGGGAGGCTGATCTCCAAATTGCTGTACATTTATTTTATTTTAGTATTTTTATATTTAAATTATTTTTCTTCATTTCAATCGTATCACTAGTACAGGTATTTGACTAATCGACGCTTATATTACCAGCTAGCCAGTTTTATCTACGCTATCTAATAGATTTGTGGGAATTTATAATACAGTAGATAAAGATGAGTTATACAAGATATACACAATGGGTGTTGTACAAACGTATACTACAGTTCCACATGAGATTCACATAATAGTGAAGGTGAGTTTAACAAAAATTGCATAGGAAAGTGGTATTCTTCGTGGACTATTTTGAGATTTGAGGACAGGCAGTCTACAAAATGTGTGACATTTTAAAAAGGGGCCTGCACGGACTGCAAGCTTTGATCTCTAACCAAAATAATCAAAAAAGATTGAACGGGTGATTTACATCACAAGTGACTCAGGGTTAGGGTGATAAAGTAATTAGATTGATTGACTAAAAGATTGAAGCTGCAAAATCATTTTGGGAACAATGAATTATTTGTCAATTCTGAGAGTAGAAACATATTCTTGGTTCAAAACTACCCCACATACCCCAACCCGACATACCCCTACCCCCATACCCCTTCGCCACATACCCCAACACCACATGTATTCACCCCACCTCCCCCAACCCCCACCTCTCCTCAACCCCCACCTTCCCCCAACCCCCACCTCCCCCAACCCCCACCTCCCCCAACCCCCACCTTCCCCCAACCCCCACCTCCCCTCAACCCCCACCTCCCCATAAAAAACATATTCCCATCCCCCCCCCCCCCCACTCCCCCCAGTCTGGAGCAGGCTATGAACAGGTCCACACCCTACCATATCCCCTGGCAGAATGAGCTTCCTTGAAAAATCAACAGCCTTATATGCTCCCCGAGGTGCATCCTGATTGGCTGGTTCAGTCAGCTGACCTCAACATTATTTGCATATTATATGATTCTACCTTATTGATGGAGTAAACCTTTTTTATGGTGAATAAACTTTGTTAGAACGTCATAGACTGGTACTTAACTTAATAACGAGGCAAATATTGTAATAATTCCCCCTGTGCCCTCCATATCAAAGCAAAGAAGCCCTGGGGGAAGGTCTACATCAGGGTCTTCACACAACCCATATGAGCTGCCCATATGAAAGCAAAGAAGCCCTGACAAAGCTCCCCGCCTCCCCCTGTGCAGAAATATGCAGAAACATTTTCTCAATTATAGGGACATTGGGAGACAGTGAAATATAGAATTACACTTTTACTGTATCAAAACTGGCCCCCATCGAGAATGGATTTGTCCACATATTTAGATAATTCAAGATACTTCAACAGAAATATATTAAAAAGGTCTTACAAAAAGCGTCTCACACTGTAATACAAGATAGCTCTCATTGACTTAGCACTAAAATTATGTGGACTGTAATGTAGACGAAAATCCATTCTAGTACTTTAGAGTTTAATTTCTCTGCACAGGTTTTTTGTTATTTTTTGTCACTATTTAAAATTTAAATGTTTTAAATGCTTTGAGTAGAACATTGATGAAAGTGACTGATGTTCCATGCACCTGAGTGTCCTATCTGTCTATCTGTCAAGTTTTTATATTTTTTCAACCATGGATTCATGTCAAAATTGACAGACAAAAATGAAGTTTCACTATCTTGATGCAACCCCTCATGAGGTGTCGCAGAAGACTCAGGGTGGTAACCCTGAGTCAACAACATCAATCGAAGAAAGCAAAACACTTGCATCATTAAAATAAGATAATCCACTGAGAAAACTTTAGACATATATTGAGCACAACACACTGAAGCTGCCAAGCCGGAATTCTCTTCCCATAAACTAAAATCCCACCAGAAAAGAAATTGAGTTCGAATGTAAAACCCAAAAGTAAGGCTAAACACAGACTAGTTCTGATCAGTAATTCATTTCTAGCTCTGTTCTAGAACCGAAGATAAATTGTGCTTTGAATACGGGCATGTTATTATGTGTCCCCTTATGGCAATAAGTTGGGACTTCTGGTCAGTACAAACACATATACTTTTGGGGATCAAATAAACAACACTAAGAATAAACTGTAGCAGAATCTGATGACTTTAAAAAAGAAGTGAGCCTGGAATGGACAATGTGTCAAAGAAGACAATTCTAGTGTGACGGCGTTAGACTTCCCCAAACCCTAACACACATTAAATTACATACTTCAAATTGAAAACCTGGGTTCCTAATAGTCTGAGCTTAATTGGTGCCCCTAACTATCAAGTAACTGCATACACACAGGTGGGGTGGGGAAGCCAGTGACTTGACTATACCTTGTCTGGGAGAACCTGATGAGGCCGACAAAGGGCCTGGTGAATGAGTTCTCTATGGGAGACTTATAGCTGTGGTGAATGGTTAAATTCAACCTCAAATGAACCGAACTTCTCACCTCAATAGCCCCTTCCTCCAGTGTAATTAATTGCACTGTGCTAATGGAATCTCACCCCCCCTCCCCAAGTTTTATAGCCCATAATGACACCACTAAAGGGATGAGGCTGGCCTCCTCCTGTATACGTCAAACTTGACACTAATAAAGGCACTAATGTCTTCACCGTCAGGGGGCTCTTCAGGATATGTCAGACAAGGTATAATATTGTGTACATGTATTATAGATGAACTGCGTGTGTATGTGAACAATAAGCCCGTATAAACCTCAATTAGTGTAGCACACGCAGCCAATACATTTGACATAATACAGTGTACCGTAGTAGCAGTTGACAGTGACAGTGTGTAAGCAGTGAGAGTACATTAGTTATCTCACACATTAATAGCAGCTGCATAGTATCACTTAAAGGGTGAATCCATTGAGGTAAATCAGTCGGATCGGACAAGATTCGTCCATAGGTTTAACATTGTGATGGTACATCCGATCCGACGGATTTGCCTCAGTGGATTCAGCCTTATACCCACTGGTTAGTCATACAGTACATATTATACTAGACATTTCAATTATACACTGCAGATATGTATTTATACATAGTTTGACGCATACTGGAGGGAAATGCTTTTGTTTTTCTGCAATAAAAGTCGGAATTTGATTATATAATTATATAAAATATATTGGTGAGATTCCCGTGAGCAACCTTGCTTCGTCTAACATGTTATTCCACATATAAACCATAGAATAGTTTCCCAACCTACATATACATGTTCTGAGTTACAGCATGAGAAAACTTATTTTGTGGTCCATGAATACTTATATCACAGTATAAGTGTTAGCTGTCAATGCCCATATGTTGTCAGTATAGACCCTGAATCAAATCCCTAACATCAAAACTATGTTATATATACAACAGCACAAGTACATTGTACTGCCTACTTCATTCTCTTTGGCTTATATTCAATTGTAATCACACTTTTCATTATATCTATCTGTATAGGTAAGAATATTGGCATTTGATATTAGTACACTAGCATTTCAAGCACAAAGCATTATATTGTTACTAAGTTTAAAAAATACATATATCTAATGTGAAGGCACAATTGGTCATTTGTCTCTCCAGATCTGTACATGGCACAAACTTATATTTTTTGTAGATTTAAAAATAGTATTTCTAGGAAATCATTGGCTAATTTACAAAATCTGTAAGTACACAACCACCATTCTAGCTGTCATGCTGTTGTGAAGCCAGGGAGTGGTCATTTTTTAACAACAGGGGAGAGGGGGCGTGTAGAGTTAGGGGGGTTATTAGAAAATTTGGACCCTTTGAGAGAGGGGACCAGAAATTTCCCCCTTTTGGAGTAAACGGCCTGCACATTACTCTAGCTCAATGGGCTCGGCTGCGATCAATTTGAACCCCTTTCGCAGGGTGTGGGGGTGGAACTAAAGAATGTCTGGGCGGAAAAAAATCCACGACCTCCCTGTTGATAAAAAAAGACCACTCCCTATATCAGTATAATGTGCTTCCTGCTGCACAGCTCCTATTGTTAACCCCTTCACCACTGGGTTTCTTGTAACTCAATGCAATTTTGTGCAATATATTGGCTTACCGCGTGGAAGGGGTTAACAGCATATGCAATACTTATTATCCCTGAGCACCTTTAGCTTATTTCATAAAGGGCATCCAGAATGGCATTTTATGATGAGTTAGTTATTGCAATAATATAATGCAGCAGTATTAGCACATGCATACAAACTTACATATACTGTGGTGAAATAGCAGTTTTAAACAGATAAAACAAGCTGATATTTCCATTTTTGGTTTCCTTTACCATGATAAATCCCAAAAGGGTGATTTATATGACACACACAGCGATGAGCACCAAGTTGTTAGGTGGCTTGATATCACATGATATAAACATGCACGGTTAGTATCGGCCATGTAATAACTTAAAAGGTACATAATGCATAGTTACCTTTGATAACACAACTTCTCCTTTCATACCATGTCTTTGGGATAATCAACTAAGCCAGAACCCCTTGGAAACCAGATACTGCATGGTGATAAATAATTGGGAGATCTTAGCTCAGACAAGAGACATGGATGCGAGAGGATTTCTCTCGCCAATGAGGACACATCATGACAGAAGTGAGAATACACAGAACAGCGGCATTTGTACGTTTGACTCACAGGTAAAGAGTGAATACTGTCCACAACTAAACAAACCAAGTACAAGTATAGAATCACCTGAATTGACACAGGGAAAACATATGCAACCAAAAACAGTTTTAATCTGATTCACTGACAGTTCTGGTTATGTACAGAAATCACAGCTTGTACTGTTTACTACATAGCCATAGCTTAGGTCTCTCTGATCAAACCTAAATGCTTGGTCCCTTTGCCATTAGCCACTCCCTGTGTGGGTGGATCGGATGTGACCCATGCAGAAACTAAGGGTTTCTGTTTTCCCTCTAAACTAATTTCCCAATGGATACGTAAGAATTCCATTACCGTAGCGTCATGTTTAAAAGCCCCTATATATATTCGGAGACCTAAATACTAGCAATTATATATATAGTTTTAAAACCAACACAACTGAAGGCCGGTCAGCAGGTCCACAGGGCCCATACTGACCGAACCTGATAGTAATTATACTAAACCTGTGCTTATTTGACCAGACTTCAGTGCACATAACATCAAATATATATTTCAAGGCCCCTCTACCCCTAGAGCTTGTATGAGACTTTTGCGGGACTAGTGTAAATGTTTTGTATCATATTCCTTGTATAGTCTATTGACCTATACATGGCTATTTAGCCAGATAAGTTGTTACACCAATGATAGATTTGCATACAGAGGCAGTTACTCCACCTGAGACCCATATGTAGGGGTTCTGTGCAATTATTCTTTTGTCCTAGTGAACTCAAATAGCTGCGGTGTTTGTCTCTATGCTGTCACATTGCCGTTTTCTTGCTTTGCAGCCTTCCTTCGGGTCATCATTTTTCGTATAAAGTACTCTGCTAGGAAGATGGCTGATGAGATTCCAAGAGCAGCTCCACCGAAGAAGTAGCAGATGTTGTATGTCTTGTATATATCATATAGCATACCTGTAGATGGAAAAGACAAGAGGCCCTAGTGATGTTAACCTTGCATGAATAAAGGCACTAGGATAAGGATAACTCCAAAAAGTAAAACAGTGAAAGATGTTACAAATACTGTTAATTTTTTTCAGGAGTATACTACAGTATTAAATTACCCATAAAGCGACCCGAGGTGCAGGTTATAGGATTTCCTCAAAGTCAGGCTGCAGGTTATACAAGGGCTGCGGGAAGTACAAGAGTTAACAATACTTGATATTGATGCCGACAATAATACAATATAGACCAATTCACAAATGATAATCATAATACATACCAGCCACAGGAGGTCCGGCCAAATTTCCCAATCCCTGGAAGAAGATGACAAAGCCAACTGTTGACGACATCTGGTCCTTGGCAACAAACTCTGACACAATGGTTGCACGCTGGCTGTGGAACCCTCCTTCTACCAGGCCAAAGGCAATAGTCATACCAAAGAAGGCCCAGTAACTACCCAGGAAACCTGCAACGGGCAACATGTACAGTGTATTTTACAATATATTCTATATATGATATGTAAGTATGTTTATTTGATACTGTTGCAACCTGCAGTTTCATATCCATGTATTCTTGAACAACAAAATAAAATTGTCATACAGTAGATATATGATAACATCTCCATAGAACCTCTCTAATATGCCAACTTATAACAGTTTGTACTGGGTATCAATTACTTCTAACAGTAATTATTTCAATTCTATATTTTAGAGAATGAATCAAATACAATTTACTGTGATAATAGGTAGATATAGCTAAATGTTCCTCACCCATCAGCATGACAACAGCAGACAATGGGAATCCTAGCAGGGTGTGGAAGAAGCGTCGGCGGTGGCGCACTGCCTTCAGGTCAAAGAAGAAACCCCAGAGGAAGCGTCCCAACATGTCTGCACCTCCCATAACTGACAGGAGCAGGGCGGCAGGGCTCTTCTCAGCTCCGTATTGACGGGCTATGGCAGGCAGAAAGGACAGAAACACCTGAGTGGCGATGGACATACAGAAAATCTGCAGACCGTACATCAAGAAGGTCATATTACCTAACACAGACACCTGATGACGCAGTATCTGACATGAGGTCGGGGCATCAGCTTCTACTGTTGTAGTATTAGCAGAGATATCCAATGGCTCTCCATTAACGATCGGTGTCAGTTCTTGCCCAATTGGCGGCTTGGGCTTGGGCAGGGGCCGGAACAGCAAGCCTGCGAGAGTGTTATGCAGCATGAGGGCCCCCAGTATGAGCATGGTACCAAAGAAGCTGTAATAATCCAGTAGAAGCTGGATGAGAGGAGCCAGGCCCACTGTGCCCAGCCCCGCACCCATTGTAGAGATGGCCATGGCCTTACCCTTGTTTTTGTCAAAGTACTTTCCAACAATGACGTATGATGGGGTGAAGAGGAAAGACCCTCCGATACCTGCAGCCACAACAAATTGTAAGAGAGTGAGCTTTTTTTTACAATTAGGAGTCCAATTAGGAAGAAAATAAAGCGAATTGCGACCCCTCTCTTGTTATGATATTATTCCTCCTTAATTATGTTCATTCTACACTCCTTAGATAGCCTGTCACCAAGTAAAGTATTTAACTAATAATTGCTGCAAGGAAACAAAAACTTCCACTTTATCAAACTACATGAATCTTGGTTCTTAATACCAACCACAACATCATCATAGTTATGCTGTCAACTACTACTTTAGATTAGTAAATATCTCTTTTGTTGTGTAAGGCGACTATGAAGAAGGGAGGGGTGATTGCATATCAAGTACAAAACACTGCTTCTTTCTCAAAAATAGAGGAGGACATTTCTATCTAGGTATGCTCAATGGAACTCAAACTTTTTTTTCAAATTCAAAATTATCATATCAAATAAGGATTCATAGATTATTTACCTGCTATCAATCCAAAACTGAAGTAGCAGTAGAGGAGTGAGGTGGCAAAGGCACTGATGATACAGCCCGATGAAATGATGATTCCGGCAACCATAACGACTTTTCGAGTTGTAAACCTGTCACACATCATGCCTGCTACTGGGCCTGTTGTTGGGGTAAAAGTGTGAAAACTAGAAACATAGCTTTGGTAAATCCAGTAGGTGGGGACATAATGAATCAGACTATGTTGTGAACTTAACATTCAGGTATAAACCTGGTGCAATAAAATCGTTAATGTTAAGTTCATGCGGCCCCATTACAAAGAATTCAACTGTAATATCAGCCATCTAAACTTTGCATTACTTGTAGACTATTTTTTCCACAGATATACATAATCCATAGTTATTGAGCCAGATGAATGTAACACTTACCAAAGGCCATGCGGAAGGTATTGTAGATGGCTACAACCCAGGCAGTGGCCTGAGCACTGCCCTGGAAGCGATCCAACAGGTCGAGGTAGAAGACACCGAAGGAGCGTCCCATGCCGACAACCAGAAAGTGGATGAGGGTGGACCCGAACACCACCACCCAACCCCACCCTCCGTCAGGCACTGCCAAATTGTCTCTGTCCTGGCCCATGCTGAGTGTGAGCTACTCTGTGCATTTGTTAGCTGCTCCTAATGCTGGGGGCGTTTAGTACTGAAATAGCAGACAGTCAATTACTGATGTCTGCTGTTTATATTGCATGCATGCAACACCGGTTATTATTCAATGCAGTTATGAGCAGAGTAAGGTAGATTTAGGCTGCAGAGCAGAGTCATGTAGGGTAGAGCAGAAGAGAGCAAGGCAGAAAAGGCAGAGCAGAGTAATGCAGAGTAGAGCAAGACAGAGCAAGAAAGATTGAGGCAGCACAGAGTAATGTCGAGCAGAGCTGAGCAGAATAATGTAGACAGGCAGAGGACAGCAGGGTCGGAGAAGGCAGGGCTGTACAATATTGGATTCTAGCCACGGCTTCTACACGAGAATTTATGATAATTACTAACCAACACCATTTTCTCTCATGCTGATGCTGTGCACTACAAATTATTGTCGTTGCCAATAAGATACCTAGTGCAGCTTATAGAATTGTCCAAAAGTAGGTGGGGATCATTTAGGATTTAAAACTCTGCCGTTAGAAGATTTAAACCTAGGTTGGTAAACCCTCCAATCTGATGTTCTCTTCCCTAACAGGTAGGCCACAGAGAAACACCTATGTGAAGTGGGTTAAAGGGTCAATGGGCTTTACATGGGCTTTAAATGTACTGTGAGGTGGGTCCCATTTGGGTTAGCCCACCACTTAACTTTCTGGGCTCAGGCCATCAACTTAACTTTCATGGCTACTTTTCAAATCCCATTCCCTCTCATGGTTGGGATTCATCTGGGCTGGACCTGGGCCAAGTCGGCAAGTCATGTTATTGAACAAACCGCTAGATGTCCTTGTCGAAAGTGATACCACTTATGTTAACAAACAAAGTTTATGGATTCTCAATAATTCCAGAATCGCTGGAAATATAACAGATTTCATAATAGGTTCTGGGAATGCCATGTTTTATAACCCCATTCAGCATACAAATATGGAAACAAGCAGCACCCTGATACAAACACCTGTTCCCTGAATGTCATAAAAAAAAAAATCCTGCCACTGACTAAATTCTTAAACACAGGCTACTCACATGCTGGCTGCCTCACACAAGTTAAAAAATGTGTCCAGTCCAAGAATAAGTCAGCTAGAGTATGCATTACTGTACCCTCTGAATGGTGGAGGAAGAGATTTCTACCTATATGGAGGAACCAACTTATTTGGGAGATGGGCCATAACATCGCGAAATCAAATAATGGCAAACAACTACAGTAGAGGTCGACAGTCCCATAACCCCCCCCCCAAAAAGAAATTAAATTAAAAAAAATTCAAGCAAGCCCATGTGGGCCCCGCCCTATGCCCATATGGATACGCTCAATTAAAATCTGGGCAAGCCCATCTTGGTCCCAGCAGTTAGCCCAGGACAAAAATGTAGGGGGCCCCATATGGACAAAGTGACGTGGGTCCCACCTAACGGCCCACCTTTAGACTACACTACAAGTCAATTAGGTCACCGTATACAATTGTTTTATTTTCTACTTATTTTCAACAGTAACATTTGAGGGTACCAAAATGTATTACCAAGAGAATGATAGTTTGTTTGAAAGTTAGCTACTAGTAAACAGATAAAAGTGAGGCTATGCTGGGACTGGAACCTCCGACCTTCAGACTGTACCACCCCCTGCTCTACCAACTGTGCTAGTAGGCCAAATACTTATATGGAGTCTGTATGAATAGGCTTTTAAATACCAAATCTTATCTGTGGAACTCCTTCGGCTAAGATCCCAACCTTTGCCAATGACAAATGAATTTTATTACTAAGATTTTCCTTATCACAAGATGGATAAATTACCACTGTCTCAATTTACATATGGATAGGGGATGGAGCTTAAGTGAGAAAACCTCCTTGGAGCTGCGCCTCAAAAACTATGAACCATATCCTACTGTCCCAATGAGGTTTTCCATCACATATTGTTTAAAGATACATATTTCATAATACTGTGAGCTGCTGTGTGTACTGTGACATGCTGTATGTAGTGTGTGTATTGTGTGAGCTGTGTACTGTGTGAGTTGCTGTGTGTACTGTGAGCTGTGTACTGTGTGCGTTGCTGTGCATACTGTGTGAGCTTTTTGGTGTGCTGTGCGAGCTACTCTGTGTACTGTGTTACCTGCTGTGTATGCTGTGTTAAGTGTTCTGTGTGTGCTGCTGTGTACTGTGTGAGTTGCTGTGTGTGCTACTCTGTGTACTGTGTGAGCTGCTGTGTATGCTGCTCCGTGTGCTGTGTGAGCTGCTCTGTGTGCCATTCTGTGTGCTGTGTGAGCTGCTATGTGTGTTGTGTCTGCCACTCTGTTCTGTGTGAGCTGCTGTGTGTGCTATTCCGTACACTGTGTGAGTTGCTGCGAGTGCTGTGTGAGCTGCTGTGTGTACTGTGTGAGCTGCTGCGAGTGCTGTGTGAGCTGCTGCGTGTGATGTGTGAGCTGCTGTGAGTGCTGTGTGAGCTGTTGTGTGTGATGTGTGAGCTGCTGCGAATGCTGGTTGCGCCGCTCCAAAATCAGGGGGCTTTCTTTGCCCGTGGGTTATCTCCCTCGCCTTTACCTTGTGGGATAAGCCTCAGTTGCGAAAATTTCTTGTGAACTGTCAATTTGTACTACAAAACAATGAGAAGTAGATATATTGTATGTCATCTTTATTTTCCTTTCCACTTTATTACACAAAGTGTACGCTTGTAATACTGCAATTAACATATTCCACAACTTTAACATTATTGGCATCATTTGTGTTCACATAGAGAACATAACAATGTGTATCAATATATTTTCTCTAATAGGTAATTTGTATGATTTTTAACAATTCACATTATTGTCAAGTGATCACAGCAGCATGGGCAATATACATGCTCACAAGGACACACATCCAAGGTTAGCAGCCCTGAGTTATATGGGTAGTTAGCTAATTCCTCAATCACCATACACCGAGTACTAATCATGTCTTGATCTATGTTCCATGGCTGGGGGTTTGGGAGGCTGATCCCCAAATTGCTATACATTTATTTTATTTTAGTATTTTTACATTTCAATTATTTTTCTTCATTTCAATCGTATCACTAGTACAGGTCTCTAGGATATCTAATACTTTTGTGGGAATTTATAATACAGTAGACAAAGATGAGTCATACAAGATATTAATACAACATATTAAAATATTCCCTGAAATCCAGAGTCTATTTTGTCACTACATCAGTCAAAATATAACTGCAGTGGGTGTTGTACAAACGTATACTACAGTCCCACATGAGATTCACATAATAGCGAAGGTGAGATTAACGAGAATTGCATAGGAAAGTCGTATTTTTTGGAGACCATTTTGAGATTTGAGTCCTGCGTGTATATATCTTTTGCTGTAACAATGAAACTATGCTAAGTTTTCAAGTAAGTTTAATTTTCGTGAATAAAAAAGGTAATTCCTATTCACTTGTAGTATTAAAATCCAATGTGTACACGTGTAATCATGATATGCAGCTCTATATGGACCTGAAACAGCCACTGACTTAAATGTAGCGGGACACACAGGCCATGGTCCACAAAAAGTGTGACAGTTTAAAAGGGGCTTGCACGGACTGCAAGCTTTGATCTCTAACAAACATAATCAAAAACAACATGAATCGAAGAAAGCAAAACATTTGCACCATTAGAATAAAATAATCCACTGAGAAAAGACATACATTGACCAGAACACATTGAAACTACCAAACCGGAATGCTCTCCCCATGAACGTGTTCCCGCCAGAGAAGAAATTGAGTGTGGATATCAAACCCAACAGTAAGGGTAAAAACACAGACTAGTTCTGATCAGTAATTCATTTCTAACTCTGTTCTGGAACCGAAGATAAACTGTGCTTTGTATACAGACATGTTATTATGTGTCCCCTTATGGCAATAAGACATTTCTCTAAGAATGTAGGAAATAGAAAATATTCCCTAAAATCCAAAGTCTATTTTGTCACTACATCAGTCAAAATATAACTGCAGATGGTACCTAGCTCACTTGAGTGCATGGACAAACGTTTTGAGTGTGTCTTAATGAAATCTTACAAAAATCTTAGTCTCAAAATTTGCCATGATATAGTTCATGTGTAGTCTTAAGAAATCTTAAAAAGATATTTAACTAGGGTTCTGCCAGTACTAAAGACGGGGTAAGAAAAACGGGGGTTAGGGGCAGGGCGACTTTCTGGATGTAAGACTTCAGTAAGATTTCATTAAGACTCACTCAAATTGTTTGTCCGTGTACTCACCTGAGCTAGGTTGGTCGTGTGATATAACCCCTGATTGTGAGTTTCAGAATTCCTACCAGCTTCGGTCTTTTCAGACCTTCGTCAGGAAATAACATTTCTCTGAGAACCCTCTTGTGGATGCATAATGCACTTTATGTAAATAAAATAAACCTTCTTGTTAGGGGCAATACCTCTAATAAATCTATACTTGCGATCTTATCGAATCAAATACATGTAACAGGTTGAATTAAGATTAATCAAACCTCTCAGGGACATTTGGGACTTTTGGTCAGTGCGAGCACAGATCAAATAAACAATATTAAGAAAAAAAACTGTAGCAGAATCTGATGACTTTACAAAAAGTAAGCCTGGAATGGACAATGTGTCAAAGAGTCTAGTGTGACGGAGTTGAACTTCCCTACACCATAACGCATATTTCAGTAATATGCCGTCCTTAAATGCTTCAAATTGAAAACCTACGTTCCTAGGTCTGAACTTCATCGGTTGCTCCATATAACATTCCAGTCTCTGCATAACACGCAGGTGGGGTGGAGGAGCAAGTGACTATACCTTGTTTGGGAGAACCTGACTTGGCCAACAAAGGGCCAGGCTAATGAGTTCTCTGTGGGAGTCTTATAGCTGTGGTGAATGATTAAATTGAGACATCTGAGGAATTAAACCTCTCACCCCATCAGCCCCTTCCTCCAGTGTAATTAATTGCAGTGCTAATGAAATCCCCCCCTCCCCAAATGTTATGGCCCATAATGACACCACCAAAGGGATTAGGCTGGCCTCCTCCTGTAGGTTTCAGAATTAACAGTAATAAATGTACTAATGTCCTCACAGTCAGGGGGCTCTCCAGGATATGTCAGACAAGGTATAATTTTGTGTACATGTATTATAGGTAAAGAGCATGTGTCTGTGAACAATAAGCCTGTATTAACCTCAATTAGTGTAGCACACACACACACAATACATTTGGCAAAATACAGTGTACCATAGTGGCAGTTGACAGTGACATTGTGTAAGCAGTGAGAGTACATTATTTATCTCACACGTTAATAACAGCTGCATAGTATCACATACCCACTGGTTAATCATACAGTACATATATACTAGACATCAATTATACACTGCAGATATGTATTTATAAATAGTTTGAAGTATACTGGAAGGCGTTTCACTGTATCATACCGAGGGTCCGTATGTTCTATAATTGCGTTTCTGTTCATAATTGCGTTTCTGTTCAAGCAGCCGTATGTACAGTTAAAAAAGGTAGGGGTCATGAGGAAATGGTAGGGGTTGTGAGGAAATGGTCGGAGTCATGGGGAAATGGTAGGGGTCGTGAGGAAATGGTCGGAGTCATGGGGAAATGGTAGGGGTGGTTACTTCACCCATCAGTTAGACACTCACATACCAACATGGGGCCACACAGGGGAGAAACCTCCCATGTGTTCTTTTACTTGAAAGTAGCCTGCTGTTTATATTTACTATAATGCATGAAGCAGAACTTTAAGGGCCGCATTCTGCACTGTACACTTAAAGGATTCCCTGATTATATCCCCCTGCTTCCCCTGACCTCCCTGCCCATTCCCCCGACTCCCCTGCCCTTTCTCCGACTTCCACTGCCCATTCCCCGACCTCCCTGCACATACATATGCCCTCTCCATTCTCCGACCTCCCTCTCCATTCCCTGACCTCCCTTCTCCATTCCTCGACCTCCCCTCTCCATTCCCCGACCTCTGTACACCTCTCTTCTCCATTCCCCGACCTCCCCTCTCCGTTATCCGACCTTCCTCTCAATTCCTCGACCTCCCATTTCCATTGCCCGACCTCCCCTCTCCATTCTCCGTCCTCCCCTCTCCATTCCATAACATTCAAAACAGAATACCCTCTTCAGCCTACCTCTCCAGCCTACCTCCGTATGTCTATATATTTTATTACGTCACAGAGGGAATTCCCTGGGGGTTTCCCGGAATGTAGACTGGTTTTTGCACATATTTTTAATTGAGACAGGTAACCATGTCCGCATGTTGGGAGGGCCGTATGTTTCAGGCCGTATGTTGTATTTTTTCAGAAAAAGATACGGAGGGTATGCGGAGGGTGAAAAGAAATGAAAAAAGTTGATTTGATGTATTTTGGCCGTATCTTTTCCGTATTTGAAGGCCGCATGTTGGGTATAACATCAACATACAGTGAAACGCCTTCCTGGAGGGAAATGTCAGAATTTGATCATATATATATATATATTGGTGAGATTCCCGTGAGCAACCTTGCTTCGTCTAACATGTTATTCCACATATAACCCATAGAATAGTTTCCTCAACCTACATATACATGTTCTGAGATACAGCATGAGAAAAAATTATGTTGTGGTCCATGAATCCTTATATCACAGTATAAGTGTTAGCTGTCAATGCCCATATGTTGTCAGTATAGACCCTGAATCAAATCCCTAAAATTAAAACTATGCTATATTTACAACAGCACAAGTACATTGTACTGCCTACTTCATCCTCTCTGGCTTATATTCCGTTGTAATCACACTTTTCATTATATCTATCTGTATAGATAACAATGTTGGCATTTGATATTAGTACACTAGCATTTCAAGCCCAAGCATTTTTGTGTTACTAAGTTTAACAAAAACATATATTTAATGTGAAGGCACAATTGGTCATTTCTCTCTCCAGATCTGTACATGGCACAAACTTATATTTTTGTAGATTTAAAAATAGTATTTCTAGGAAATCATTGCCTAATTTACACAATCTGTAAGTACACAACCATCATTCTAGCTGTCATGTTGTTGAGAAGCCAGGGAGTGGTCATCTTTTAACAACAGGGGAGAGGGGGCGCGTAGATTGAAGGGGGCACCAAAAGATTTGGACCTTTTGAGAGAGGGGACCAGAAAATTTTCCCCTTTTGGAAAAACAGCCTGCATGTTACTCTAGCTCAAAGGGGTCGGCTGGGATCAATTTGAACCCCTTCGCAGGGTGGGTGGGGGGTGGGACTAAAAATATGTCAGGGCACTCGTGTAAAAATCTACAACCTCCCTGTTGATTAAAAGAAGACCACTCCCTATATGTGCTTCCTGCTGCAGAGCTCCAACTGTTAGCAGCATATGCAATACTTATTATCCCTGAGCACCTTTAGCTTATTTCATACAGGGCATCCAGAATGGCATTTTATTAACAGTTAATTATTGCAATAATCTAATGCAGCAGTATTAGCACATGTAAATAACTTACATAAACTGTAGTGAAATAGCAGTTTTAATCAGATAAAACAAGCTGATATTCTGATTTTTGGTTTCCTTTACCATGGTTTGTTAATCTAGTTAGATAAATCCCAAAAGGGTGATTTATATGACGCATGCAGTGATGAGCACCAAGTAGTTAAGTGGCTTAATATCAAGTGATATATACATGCACGGTTAGTATCGGCTATGTAATAACTGAGTAACTTAAAAGGTACATAATGCATAGTTCCCTTTGATAACACAACTTCTCCTTTCATACCATATCTTTGGGACAATCAACTAAGCCAGAACCCCTTGGAAACCAGATACTGCATGGTGATAAATAATTGGGAGATCTTAGCTCAGACAAGAGACATGGATGCGAGAGGATTTCTCTTGCCAATGAGGACACCACATGACAGAAGTGAGAATACACAGAACAATGGCATTTGTACGTTTGACACACAGGTAAAGAGTGAATACTGTCCACAACTAAACAGACCAAGTACAAGTATAGAATCACCTCAATTGACACAGGGAAAACATATGTAACCAAAACACAGCTTTAATCTGATTACTGACTATTCTGGTTATGTACAGAAATCACAGCTTGTACTGTTTACAACAGTAATACAGCCATAGCTTAGGTCTCTTTGGTCAAACCTAAATGCTTGGTCCCTTAGCCCATAGCCACTGCCTGTGTGGGTGGATCGGATGTGACCCATGCAGAAACTAATGGTTTCTGTTTTCCCTCTAAACTAATTTCCCGTTGGATACGTAAGAATTCCATTACCTTAGCGCTATGTTTAAAAGCCCCTATATATATTCGGAGACCTAAAAACTAGCAATTATATATAGTTTTAAAACCAACACAGCCGAAGCTCAGTCAGCAGGTCCACAGGGCCCATATGGACCGAACCTGATGGCAATTATACTAGACCGGTGCTTATTTGACCAGACTTCAGTGCACATACCACCGAATGTATATTTCAAGCCTCCTCTACCCCTTGGCTTCAGTGCAAATAACATCAAATATATATTGCATGACCCCTAGAGCTTGTATGAGACTTTTGCGGGACTAGTGTACATGATTTGTATCATATTCCTTGTATAGTCTATTCATCTATACATGGCTATTTAGCCAGATAAGTTGTTACACCAATGATAGATTTGCATACAGAGGCAGTTACTCCACCTGAGACCCATATGTCGGGGGTTCTGTGCAATTCTTCTTTTGTCCTAGTGGTGAGAGGTAGCTAAGTCACACCACATTGAACTTTTTCTCAAATAGCTGCAGTGTTTGTCTCTATGCTGTCACATTGCCGTTTTCTTGCTTCGCCTCCTTCCTTCGGGTCATCATTTTTCGTATGAAGTACTCTGCTAGGAAGATGGCTGATGAGATTCCAAGAGCAGCTCCACCGAAGAAGTAGCAGATGTTGTATGTCTTGTATATATCATATAGCATACCTGTAGATGGAAAAGACAAGAGGCTCTAGTGATGTTAACATTGCATGAATAAAGGTACTAGGTTAAGAATAACTCAAAAACTTAAAATAGATATTACCGTAGTGGCCCGTTTAAGCGCCCCTGCGCTTATAAATTTCAACACCCTGTTACCCCCTGCGCTTATACAGGGACCTGCGCTTATATGAGTACCTGTAAAGAGAGATTTGGGGTTTCAGAGAGGTCCTAGACCTGCGCTTAAACGAGACCTGCGCTTATTTGAGACCCCTGCGCTTAAACGGGCCATTACGGTATGTTAAATAAACGTGATCTCGAGCACAGTAGAAGATGTTGCAAATACTGTTAAGGTTTTTCAGGAGTATACTACAGTATTAAATTACCCATAAAGCGACCCGAGGTGCAGGTTATAGGATTTCCTCAAAGTCAGGCTGCAGATTATCAGGGCTGCGAGAAGTACAAGAGTACTTGATGTTGATGCCAACACTAATACAATATAGACCAATTCACAAATGATAATCATAATACATACCAGCCACAGGAGGTCCGGCCACATTTCCCAATCCCTGGAAGAAGATGACAAAGCCAACGGTTGACGACATCTGGTCCTTGGCAACAAACTCTGACACAATGGTTGCACGCTGGCTGTGGAAACCTCCTTCTACCAGGCCAAAGGCAATAGTCATACCAAAGAAGGCCCAGTAACTGCCCAAGAAACCTGCAACAGGCAACATGTACAGTGTATTTTACAATATATTCTATATATGATATGTAAGTATGTTTATTTGATACTGTTGCAACCTGCAGTTTCATATCCATGTATTCTTGAACAACAAAATAAAATTGTCATACAGTAGATATATGATAACATCTCCATAGAGCCTCTCTAATATGCCAACTTAAAAAGAAAAATTTATGACTCAAAATTTGGCTTATGAATTTCTCTCAAAGCCGGGGTCTGCTTGTCAGAGAGTTTTTACTGGGTATCAATTACTTCTAACGATAAAATTTCGATTCTATATTTTAGAGAATGAATCAACAGGCAACATGTACAGTGTATTTTACATTATATTCTATATATGATATGTTTATTTGATACTGTTGCAACCTGCAGTTTCATATCCATGTATTCTTGAACAACAATACAACATTGTCATACCTTAGATATACGATAATATCTCCCATAGAACCTCTCTAATGAGCCAACTCAAAAAGAAAAATTGATGGCTTATATATTTGGCTTATATATTTCCCTCAAAGCGGGGGTTGGCTTGTCAGAGAGTTTTTACGGTTGTTTAAAAACTGTTTTTACCTGCTGGGTATCAATTAATTAATGGTAGTACTTTAACTCTATATTTGAGAGAGTGAATCAACTACAATTTACTGTGGTAATAGGTAGATATAGCTAAATGTTCCTCACCCATCAGCATGACAACAGCAGACAATGGGAATCCTAGCAGGGTGTGGAAGAAACGTCGGCGGTGGCGCACTGCCTTCAGGTCAAAGAAGAAACCCCAGAGGAAGCGTCCTAACATGTCTGCACCTCCCATAACTGACAGGAGCAGGGCGGCAGGGCTCTTCTCAGCACCGTATTGACGGGCTATGGCAGGCAGAAAGGACAGAAACACCTGAATGGTGATGGACATACAGAAAATCTGCAGACCGTACATCAGGAACGTCATATTACCTAACACAGACACCTGACGACGCAGTGTCTGACATGACGTCGGGGCATCATTTTCTGCTGTTGTAGTATTAGCAGAGCTATCCAATGGCTCCCCATTAATGATCGGTGTCAGTTCTCTCTCAATTGGGGGCTTGGGCTTGGGCAGGGGCCGGAACAGTAAGCCTGCTAGAGTGTTATGCAGCATGAGAGCCCCCAGTATGAGCATTGCACCAAAGAAGCTGTAATAATCCAGTAGAAGCTGGATGAGGGGAGCCAGGCCCACTGTGCCCAGTCCTGCACCCATTGTAGAGATGGCCATGGCTTTACCCTTGTTCTTGTCAAAGTACTTGCCAACAATGACGTATGATGGGGTGAAGAGGAAAGACCCTCCGATACCTGTAACCAAATAACAAGGTTATTTATCAATAACAGGGTGGCAGTTGGGGGTTTGCTGGAGGGAGATGGAAATGAAATTTTACCCTCCATATATCATTTACCGTGCCGTCGCGAATTAGCTGGGCCTTTAGACACAAGATAGGCACTTATTCGAGATGCTATTTTAGTGCTTAAGGCACCTTTCAAGACCCCCTTACCCCCGGCGCTTATACAATCTTACCTGCTATCAATCCAAAACTGAAGTAGCAGTAGAGGAGTGAGTTGGCGAAGGCACTGATGATACAGCCAGCCGAAATTATGATTCCGGCGACCATAACGACCCGCCTGGATGTATACCGGTCACACATCATGCCTGCTACTGGACCTGTTGTAGGGGTAAAATTTGATACATGAATGACCTAACATTAGTAAAGCAGTAAACAACTAGGCCTACTGTAAATGTAGATATTTTCGTGATTTTGGTATAAAGTAAAATTTTGTGTGTGTGTACTTGAATTCACAGATTTTGGAAGATGGTAGTTATACCACAATCCTGGATAAATATTCACGCTGTACATATCTTCATGGATTTTCATTTCCGCGAAATTTGCGAAAATATTTACAGTGCAAAATAACATACGTTTACAGTAGTCATATTATTAACATGAATTTTCCAATGTTATGGAAATATTGGACTACATAATGAACATAGAACAGCATAACCTGGTGTGGTCATAGTATTAGTTGGTTACATCCAATGATGTGATCAAATATTCAACCCCTATAAGTTATACTGAGTATAAGTTCTGCAACATCGACCCCAAAAAATATGGGGTTAAGCTCTCAAACAAATTATTATGTATTCAAATCAGTATATATATAGGGTTGCCATTTATATTTAGTCTATAATCTTTTTGAAAGCATACCCTACACAATATATATAGCCTTAATATGACATTTCCAGTACTCCAATTGTTTTGTAATACATACCAAAGGCCATGCGAAGGGTGTTGTAGATGGCTACGACCCAAGCCGTGGCTGCGGCACTTCCCTGGAAGCGATCCATCAGGTCGAGGTAGAAGACACCGAAGGAGCGCCCCATGCCAACCACCAGAAAGTGGATGAGGGCAGACCCCAACACCACCACCCAACCCCACCCTCCGTCTGGCACCACCGACTTGCCTCTGTCCTGGGGCATCCTGAGTGTGAGCTGCTCCTGTGTACTGATGCCGGGGCAAGCCTGTAGCGCTCACCGTAAAACTGGGATAATTTGGCCCACTTTTTCAACAGATTTAAAGCATCTTATTAGTGCATATTTTGGACAAATGTTACAGTGAAGAAAAGTTTTTGTTCATACTTGCTTTTCTTTTGTAAATATTTGTATTATGTGTTTGTTAGTTGATCCAATTTGAAGATCATATCTTTCTCCAGCACTCACATACTCTTTTTTAGATACATATAATTATAATAGTTTACTACTGGAGTTTACAATTTACTGCAGTTTACAATTTTCTTGAAAAATAAGGGCTATAGTCAGTTCACAGGTTGATACACTTTGTACAGTTGCAATATCTACAATAAGAGTAGGCCTATAGGATGTATTTCTTATCATTCAAACCATCCATATCTACAACTAAAAGAACAAAGCCATTGAGAAATCATTCAAACCATCCATATGTAAATATACAGTGCTACAACTAAAAGAACAAAGCCATTGAGAAATGAAAAGCATTAGCTTATAGAATTTGTGGGTTCAAGGCTTAGAGATGGATAACACTAGAATTGGGTGCATCATGCTGAAGGGGCAGGAGAGAGGCAGCATAGTTCAACATGGTGATGGAGTCTTGTGTCAGAGATGGTAGAGTTTCCTATCAGTGCATATCCATGCTCTCAGCCAAATAAAGAAGTCACGGCTACGCAATGTAGGGGTATACACCCGGGTATACAAAAGGTGTATATCGTATTGTCGCGATATAAAACCTGGGTGTTCTCCAATTTGGCAGGGCCTTTACCCCAAGTTCCAAATTATGTAGTTTTATGTCATGCGATTAAGTCATGCGATTTTTTCATGCAGAACGGAATAGTCATACCCGGAAAATGAAAAGTTGAACCAGGAAAATGAGAATCAGGAAAATGAAAAAGTCAAAAATGTTAAACGGAAAATGAAAAAGACGGAAATTGAAAAGCGGAAACGTAAAATTAGGAGATTCCTATGTAGATCTACGGGTATATTGCAAGCAAAAGCATCATAACCTACACATGTACTGCTAGACTTACCAGCACATGTAGTTCCCTTACACCGTCTGGCCAAAAAAAGGTTCACCTTGAAGATATTTCATGCATAGGCCTACATTTCTACATGGTTTAGTCATGAGGCGGGGGTTACAAAAACTTTTGGAATGGGAGTGGAACATACCTAACCCCCCACCCATTCTAAATCCCCAAAACACACAATCCCCTAAGAATTTTGGTTCCACTAAATCAAAGACTTGAGTCAAAGAGCAAAGAAAACTAAAAGAGCCCACTGGGCTTGGTGACATAGTACAGTTAATAGCATTTGAAAAAATAATATTGACAGGCCCCCCTCATCCCCTTCCAGGGTCTTATATCAAAGTTTGTCCCACCAACCTTAAAGGTTTTTATTGGGGGGAGGGGGGGTTCTCCCCCCCCCCCTGTTGATTTAAAGAGGAGGTGTGGTCCCGGGAGGTAGTGAGATTTCGTGTAGAGGTTGAAAGGTTTTACACCATTGCCCAACCCCATCCCT
Source organism: Harmothoe impar (assembly GCA_947462335.1). NCBI lineage: Eukaryota > Metazoa > Annelida > Polychaeta > Phyllodocida > Polynoidae > Harmothoe > Harmothoe impar. The sequence goes on along the minus strand of OX381720.1, from coordinate 5,988,416 downwards.
CTATACAACAGTAGGGCCCTTGATGGGGGGGTCCCCATGTCACATGTCGATTTTAAGAAATGCCCATGTCTCATGTCACTATGAGAGATGATAAATCATTGCATATCAATCATTAACAAACTGTTAAAGTCTAGACTTCAAATGGTGCATTTTCAGGGGTGGTGGGTGTTGGTTGGAAGGACTCATAAATGGGGGTCTTTGGGCCGCAGGCCCCCGGAAAATCTAGCAATTTGCCTTTTAAATTGCACATTCAGAGGCCCTAGGTCCGGAAGCCTAATGTGTGTTGGTTGGAAGGAGTCATGAAGGGGGGGGGGTCTTTGGGCCTCAGGCCCCCGGAAATTTAGCAATTTGCCTTTTAGATTGGCACATTCAGAGTGGTTAGAAACAGTTAACCTAATATGATCTTTAGAAAATTTTGGAATTTTACACTTTTTTCGCCCTCCCTCCGCTCGGGAGGGGTCGAAATTGTACATTACACATTTGGGAAAATTTTCAAATTCTTGAAGTAAAATTCTGCATTCTGGCAATTTTTGAGAGCAACATAACATTCTGCAAGCCATGATGCTATTCAATCCATGTCACTAAGGCCAATGTCCCATGTCAGAGTTAAGAAATGCCCAATGTCCCATGTCATAAGTAGGCCTATGGCCATGTCCCATATCGATTTTAAGAAATGGCCATATGTCGCCATATTGATATCGGACTTAAGAAATGGCCATGTCGCCATATCGATTTTAGGGGTCTAGAGTCATAACAGTAGCCCATAACCGAGTGTAGGCTCTTAACCATTCTTTGCTCTTTGGTTGAGTGATCAGGTGATAGTGGCTGATTGATGAAGGGTGTTGGCCGCTGGGGGAGTTGGTCCAAAGACGGCACAGAAGCGTGGCAGCATTCATGGATAATCAACCACTCAGATACACCTAGTATCTCCCCCCGGGTTGTCACCACTTACCTTATCTTGTTAAGTAGGTATACAATGTCAACAGTGTCATATCACAAGCTGATAAGGCGATAAAAGATAGTTATCACCAGCTGCGGGTACCTACCTGTTTGTCGTTTTGTTTACGGCAGCACGCTCGCCGTCTGACGGCGAAGGGAAGAACTAGAGATGAATAGTGCTGCCATCTAGACTGGTGCATGCATGGGACCAAGGAGGATGAGCATACTATTCATTCCTCTCTGCATGGGAGAAGAGACAGTATCTATCAGGAAAGAGTAAAATGATACCAAGAGGGTCCAATTATGTCTTTCCTTCATAGGTTAGCATTGTCCCTCAGCCATAAGAATAGGCCTACCTCAAGATAGCTAATAAGCTATTATATTAAAAAAAAGGGGGGTGTAGCCCTAACATGCATTAACTCTGATTAATCCGCACTCTGAATATTTTTAGTAGCCTAATGGTTAAGAAAAGGTTTCTCATGTGATTATTGCGGACTTCTGGCCCTGTGTTGCCCTGGGTGTTGCCTGTGGTGCCCCTGGTGGATGGAGTGTACAATCCACTATTCCCAGCTAAAACCATAAAGCTAATAACCCCCTGCAGTTACAATTCATGATAAGATTTTCTCCAAATCTAACATAGACATTGAGAAACAAATAGATGGATGTAAAAACTTTCCAGCACCTGAAATGGGGGTTTATCTGTGGTAAAATAAAGAGGCTTTGAGCAGTGTGCTATATGGGGGCTCTGGATGGGGGGTCCCCATTGTCATGTTATGATGCTCGACCCGGATGTCGGAATGGCCATGTCGCATGTCAATGTCGCTTAATAATGCCCATGTCCCATGTCGATTTCAAGAATTGCCCATGTCCCATGTCACTAACTTTTCAAGGGCCCATGTCGAATGTCACTAGGCCTATATATATATATATATATATATATATATATATATATATATATATATATATATATATATATATATATATATAAACTGATACCGATGCCACAGACCTAGATAAGGAGGTCTTGTGGTGTGGATCCTCCTCCTGATCTAGATCTGATATGGTCGTCATGATAGTACATGATAGGCAGGAGCATGTATCTCTATAACATTATCAATGTGATCTACCCCAGCAGGTGATGAGACAGCTGTTCGATGTTCAGGACATGCATGATGGTAACTGTATAGGCCATTGGCGGATCCAGGGGGGTGGCCCGACGGGCCTTGCCCCCCCCCCCCCCCCCCCCCTCCCCCCAAAAAAAAAAATTTAAAAAGGGAGAAGAAGAGAGGAGAAAAGAGGGGAAAGAGAGAGAAGGGGACAATACCATATAGACACAGACCCGAGTCGTAAAATATTGTGTCCTAAAATGTGTGAGAAGGCACCATTTGATGTCTAGACCATCAGTATTTTCTTGGGGGGGGGGGCAATGCCGCCAAACCCCCCTACTATGGCCGCTGCGCTTTGCTTGTGCTGCGCGCGGAAACAGACAGTCACTTCATGGTTGGCCAGGTTTGGCCCCCCTTCTGGAAAATCCTGGATCCGCCACTGTAGGCTAATAGCCTATAACTACAATGGGTATTCATCTGATGAAATAAATCCCTATAGGAGCATCAGCTGGGGGATACCATTAACATTAAGTACTCAACACATTCTTGTTATAACCCTGAGCAATCATTGGGAATCATCACTAGTTCTACCATAGATTCTAGTGGTGGGGAACTGGGCAGGGTGATCCCTTTGACGCCTATGTTAACCAAGACGAGGCAATAGGCATGCAGGTGGTCTCCCAGCACACAATGTGCAGCTGTCTTTATGATTGATTTTGATGATTTGAAAGATTTTTATTCAAAGGAAAAAGTAAAGTCGAACCTTCAAGTAATATCTTTCCCTAACATTATATTGCATGGATTCAACTGACAAAACAACCCAAATTGACTAATTTTGATCACAAAGAAACACCATGTGAAGGTCGAACGCATCCCACCTCCATGTATACATCAACAAGGTCATAACCTAAATGTCCTGTAAAACACATTTGTATTGGAGCACCCCGGTGTAACAGTGTGTAACATGGAGAAGCCTGATGTCTGTACGCCTGGTAAAGTAGTAGGTACGTGCTACATACTTATTACATATATGTAATATCAGCCATGAATTTGAAGTTAAAAATAGAAGTCATACTCTTGGATTCATATATCAAGGTGATAGGCTACACACCACCAGCCGAGGGGGGAAATCTGAATTTAATTAGATGCTGCAAACACGCCAGGTCTCAGTTATATCATAATTAAGAAATACCCTGAGCATGCTGTGGCTGGGAAAAAAGTCTAGGGTTGGTAGGTCGGATTCTTTTTTTAAACCTTTTTTTACTTCCCCTCTAAAATTGACCCTAAAAAGGGGAGATTTTTTCCCAAAATTTTGTAAACCTAAAATTGACTCCAAAAAGTGTCCTACACTGTACATTATATATGGACCAAACCTCAGATGGGGAGTGTATTGACACAAATGTACTGCTCTCTGTCCCAACATGCTTGGATTTGAGCCCTATTCTGTAACCATTTAAGATGATGATACTAATGTAAGAGATAATCATGTAAGATGATGCCATGTTTTTTTTCTCTCCACAGAATGTCGATATGACGAGGACAGTTTCTGCATCACTGAGAGCATGAAGCAGGCCTTTAGCTGGGACGGGGCCGTCATTATCAGGTAAAGTCACCAGGGGGCACTGTTAGGTGAATCCAAGGTTAGGTAAATCTGAGTCCACCAGGCTGCACTGTTTGCTAAATGTACTGTTAAGTAAATCCACCAGGGGGCACTGTTTTAGTAGGGTTTCTTATGGCACAAACAGGTAGGGGGGTGGGAAATTTGTGAAAGAGCTTAGCCACCAATCAGGTATCATTAGGGACATGGTGGACATCAAGAAAAGCTTTGGTGGCAGTCTGGGAATGGAGGCAGCTAGCCGTGGCAGCTATCTTTGTCCTCAATTTAAGTGAATTAGAGAAAATATATTAGATGGTCCATCATAGATACTAAAAAACATCCAAACTAGGTGCAATCTACAGGGATTGCAGACAACTATCATATGACTGCAAGGCACATCATGACAGTGCAAGTCAAGACCAGAAATGAATCTAGAAGAGGTAATCAGCAAATATGAATTCCCTGTTGTGCCTCGTGCCCTATTTACAGCAGATGACACCATGCTGCATTGCTCAGCAAAGAGTCACTTGCTAGATATCCTGGTAAGCACAGAAGCTGCACCAATACTCCATGTGAATCCAATTCTACCAGAAAAGCCAGTGGCTGTTATTGATGCCATGGCAGAGATCCAGGCACTGGGTAAACCTCAAGAGATCAAAACGTGTGCACATCTCGCAGAACACTTGAGGATGGTGAAAAAGTTTAGTCATTACGGAGAATTTCATCTAGTCTTCCATAGATATAATGTGTATTATCCCTAAAGACAGGCACACATCTTCGAAGGCAGGGAAATGACCAGATTATCTGTTACCGTGTAACAGATTCTACACAGATTGGAAAGGTGCCGCTCAAAAGACTACTGGGACACCCAGATACAAAGGAAGAACTCACATTGTACAAAAGATGTTGGCCAAGGGAAAAGAAGAAGACATCAATGTGGTTGTTGCATTGAACACTAAATGTGAGGCTAGCCACGCTGATGTAAACCACTTAGCTAGTACCTAGGAAGAGGCAGACACCAAAGTGCTCCTCCATGCTGTCAATGCCTCAAACTCTGGTGCCACAAGGGTTGAGATTCACTCACCAGACACAGATGCTCTTGTTCTATCTTTGTGAAGGCACCACAGTCTATGTGGAACACCTCATTTGTGTCTTCTGTAGGGCAATATTGAAGAACCATACCAGTGGCCTATGGTGCAAACACTGGGCCCTCAGATGACTGCAGCTCTGCCAGCATTCCATGCTTTTAATGGAGCAGATATAACTGGCTTCTTTGCAGAGAATGGAAAAAAGAAATGCTGGCAAGCCTTCATGGAAGCCAGCTGTACTGATCTTGAATCTCTGTCAAAGCTTGGTCTGTCAGAGGATCTCTCTTCAGAAATTAAAAGTACTATAGAACAATCTGTGTGCAGGATTTACCCACCAAAAGGATCAGCCATATCTGTGAAAGAACTGCGATAGAAGTTCTTTAAAAAGAACCAGAAGGAATCGGGAAAATCTCCTCCGACACAAGCAGTCCTTCATCAGGCTATTCTAGGTGCACATTACCAAATCATTATTTAAAACAATGATGTCGTACGAAGTCCTAGCCATCCATCACCTGAGGGCTATGGCTGGACACTCAGTGAGCAAGAATGGTCATTACTAGGGAGCTCCCAGCACCTCGATCAGTGATTATTTTGGTGAAATTCAAATATGCTAAAACAAAGTGTTCCTCTACTAAATCTGAATTGTACAGACTTGTGTGAATGCTCGGAGACTGAAGATTGCGTAAACACTGTAATACATGAATTATGTGGAAACAGACAGTAAAGCCAGTGAGGCCAGTGAAACCAGTAATGACAGTGATGATAAATGATATGTGGAGGAATGAATATGTTTGTCAAAGGGTTGTAGGTGATTATGTTCCTGCATTCAAGAAACTTTATGCTTGATATCTCAGGAACGAGGAAAAACACATGATATGTTCCCAAGAGGCTTGCTTATTAAAGTAAAACATTATTGATACAAATGTCATCAGTGTTTTGTCCTTTATGTACCACATAATAAATGAAGAAGATAAAAAACACATGTTATGTTCCCAAGAGGCTTGCTTATCAAAGCAAAACATTTTTGATACAAATGTCATCAGTGTTTTGTCCTATATGTACCAAGGCACTTAGTAGTGGCCTTGACCTTCATGATGGTATATAAAGAACTAACAGACCTATGAAGAAACTAAGCAGATATTTTCATACTTCAGAAACAAAGTCTGACAAAAGACATTTCAATTTTGGGTCATTAAAATTTACTTTTAAAGGTTTCCCATTGATACATTCTATATGACCTTGAACTATAATCTCCATTATGATCCCACAAAGGTTTTACCACCTGTTTTATATGTATATTACATTGTGGGAACTCTTTGATCTTTAACCTACTAGAAGAACTCCCCCTGATAACACAGGTGTGGTACAAACTATATACGTATGTTTGTCCAATAAATAGGTCAAGGTCAAAAGATCTTATTATATATATAGATAATAGAATTGACATGAAGTCCCCCACTAATTTCAAATGATGTGTAGGTAGCTGTAATGCAATACATGCCTGTTAAAAAAATCTAAAGATTTTAGGGAATATTGGTAGGCGGTGTTCTGCAAGTTCTAATGGCAACATATCACATACAGATCTTATCCTATCACATGGAATATGATGTCAAGCATATAAGGAAACTTTCTTTAGCAAATTAGATACCAGCATAGAATATCATTGATAAAGGACTTAATTTTTAAGTTCTAACCTTCAAATGACCTTGATAGGAATCTTTGACCCATGAGTCATGATGTGCTTTGCAATCATATGATAGTTGCCTGCAATCCCTGTAGATTGCACCTAATTTGGATGTTATTTAGTATCTATGATGGACCATCTAATATATTTTCTCTAATTCACTTAAATTGAGGACAAAGATGGCCACCACAGCTAGCTGCGTCCATTCCCAGACTGCCACCAAAGCTTTTCTTGATGTCCACCATGTCCCTTATGATACCTGATTGGTGGCTAAGCTCTTTCACAAATTTCCCACCTCTGCCCATAACCAACCCTACTATTTGGTAAATGCACTGTTAATGTGTCACAGTACTAATCCGGCCAGAAAACCTAGGACAGCCAAATAGTCGCTACTAAAATCAGACGTCTAGTGAATATAATCAGTGCTAGGAGGCCTTATTTTTGACTGGGAGTAATAATAGGCATACCAGAAGATGGGCAATGCTTGGTTTAAAAAACAGTTTAAAAAAATTTGTGGTATGCATGATAATTAAGGGGTCACGCTTGGAGGTCAAAGTCAAAGTCAGAGGTGAAAAATTGATCATGTCTATTCTATGCTTTTTCCAAGGCAACTACTGCAAAATCTAATCTGACTCTGATATTGACGGACATTTTAAAAAGATCGGAAATGACGTCAGCTTTTGGTTAAGGCATCATTTATGCACGCCATCAAATTTTGAACCACATTTGGAGCCACTTAATAGTAAAAGAGAGAAAAATATTAGAACATCAATGTGCCAATTAGTACTGTGACACCTTAAGTAAATCCACCAGGGGGCACCGTTTGGTAAACGGCCACTTTGTGGTTAAGAATGGACCACTCTCCATTAGAGATAGTAAGTGAAAGGTGTTTTACAATTTATTAAAAGACGGTCACACACACACTGTATATTGAATGAATACCCTTGCATTATAAGAATAGGGCCTATGCATTAATTGACCTAGCCTCTTTCTATTTCAGAGGATTGTTGGATGCAGTTGAACTTAAGAAAGTAGAGTCGACGTTTGAGAAGAATGCTGAGGTGACGGATACAGCATGGAGTGTGAGTGACTGAATATATAATTAGCAAACTAACCCATTAACATGGGTTAGGAGCCAATTTGGGGTTGATTTGAACTTTTTTTCAGTGACACAATGTATTTTTGTTCATAATGTCTGTATAAATTAGTGTGCAGCTTTTTGAATATACTTCTGATGCGTATGAAAGCATACAAGGTGACCCATTTCTATAACTTACAAGGTCACTTAAAAAGCGTTCATTGATTACTAATGTGCAGCATAATAAGGTATGCTTTTTTATGCTCCCCTCACGGGTCAGAATTACACCCCCCAAACCCACGACACACTCCTTTGATTAATAAATGAACAGTCTCTTACTATTATTTTAAGGCTAGAGGTTGGATAGCGTCTTATCCATTATTACTATTCAGATCTCAGACGGTGACCGGGGAGCCTGTCGTCTACTGATCTGGTTTAACCCGGGTGAGGACCCGACCGGCATGTTGGCTCGCTCTGAGAAACTGGCAGGGACAGCGGCAGAGGTATGTAAGAGGCTGTTTTATATGATGATATTGCATGAAATGGTACATAGTTAGTTTTGAACAAAATATTTCAGCCAAATAGTAATACAGGTTTGTAGTGCTTCTAAGACATACGTTTAGCTCAAAGTATTTGGTTTTAATGTATAACTATATAAGGCCAACGGACCCCGACAAAGAATATTCACACTCTTTTGTATTTTGTTTATATCCTACTAGTTGCTTGGGGGTGACGTGTTTCACTACCATACCAAACTCATGATGAAAACTGCCAAGACGGGAGGCAAGTTCCAATGGCACCAGGACTATGGGTAGGCACTCTAGCTCTGTCTGCACTCAAAAAATAAAGTCGTCTGCAGACTATTTTATGTGACAAGGTAGCGGGTGTTCTAACTATAGTTGTCAGATAAAGCTCCTACTTGGCATGTGCCAGCCCAAAGCCTGACGTATGCCAGCCCTAGACACGTCAACCAGGGCCTGATTCAGGATTCTCCCTGTAGGTGGTATCAGTTTAGCATGCATTATGTATAACGTGAGGGAATGAATTGCATAATTTCTATGTTGATCTTAATCATAATTCTGGAAATACACATTCATGCTGTGGAGAATCTTGAGAATTATCTATTGGGGATGCTAGAAAATGTAAAAGATTCAACGTTTTGAAATAATTAAGACAACACAAATATGTGTAGGGCATAGACACCTCTTTTGTGTTTATTTCAATAGTACAATAGCTGCAAGGAAGCTCTCATTGGTATGACACCTACATATATCTGTTAACAGTCTGTTACTGAGGACTAGAAATACTCTCATGCAGACTTTCAGGACATGGCAGGGATTCCCCTAACCTACATACTTCTATGAATATTGAAATAATATAAACCACAAAAAAACACAATTAAGATGATAATTACGGACTCAACAGGAATTTCTGTTGACATTTTGTTCATTTTCTCTCTGAGACACCCTTTAACAACCCTTTTAGTAAACTAAAACATGCCAAACTGCTATAAAATCACACTATATTATGTATTAGTGTCCATTTCCAAAAGTTGGTTTGAGATTTCCAGGGGATGCACAATATTACAGCATCAGGAAAGGTTTTACAATTGACCAGAGTAAAAGTGTCGGCAGTTACGTAAAAGTGTCGGCAGTTACGTGAATGTTGCGCCCCTTGTCCCACTACACAAGAGCAAGGGCAGAGGCTGCAAATCCTATCCAGATTGAATAAACGTATACCTCTCATGGTTATACATGTCTTAGAAATGATAAGCATGGGGTATTTCTAGATTTATAGAGGAAACTTACCGTAATTGCCAACACTTTTATTATTTTCCAAAAATACATTTTTAGGCCTGGAGCCCTCAATAATGGGTGTATCCCAAGGAAATTTTTACCAGTTTTAGTATACATATATCCCTCAAGATTGAAAGCAAAAAGTACATTTGGTGACACTTACTAATTGTCCAGTGGAAGAACCAAAAGTAAAAGTGTCGGCAGTATTGACCAGTTGAGCAAAGATATCTTTAAAAAAAAATTGTATGTGTGAGACAACATATATAACTAATAGGAAACCATGATTAGGCAGGGTTGTGACTGTTTTTGTTGAGGTGGGGGAGTTATGAAAAATGTAAAGAAAGGTTTGACGCACAGTTTTGGGGTATTTTAGCCCTTTGGAGGCTCATAACTTGAAAAATATCCACTTTCCATCCATGATTTTACATTTTTCTGAATGCCTGGACTGGTACCTATTCTATAAATAAAGAAAAAACTGGATTGGTGCAGCCATTTTTATTGCAGAGCTGTTTGAAGGTGAAAAACACCCAAAAGTGACATTTTTCAAAATTCTCACGCATGTAATAATAATGCATGAATTCAGCCTTGGTAGATATACTCACCTAACGGTTAATACATTTCCAAAGGGTTGGCATGATGTATGAATGCAGTCTTGATGAATAGACTCGCCAAGTTTACATGAATTCATGCATCATGCTGACGAAAGGATTGAAGCACATTTAAAGTAGTTTGCAGCCAATAAAGGGTTAACTATTCTAGGGTTGTGAATTTGACCACCCTAGACTCTTCATTTGGAGTGGGCCACCACCTGGGCTAACATTGTCAGTTAGATGAGTCTAGTCTTGTCTTGTGGGATGGTAACTTGGAAGGTCCTCAGGTAGACGACCTTTAACTTGTTTATTTGATGACCGTCACTTTAAAGACCATAAACTCTTCTTTTAAGACGACCATTTGACAAGTTTGAACCCCTTAATTTTATCAGTGTGTCTGTCTGTCTGTATCTATGGCTACTTATGGCTTCCTCTCCTTCTGTCTGTGTCCATGTATCTGAGACAGAGCAGGAGTCAGGTCGGCATTACTACCTTCAGGAGTCCAACATTGCCAGAATCCTTTTCAAAGTGGGTCAGGCAATACATCCTCTCTTAGCCAATACTGGACAATGTTAGACTCTAGACTCTTGCAAGAAAGTCAGGCTGACCCCTTTTGCTTTTCTCTGTGTAAGCCCAATTTTCACTTTCAAAGATGATCATTTTTCAACGCAACTTTTGCTAGTACCAGCTGCTTTCCCTCGACATTCATCCAGCTAAGTTGTGGCGCTTCATACATTGTACCTTTATCCAGACTTGTCCAACCGCTATCTGTGTCATAACCACTGTCTGTGTCAATAGAATATAGAGGTTGACCAAGCAACCGCTATCTGTGCAGAAATGCTATCCATAGTATCCATCCGACCGCCCCTAACCTCCCGAGTTTGGTCAGCATTGCATCCAGTACTTGTTCATATCTGACTCCAAGGTTGGTCTTGCTGCAGGTACTGGTATAAGAATGGCTACCTCCGTCCTGACCTTCTCACTGCATTTATAGCCATTGACAAGTGCACCCCAGAAAACGGCTGTCTCCAGGTAAGTCTTTGATTTCATAAGTTGTAATTGCTTGGGTTTAGACAGCCATTGATTTAATGATAGTATGGCCACAAAGGTGTTCCAATGCAGGAATATGTGCGGTGATCTGCAAAAGGGGACCATAGTTTAAAGACTGGATTCCACTACAGCTAATTTCTTCCTGGATGAAAACCTGGCCGGGGCCAGATGGAAAATTGGAAGATTCTAACCGAGTGGATATTTCCGATTTTTCATCCGCCCCCTGCATCAGGGCTTCGTTCAGGACGGAATTGGCTACAGTGGAATCCACCTTTAAGGGATACTAAGGTATAACACGTACAAACCAATCACAAACCAATCACCATATGGCCAACTCTGAACAGATAGATACAAGTTGATAGTCTTTCACCGGGTGACCTCTTTGACCGGCAAGCATGAAAATACATATAATCATATAAGTTCGTCATATATTGTGTTAAATAACTTTTTCATGGCATTTCTGTCTAGATAGTCCCCATTTCAGCGGTTTTGACGCTTGCCAGTCAAAGAGGTCACCTGGTCAAAGAGGTCATCCAGTCATAGACTATCAACTTGTATCGATCTGTTGAGACTTGCCTCATTCTCCTGTGCAGCGGGTAATCACAACAAACACTCAAACATGATTACTCTCTGCCCCAGGCACCGAATTACGACCAAATTCGTCCATATTCATACTCATGTGCACTTTTATTCATGTGTCATGTTGATAATTATCATTCCCCTTAGTCCGTATATTTCTGTTTGCTATTCTCACACACATAGTGGCCTTTCACATAAGGGGTAATGAGGTGTGACTGCAGGACTACACTATGACGTAGGTGGCTTGCGGCAGAGGTATTCCATTTGAGTGTTTTGTTGTGATTACCTCTGCACTGGAGATTGACTCAGCCTTATATATAATACAATGCGGCTATTGCAGGTGTTGCTGGGCTCCCACCGCTGTGGCCGTGTGGAGCACGTGTTGGGGGACGGACAGACACACGCAGACCCAGCACGCGTAGACCTCATCCGGAAAGAGTTGGACCACATCACAGTCCCTCTTAATGCAGGTCTGTGGGCTGAGTTACCAGATGGAGAGTTTGAGTTTGAAATACTTTTATTTGGCATAAACCCATCAATCATTAGGTAACGTCTTTTGAATACAGGCAAAGGTTTACAATGGAATTAAATATTATCCACACATGTAGTGCATGTTGATGGCATATTCACACACACACATACATACTTGAAGAATACAACGATCCATTGTTGAACAAGATACCTAATTTACAGGCAGGTAGAGACAAGCGATTCACATGAAGGATCTAATCAACAATTTAAAGATCAATAAGGATAGACCACATTAAAGAAAGAAAACCTACTAAGCTCCACTGACCAATATATTGACAGTCCTCACAGACACTTGGCTGGTTAGCTCAATCAATCCGCCTGTCAATCTTGATCCATCTTGAGGTTCTGAGTTCAGGGCTCTCTTAGAGAAAACTACTAAAACATTTTTCAACGTGGTCCTTATCTGCACATAGACCAGGTGGAGCTAGTGTGCCTCTGAAGGTTCTCAAAGCATCCACAGGGAGCATCACCAGTTTCCACCTATATCCCTTAAACCTGACACTGAGTCGATTATGATGTCCTTTGTAGGGGACTGTCTCTTCTTCCATAGTAACGTGTTACACTGCAGCAGCAAGAACGAGTCAGACATGCGCAGATGGGCCATCCTGACCGCCTATGGCCGCACTGACAACCTGTCCACCACAGAGGTACACCCTGTAGACTTCAGTCCTGTACACAAGGTGCGTTTTAGCATTTTTCTGCCCCCCTAAGAGGTCTAGAATTCCCCCCTTCGAAATATAGTAAGTGTAATGCTTGGGCTTTTTTGGTGCAACGGGATGAAATCTTTCCCTCTGGAAGTGTTTTTTTATTTTTTATTTTTTATTTTTTACAAAAATCCACCAATCCACCAAACCCCCCTGTTGACAGAACTCCCTTAGTTTTGAGGGATTCAACATCATTATCTAAATGTCAAACCAACATCAACCTCCCAAGGTTGGCCCCAATATGGCTCTCCCAATGTTGGATGACCATTACACTCCCAATGTTGGCCTATCACCACTGCGTTCGCTTGGTGCTTTAATTCAGGGCAAGGGCATCGTTGGTCTAAATTTAGCTACCATTTTATCCCTGGGCCATATCATCTGAATACAACAAACTTGTTTCTTGCATTGCATAAATGTTTACATTTAAGAAACTCAAGATGCCTGAAAGGAACATTTTAAGTGTCCTTAAGTTCAGCGACTTTAAATGGCATTCACTCAAGTTAAATGTGCTTAAAGTGTTTCTTTAAGAATATCTAATTTACTTAAATTTAAACATGCATGCAGTGTTGGTCTAATACATAATGCTATATTGTGGCTGTAGGTGGGAAATAACGCCATTCGGAACTGCAGCAACTTGGACTTCAAGGACAAAAAGGTCATGGACCCTAACGTGGATCACACTGTGAAGCTGGCGGAGGGTGCGGCCACTGGGCAGTAAAGTGGACATGGCCAACCCAATAATTGGTACATTGTGGGCAGTATTACATTCAATTCTCCATGGTGTCCACATCAACCTAATGATGATATTAAACTTCAATGATCGCAAATGCATGGTTAAGTAAACGCACCAATATCGGTCTAGTATCGGGCTACCGTTGCAGCCTTGCTCTTTATGACTACTGACTCCGTAGCATTAGTCCATTTTTACACCCTATGCTCTTCAAATATTGGTCCTATAGCCTCCACAGGGTTACCTAGAACAACCTTAGACTAATGTGGGAGAAATGTTACTGCGTTGGGGAAGGCAGTGTTTCTTGATTCGTTGATTCATATTTCACCTTGCGGACTGAAAGTTCCAGGGTGTCTCAGTTACCGCTCCAATGTGTACAGGTCACTCGTACAATTAGAATTGTTGAATGACAAAAACATAATGAAATATATGAATATATACATTTTATTATTCAAAACATCCCAAACTTTCTCCCTGATGTGGTGGTTACTTCTGCTGTAAGACACTTAGTGCTTCTGTACATCTGTAAATGTAATAGAACAGGGATTGATTGCAAAGTAATGATGGTTAGAACATTTGTATAAATAGTAAAATCAAATGTATTTCTTGGTTCAATAAAACCTTTTAATTACAGCTACATAGCAATGTCATGTGTTTTAATGAACACCAAGATGCAGTAATATTGAGGGTAAGAAATTGGTCTGTATAATTAGATAATTGGTCACATGTAATGTGTGAATATAAACACAAATGCCAATGCCCATTGATACCATCTCTGATGTATTTTACGAGTGGGGGCTGGGGCAGTATTCCACGAAGCTGCAGGCTGAGTGGGATGCGCCCTAGCCCTCACTCGTAAAATACATCAGAGTGGTATCAATGTAGTTGGCATTTGTGTTTAAAAAGAAAATTTGAAGCCATATAATAAAGGAAAAACTGTTTTTTCTTAGTCCATTGAATACGGCCACATTGTATTCAATTGGGGGGGGGGGGGGGCTGTGATCTGGGATATGTGAACTACCTACAGAAGTGTATCTCACTATGGCATTATGATATTAGTTTACATTTGACATCTATTGATAGCTGTGTTAGGCATTTGTGAAATAGTAAAATGCTCATGGAAACAATCGTCATAACCTACTGCTCTAAATGGTCCTGTAAGTTTAATGATATGTAATTCTCATATTTACAATGATTTTCCAAACTATTTGCAGTCTGATGTATCAATTGTTATATGATGTATGTACAGTATTTTCTTGGCTGTTTTTGGAACAGCATCTTTGCAATGAAATTATGGCCAATAAACAATTCAAAACTCAAAAACTAAAACTCATTAAATACGACCATACTAGTACTTAAGCATAGTAAATCTTTGTATCTCAAAAATATAAATAGTTATTCCAAACCTGACTTAAATACAATGTGCCCCACTACTTATACCATTCACTAATGACGATTCACCAGCATGAGAAGATCCACTTTTCGCATTGTAGGTCATCACATGGAAACATGACCATCAACTGTCACTAATCCAATTGTAATTCACATAGCCTTAGGCTTTGCACTCCCCTTGCATACCATCAGTAAGCCACTATATACCACCACACCACTATAACTGTCAAAGCTATTAGGCCAGAATATCTATTATACAGTGCACGTTCCTAAAGCAGTTAAACATCACAAAAACAATACAAGACACAAAAGAACTAGGGTAGATTCACCATGAGTCAAACACATTACTTGAGACAAACACTGAAATTTCTATTAATATGAGAAGACGGCTAGTGGAAAAATTAAAACTTGATCTTTACCATTGTTCACACATAAAGAGATTAGAATGATTAAATCAACACAAAGTCATGTATACCATATCACAGTATGTGTCCGACTCAAGGTGAATCTACCCTAGTCTAGAAGATGCCGCTTGACTCACCAACACACTCTGTCTCTGGCTTGTAAGCGTAGTCTCCGCAGACGGCCTTAGCCTCTCCCTTAACATGGGTGGCCAGGTAGTGGGCATGGTTGTACTTGTTAACAGCTGTCTGGATGTCTACCTCATGGACCTTGTACCCATAGCCATAGCCATGTTGGTGACCATATCCCTGCTGGTGGCCATAAGCCTGCTGGTGACCATACCCCTGTTGGTGGCCGTAGCCATAGGCCTGACCATGGGGAGCAGCGGCAGGGGCAGCGTGCTTGGTATCACTGTGGTAGTGGGGGGTTTGGATATGGGCAGGCACCTGGAAATAGTACAAAAAAACAAATAGTAGTATTTTACAATTATTGTTTTTACATCTTGAGAGTATCAGGAATGTGTTGCGAATTTTAACATAGACTCGCGAATTATCAGAATGATTTACTAATTCCTTCAGTAACTAGGAATATAAGGAAATTGCTGGATATTCCTCTTAAAAAGCCATTTCTTGAAGGCAGACTATTATTCAAGTCACTGAGAGCTTTTTAGTCTTGACCAAGGCATTGCTGAAATCTAAGAAAAAAACTGAATTAGAAAAAAAAGGAGAAATTGAGAAAAAATATGCTCTCTTTTAAAAAAGCCCTAAATTACTATAGATACCTCGTGACACTTTGGTTGAGGCATACAATTTCAACTTATCCCAATATGGGCACAGAACATTAAATCAACATCAATAAATGGTTGTCGATGTTGATTCAATGTTGATTCAACATTGATTAAACATTGAACTGAATTATGTGCCCACTGGGAATGAGGTAATCTGTGCCCACTGAGAATGAGGTAATCTGTGCCCACTGAGAATGAGGCAATCTGTGCCCACTGGGAATGAGGTAACCCCATGAGTGAGTTACCTTAACAGTGGGACACTTGACGAGCTCCACGTCGAAGTACTTGTAGACGTGCTTGTCGTCGTAGCCGTGCTTCTTCTCCTTCTTCTTACACTGGAACACCTGACACCTGTTGTCGGGGTCCATCACGATGTCTCCGTCCTCGTGACAACCTGAGGGACAAACAAGCATAGTATACAATTAAAATAATAAAAAAGAAGAAATATTGGCATATTTCACTTTATAAAAGGAAGTATTTTTGTTTTCAAAACCAAAAATACGTCCTTTACGTACTCATCGTGCAGTTACACTAGGTGAGTTCGGGGAGGGCCAAAATAATTACATTCGTAATTACGAAGACCAGCGTGCCCGTCACTTCAGGTAGAGTCCTGCAAAGCACCATTTTCAGCAGCTGAAGCTGGTTCTTTGCAGTTGTTTACCTGAAGGTACGGGCACGCTGGTCCTCGTAATTACGAAAGTGATCATTTTGGCCCTCCTCGAACTCACCTACTAACGTCTGACAGTGTTGGTATCAAAGTAAAGCTCATATATACTGTCAGTCAAGCAGCGGGTTAGGAATAGCTTACATTTTCCCAAATTTTGCCCTAATAATATTTTTCAGCCCTTGGTGATGAGAAACCTTTTTTTGAGTGTTCTTACATACTACCATTTCAAAAAGTGTCCAGAACCTGGGGGTTCAATGCAGGAGTTTGATGAAGAATCCCAAAAGATTGCATGTTGGGTGAACATATGTACGCACGATGGTTGAGCCAGTATTGTAATTTTGACATTGGAAAAATATCAAAATTCATTGGGACAGCCAAGTCAACTGCACAGAGTATATCCATGT
Source organism: Harmothoe impar (assembly GCA_947462335.1). Taxonomy (NCBI): domain Eukaryota; kingdom Metazoa; phylum Annelida; class Polychaeta; order Phyllodocida; family Polynoidae; genus Harmothoe; species Harmothoe impar. The sequence goes on along the minus strand of OX381720.1, from coordinate 5,971,292 downwards.
TGGTGAGATACTGTGTGAAGAGTTGTTCAATTTGGGCTAACATTTGGCTGAGGTAATGATGCCCAGAGCTTGGCCAATATCAACATGTCCACTTTGATCTCACATCTCATTGAAAATTATGATACTTCCGATCATCTTTGCAGATATTAGCCCAATGTATCCTTGCTACCTGAGAAGGTACCTTAACCCAAGGTGAGCCTGAGTAGGATATATTGTACAGCAAAGGTGGATTTCTCTACTTTGTCTACATTTTGCAGCTACAGATAAGGAACTGGGGCAGTGGTAGACAATCAGAGCCCATGTGAGCTGGAGAACAATAAAACAATCCCTGTTATTGCATTTTCAGGAAAAAGAAGACACATTATCCTGCCATTATATCCTTAACATTTATAAAAGCTTAAGACAAAGCATAACTTACGTGGGTCGCTTCCGGGGAAGCCGAAGACGCGCTGGTGCCCGTAGTGGTGGCCGTAGCCGTGTTGGGGGTGGCCGTAGGGGGCCTGGTAACCAGCGTAACCAGTCTTATCGTCATCACCAGCCGTAGCTACGGCCAGCAGGGCGGCCAGGCAGTATAGGACCTTCATGTCGCTGTGTGTAAGCAGGGGGAGGCAGGAGGTACTGGTGGTGTGGAGGCAGGGGCAGGAGTGAGGGACCAGGACGGTGGGGGCCACTTTATACCGTCATGACCAGGTGTGCGATGAATCAGGGGAATAGCTCTTTAAGGGCCGCATAGTGCTTTAGTGCCCTTTGGCGTCATGATGCTTCATGCAGCCCTGTATTGGGAGTGTACTCACCAGGGCTGCATTCAAGCATCATGCCGAGCCTGTGGGGTTAATGCACTGTCGAAAGGCCGGCATAGTGCTTGAATGTAGTTACTCACCAGGGCTGCATTCATGCATCATGATGAGCAAGGGCTTTATGGCAGTTTGCGCTTAGTAAAGGGACAGACAGGGCATGTAAGTGTGTATGTGTGTGTGAGTGTATATGACAGTGAGTGTGTGGGTATGTGTAGGTACAGCTGGGTGGGTGGGACAGGGAGGGAGGTGGGTGCGTGTTTTGATTGAAGCATTCAGGTATGTGAACACCAAGATGCGCCCATCCTCTATCCGCCATCCTCCAATGTTGACACCTGGTCACCTAATGTTAGGGGGGGGGGCATGTCCCATATCAATTTTAAGAAATGCTCATGTCGCCATATCGATTTTAAGAAATGCCCAGGTGGCCATATCAATTTTAAGAAATGCTCATGTCGCCATATCAATTTTAAGAAATGCTCATGTCGCCATATTGATTTCAATAAATACCCCATGTCCCTATCTATTTCTTCCTCCTGTCCGATGTAACTAGACCACTAAAAGGTCTGTGTCACAGTGTCAAATTTAGGGGTCTAGGGCCATAATGTTGTGTCAGCTGTCTAATGCCATCTGATGATTTCACAGCCATAGTGGTTCCCCCCTGATGAGTCCATCAGGTAGGAAACAACGTATAACATCTTGGGAGCCATGAGCAAAATTTCTCAGAAGGTTTTGTTAGTGAACAATGTCGTGGTATTGTTATACCCAGTTCTGCCCTAGAGCAGCAGCAATAAAATGCCAGTGCTGCCCAAGCATTGAAGTCCCCTTGTTATCATTTTCATTGAGTTTTATACATCAATCAATATGAAACGTCAAAGCACCCTTTTTAGTTTGTCCCTTGCTTTGAGATATTGGGGTAGATTTGACGTAAAGATTCATAGCCCAATACCTTCATATAGCAATAGTGGGTATTGCAGTTTTTTTTGTTTAAAAAAAAAATTGTTTATTGATAACATCAGTGTTGATTTTCAGTTACAAATTCGTTTTGTATGGCGTACATGTGATCATATCAGCTTCAGAATTAGGTCATTGCAGTCTATCAGAGACAACAAAGCATAATAAATATATGATATCAGTTTAAAAATTGGTTTAAACCTATGGTGGAAGCCAGTCTTAACACCCACGCACATTGCAGTGACATATATACACACTTACATACCTACTCAGAAGTCACAGAATGTCTCTACTAACCTCCTGCCGACCATATCAACTTTGTGATTTAATTAAGTTCATTTAGCTTTAGGCGGCATTCTGAGTCCGTTATAGAGTCAGATCATGGCAAGGTTAAAGTATCACACTACTGAGAAATAATATAAACATCTATAAAAAAAAAAGAGAAAAAAAGGGTAACCATTCACTTCCGGTATCATCCTATATAGCCTTAAGTCTATCATGTCAGAAGTATCCTGCCATAACAGCCAATTCTGTATTTTCTTAACTTCTTAAAATATGTCGGGGAATATTTTATAATGAGATAAGTATAGCATAATGTACACCAGGCAGTAATGTTATTATTGTATATAAAATACCTCGGCCATGATGTGATCTTTATTGAGGTTCTTGCACTATACATTGTAGAAGCTTATCAACTCTATATAACGATTGTTCTAGGAAGTAGCCTAATGTAAAACATCATGTATAAGCCTAACTCGCGTATGGGCTGCGCATAACTAGGCGTTAAGAATATCCTTTAAGCCTCACAAGGGCTCTGATTTTGACGATTTTTGTGCATACATTTAAAAGCTCGCGTATAAGCTGCACCTTGACTTGGTTCCCATCCTATAAGCCGCACTGGCGTTTTGAGTTGCGTATTAGCCGCGGCTTCTATGCAAAGTTTTACGATAACAACATATTTTACCTTCAGTATATAGGAGCTTTCTTCACATATCTCAGAGTCTTTTCTGTCGTCCAGGGCATGCATGCGTCAGCTGCACTGAGGTCAAGACGTTTCCCACCTCCTTGTCGGGTCCAGCTGTTAACGTGATGTGAAAACATTTAAACTATGTCAATAAACCTGTGACATTCTTACACATTGAGGCTATATCTCAGAGATCATATATGACTTTGTTCTTTTAACACTATCGGGAGGACAGCTGTGATATGTTTACACAATGAAGCTATATACTCTAATCAAAAATATTGTTATTTCTCCATTGCCGACAGGTTTTTTTTAGTGCTTTTTTTAAATTTTCCCAGTCAACAACACTTAGTGAGTCCCATATGGCTGTCCGATCCGCTGTCATATAGGAGCAGCCATAGTTTGATCCGAAAGGCTAAGTAGTGGGTCCCAAATAGGCTTGTCCAGATTTGAAGTGCAAAGATTCAACCCAAAGCTTTAATATCCACTTGGACAAACACCATAAAATGTTAAATAGTGACTTCTAAGAATAATCACAAATAAGTAAGTATGTTTTGAAGGGAGTCCACCTTGCCTCCGGAATGACTCCTCTCTTTAGGGGAGCCCAGGTCCCTATGTGACTCCCTTATTTGACTCCCTTAATTATGTGAGAGCTATGTGACCCCCCTGGGTGACTCCCTGAGGTCAACCATGGAGTCACCTAGGCCCCCTTTGGCAGCCTGGGCTCCACTAAGGAGGTGAGCCATTCTGGAGGCAACCTGGACTCCCTTTGGCGTTATTCCTTTTCTATGTGTAAGCAATGTCTAGGTCTATTTGGTTAATCTATGCTGGTTACCCATTGACCTGTTAGATACAATGGCTTCCCAATTGTCCAACAAAGTTAACTGTGAGTTATGTCTTCCTCCATTCATAAATCATGTTAAAAATCTATCTGACAGGTACACCATAAAAACAGATTAATAATTTGTATCCCTAAGAATTACTGTTTCCAGATCACGTGGCTATTTAAAGACGTTCTTTCCCACTTCTTTCCCACTGTATGGCATGGCCTCCTGCCCACCATACAAATTACCATAGTATAAAAGGTATGTTACCAATGCAATAAAGGAGTATCAGTGATGAATAAAGATTGAATAAACGACTGAGTTATCGCCGTATACGCACATATAATTATGATATTTTTTGTCACCTTTGATCTTAAGATACCTGTAAAAAATTATAGTCGGCTCTGATTTACATAATGACAGACTGCCTAGACCATTAAAGCTACTCAAACTGAAAAAAAGAGGACTCAATCTGAGTATCCGAGTGTCATGCTCTCAACCTTCTTATTAGATATATATTCATAAGATACACACAGCCTACGCTTATACATAGAACATTTCCGCTTTATTCATAGAAAAAGAGCTATGTCATAACCTTTACCTTCACTCAGAAAAGTAAAGGTGTCAACTCAAGTTGACCCTTCATATAAGCAGGGTCATTAGCGGTTTGACTCTCTATTTCATCAGAGCCACCTGGGAGACACAGTAGACATATTTACTGAACTTGATTTTCCTTAATTTTGAAATACATCTAATAGGTCACAAGCTCATACAATCAGGGTATGCTAGCCGTCACCCTATTTCATTTCTATTGCTTACATCGCATGTTTCAGAACTACAATATAATTTTGTCATAAGGTAAGATTTCCCTCTAACTTATACAAGCTTGACACCACGGCAACCAAATTGTGCGATAATTGATGATGGGCTGTTCTGTGTACCATTAGGCTCACATACTGGAAATGGCCCATAATGAGTTATAGACACAAATCACATCACCTTGGTTGTCCCTACCTGATGGGATTCATCCCATGTGCTGGGGGTCAACCTGTCTCCCTGTGACCCTGGGCAGCCCTAGGGCAGCAGGTGTCTCAGCACGTTCCACCTGTAGCCGCAGACCTCATCATTGTGTCTCAGCACGTTCCACCTGTAGCCGCAGACCTCATCATTGTGTCTCAGCACGTTCCACCTGTAGCCGCAGACCTCATCATTGTGTCTCGGCACGTTCCACCTGTAGGCCCTGACCGCATCATTGCTGGTACGTAGTGAGCAAGTCATTGTTGTGGTGGGGAGGACGGTGCTGGATGGCAGTGGAGCAGCCCATCACGTCTTGAGCATGGACCTGTGTGTGCAGATTATGGTATAGATATATGATAGCCATCAGGTGTAATGCACCTGTCTAACGCTACGCGTTTAGCTTTAGATTAATCATCAGTGTCAGAATATCCCTTTCCCTTCTTACTGTTATTGTGTATATTGTATTAAATACAGAATCACAGAACAACTTTATAAGCTCAGGATGGTGTTTCTCCACAAATTTGCGGAGGTCCGCAAATTTGCGGAGGTCCGTAAATACACTCACCATATATTTATGGAGGTCCGCAAATATATATGGAAATTGTTTTTTAGTACTTAAGCATACAAATACGGAGCTCCATATATATTTGCGGAGCTCCGCAAATTTATGGAAGCAAATTTGCGGAGCTCCACAAATTTGCGGAGCTCCGCAAATTTGTGGAGAAACACCATCCAGCACCTCTTAGCGGGGAAAGGGGAACCAGCTTTCACATCAATTTTCTTTTTGGTTTGAAACAGTTTTATCGTCTTCCACAATTTAACAAAGTGATTATAGACAATCTTCGGAATCCATTATGGATGCATCAATAATAACCAACTATCCACATGAGTTGGCAGTGACTACTAACTTGGTCTACCAGTCCTAAAATGCTTTCATCCAATTAAGTATAGATATTTCAACCCTCCCTCAGGTATAGAGGAACAAATCCGGGGAGGTACCAACCCCACAGAAGAACACTGTTGTCAACACAGAACCTTACCAGTGGTTCATAGTCCTCTGTATTTGCCCACAAAGCCAAATCATAATATGCATCAAGGGATGGCAGTTAGTCAGCTCCAGAGGTTGGAGGCACCCTAAACAGAGCCCTGTAGTTTGCCAAGTGGCCAGGTTTAGTTTGGGTTTATTTTTTTATTGCAATGAGTGTACAGCAGAGAACTGCTCCCATATGGCTGTGTCTCATGGGATTGTAACAATTGAAACGTCTTTGACCGGGTGTATAGAAATGCCAGGAAAATGTTAATGGATCTTTTAACACTATATTTTACAAATTCCCCTGCATTTCTGTGCACATAGCCCCCATTTCAGCCGTTTTAAAGCTTGCTGGTCAAGACTACACCCGGCCAAAGACTACACCTTGTCAAAGACTACACCTGGGCTGCCTGCCTTAGTGTGGCTCCAGGTTCCAGAGTCGCTTGTAAGTTAAGGGGTCATTCCCTAACTTGGGAACCGGGACACATAGGCGGTGCAAAACATCAATTTCCTTGTTGGTGGCTTTCACTTCCACCAAATGGGTCTTCCACAGTACAGCTTGGCCCCTAGAAGAGGAGGAGTGTGTAGTGTATATCCCCTCATTACTAAGAGCTGCCCTACATGCCACTTAATTGGTCAAGTCATTTCCTGGTATTCCCATATGGGGAAGGGCGACGCAGTGCAGAACACTTTTTAACCCTGTCAAGTGCCTCTAGGGCATCCGAACCAAGATGTGTTATGTGCAATGGTCAGCGACAGCCAAGACAGCGTTCAGAGGGTCTGTGTGTATGACCACATCCAAGCCAGGAATGTTATCCAATGCAATGGAATTGGCATACAAAGCTGTGGGATATAGGGCTGTTAAATTAGTATTAAGCACTATATCAACTGACTCGATAATGAGCGGCTCTCTTGTATAATCACAGGGGAACAATTGTATCAAAATGTATAAGCGAGCGGGTGCTTAAATGAGACACTAAAATAAGACGGTAATAGGATGGAGCTGGCTGCCAAGGCAAAAAAAAGGTGTGTATCAGTTTACATAGTCTGACAATCTAGGTAGGGTGGGTCGGATTTTCCCCCCCAATTTTTTAAAAACTTTTGTCCGGAAAGTACCAAACAAAATCCCTTTTAGTTATAATAACCCGTTTTATTTTTCTCTCTAAAAAGGGGTAAAATAAAAGGAATCCCTGCAGGGGGGCAGAAACAGTACCCAAAAATCGACTCGCAAACTTCAGCACTGACTCACCAATAATGACGTCTAATCAATTGACTCTGAAAAAAAAAGAAGTATTTTCTCAAAATTGGATAACAATTTCTAGGGTCAACTTTGTTTAGATAGGTAGGGTCGTGTAACCTGAAACGCACCTTTTTTAAAAATTTGGCCCAATGAGAAATCTGCAACAAATATATTTATCAAATTCTTTTTCAGTTTACCACATTAATCAGAATACGAACACAAAATGCAAACACGCAGACAGAACACTATTCTTTTCTGGTTGGAGGCCTGGTCTGATGGTTGCCCAGTCTTCGTCACATGACAGAAAAATGGTCACGTGACCGGTCAGGGATCTGGAGAGCAACAGATAGGGAAGGTTCTGCCATTCCCCCTACAATACAGCAGAGGACACTGACCAGAAGACATATCCCATAATCAGTCCCAAGTTTTTAGTAAAGATGATCTAATCTTATTCAATTGTCTGACATTTATGGAACTTTACCAAAAGCTCCCACCCAAGACGTCTACACTCTAATTACAACACTTTATTGACCCTGACCAGAAGACATATCCCATAATCAGTCAAGCCTAAAATTCATTTCAATGGGCATATGGTAATTCTGGACTGCATAGGCTGGACTAAGTTCCCACCTAAGTTGTCCACACGCTAATTACGACACTTTATTGATAGCTTATTCTTGGCAACATGGCCCTAAATGAACCATGACACTAATCACCTCTTCACATCACATCACCTGTATTTGTCATTGTTCAGGTTATTTATTTGCCATTGTTCAAACAGAATCCCTCCCATATGTCACTAGGTCACTAGTGTCCTCCATGCAGCCCTGGGCAACCAGCAGGTGCAGCCACATTCCACCTGTAAATTGCTGACACATAGCAGCAATCTGTAATTGATTGGGATGGAGAATGGTATCGTTTCTGTACAATTCTCTTCAGTGCAATAAAATAAAATTGCAGTTCATAAAAATGCGTGTTACGCCCTACATGAATCTAGAATGCCTCCAGCAAATTACTTTTGCACATCAGCTTCCTTGGATTTAGCATGATTAAACCTAAGATGTTACCAATAGACTGCAACAAGGGGACTGACTATAGATACAAAAATTAATAAATACATTATATGTAGGATCATAAAGATGTACAATGTATATCCCAGGTCTTATCCTAGGTTTAAAAGGAGACTCATGGTGGGGGAAACACTTAATAATGATAGGGCCAAAGAAATATGTGTTTCAGGTTACCCGACCCTACCTAGCAAACCATTTTTATCCAATTTTGAAAAGATTTTGTTATTCTAAGTGATTTTGGGGCTATTTAAGAGTTGATTTGATAGTCCACGAATCGACACCATTGTTGGGGAGTTGGGGCTGAAGTTTGCGAGTACATTTTTGGTACTTTTCAGGCCAAAGTTTAAAAAGAAATCAAGGAAAAGAAAAAATCCGACCTACCCTACCTAGATTTTCAGACTATGTAACTTGAAACGCACTTTTTATCTTTTTGTATATCTAGTTCTTTAAACCCAATGCAGTCTAGAGGTCATACCAGAGACGTTAGAGTATAACCCTACACGGTAGGCCGTTCAGGCCGGCCTGCCACCGCACAGACATTCAGCTATTAGCCATTCACTTCTCAATAATTGTTATTTTATGTCTAATCAATTCAAATAAAAACAAAGGTGTGCATACCAATGGAAAGCAATGGTTGCAACCTGCATAATGTGTAATATCTGCAAGGATTTGTGCATTTTTGCTAGTCATTTTATATGAAGGAGTAAGTAGGAACTAGGGAGTGTGTGCTGCATGTTCAGGCCCACATAATGGCAGTAGCCCAGTGGGCACAAAATTCAGTTCAACGTTGAATCAACATTGCATCAATATTGAATCAATGTTGACAACCATTTATTAATGTTGATTCAACATTATGTGCCCACTGGGAGTGATTGATAACTCTCTAGAAACACTCTGCACTAGAATGGATTTTCGGGAGAGCCTATTTGGGTAGTCAATTTAGAAATGATCACATTGTAATGTCATGATATAGACCTACATTTAGAGATATCCTACATGTTAATCGGACTGCCAGACCTAGATCTTTAGCACAAAATGTTCTAAAAAGCATAGAATCACCTTTCAAATAGGAGAGCCTAAATGTGTAGGTATATACAATAAAACCCCATTTATGTTTACTATTTACTTCCTGAATCCCAAAGTGATAGAAAAAGAAATAGCCACCGGATTTACACATATGTGGATCTATCTCTGATGAGAACCAGTACATTCCCTATGTAAGGCACTCTCCACTCAGCTGTATCCCCACCACTTGCACTACAATAGGGGAGGGTTATTTCGGGACCAATCCACTGCTGCAGTCACATAGGCTCAGACAGGACCCTCTTGTCCACACAAAACACCTTACTTTTTGCAAAGAAACATTTAACCATGTTCTAGTAGTGCTAGAGTCATAATTCTTCCAGAATTCTCTTATTTAATATCTCGTATACATACCCTAAATAAAGAATGCAACTTTTTTGTACTTGATAAAAATAGCCTGAACACCCTATACACGGCCATGTTGGCCTTTATTTGGAAGTGAACCGTGCACCATCATAAACACACATCTCTTTCCCAATACTGCCGTGTAAAATGCAGTGTTCAAGATCCATATAAGCAGTGCATGTGGGCGTGATCTATACATGGGTTTATAAAGTAATGATCATTAATATCTTCAATTGGACCCTATATGACCTTAACTCTTCAAGGACCGCATAAAGTGCCCTTCATCTTCATGATGATTGAACACAGCGAGTACCTCACCAGGGCTGCATCCATGCATCATGTAGATTCTATGGTGTTGGTACACTCCCAGAGGATCGCCATGATGCATGCATGCAATCCTGATTAGTAGATTCATGCACCAGTGCTGCATTGGTGCATCATGGCAACAAAGTACATACTAGTAGCACATTAGATTATTACGTGGCCCTTAAGGTGTTGGGTGGATATACCATACAAGGAATTGCCAATGAATTACCAGCGGGGGGGGGGGGGGTCTGCATGGATGGAATTACTAAGCTCTGTAGACAGTAGCCTATTCTGTGCAACCGTTAGATTGGGACTCATTTTAAAGTCAGGCTGTGTAAACTTTAACCTCCGTCTCCATGTCGGGAATCGCCATCATACCTACATAAAAACGCTGACCCAGAGGGCACTCCTCAGCCCCCGGGGCCCTAACTGCGCATGTGCAGAAAGATCTCGCAGTCACGTGCGTCAGCTTCAAATCAGCGCAGTTTGAAATACAAGATGGCGGCCGTCGGTTCAGCTGGCGCCTTGAGGAATGTGAGTGCAGTATAAAAGTGTGTGAGTGTGGGATGTGGCCGTTAATTGTCCGTTAGACGACCCCTACACCACCTCCACCACCTCTCACTATGCAGCCTCTGTTAATCCTAGCCCTGGTGGCCGTAGCCTCAGCTAGCCATGCTATCCACTCCTTTGATGGTGAGTATGGAAACAGTATTTATTATTCCAATTCAGTTCTACTTATATTACCCTTTAAAGACTCTATACTGCTTTTGATTCATGCCCTTAATTGCCATGATGCATCGATGCAGCCCCGACGAGTCTATTCGTCAGGGCTGCATTCGTACATCATGCTGACCCTAGGCTATAGGCATGATACATGATTGCAGCCCTGGGGAGTACACTCGTCAGAACTGCATTCATGCATCATGACGACCAAGGACATATCATATCAAAGCACTAGGCACCCTATAGTTATATCTATTTGTTGCCAGATTGTGTGCTTTTTCAATTAAACTAGCACTGCATAAAGATCGGAATTTGAGCACCTTTAAATGATAGAAAACTTCATCAACTGGGCATTGTTGAGTATGTTCTCACGATTCAATGACCCCCGAAGAGTTATGATATGTAATCTGATTTAAACCTTAAGTTTAAAGAATCAGTTTTACTTCAGAAATGGGCTTGTTTCTAAAGTGTATAGGACCATCTTTTTTTTGATTTTTTATAGAAACACGTTCTTTTTCTGGATTTGATGTAATTATGACAGTACCTATGTTACAGGGTGTATGCCAACAAATATAGTCTCACAAGTCGATTTGTATGTAAATGGGTAGTCTGTTAACCATTTAAGGACGGCATGTCACTAAAATATGATATGTCTTGCTATGATGCACCAATGTATACAGCCTTGGCAAGTAACTCGCTGCAGCTGGTGCTGCATTGGTGAATTTGGAGTGTCTCAACCCCGTAGGCTCGGCATGATGCTTGAATGCAGCACTGGCAAATCAAACACCAGGGATGCATCCATGCACAATGACGACCAAGGGCATAATGCGTTAATGCAATATGTCGTCTTTAAGGGGTTAATATTACCATAAAACATCCAAGCAACTCTTAATCTACTCTCGTTCCCAAATCCTTCCGAAGGAAGGCTCTGGTAACAGTGGACAGGAACAGGAAATGGAACCAGAAAGTCTGATGGTAAAATACAGTAAAACTACCATCATACATTCTGCTTCCTGTCCACTGGTTCCAGGCTACCAGCAGGGGTTGCCCAGACCCAGCAAAATACCAAGTTCATTGTCATTTGGCTGTTACCAGAGCATTCCTTCGGAAGGATTTGGGAACGAGAGTACTCTTAATCTTACATCTTGCAATGCACAACATGATAACGAGGCAGTAGGTCCCCTTGGATGTTGAAGATAAAGTATTCAACTGCTGAGCCCGGAAACAGGGGCAGAGAACTGAGCTGAATGTCCTGCTATAATTGCTGAGGGAGGATGGAAGAGTAATACCAATATAGTGTTTCTTCTGAAATCGTATAGCCTCCGGCAGTTAGATATGTGACAGAATGCGTCTACTGTTATATCATTAGGAGGAGACTCAATTTGAATTAAGGTCATTAACATATTAGACTGCCATGTCATCATAAAGCTGTCAGGTTTTATGACCTCTACAGTCACAGCATTAATTAATATGGCCGCAATTCAACATGTTTGAGAAGGTACAGACTGATATGTGTGCATACCAACTCTGACAGCTAGCCGACTACACTTAGTTTACCTCAATTCAATTCAATTCACATCATCTTACAATAATTTTACTTCTAGCCACTTTTTAATTTTACTGACTAGCCACTCCTTACCCTCCACACAGAGTGTTACCGTGAGGGGGACATGGTCCTGGACGCCTACAACCGGTGTAAGTACCGTGTGTGTGAGAAGGTAGAGCCCGAGCACGGCTACGGACACTTTGAGCTCAAGGACAAGGAGTGCGCGGAGGGCAGCGGGGTGCCTTACTTCCTCCTGCAGCAGTACATGCACGGCGTCTACGCCGGACACCGCTTCATCGGCAGCCATCTTGCCTCCACCGTGTGTGGCGACAAGTATGTCAAGGACTGCACTGGTAAGTAGTGTATATAGGCATGTAAAGTCATACCCAGTGGGTCCGCCATTTAAAATTTCATTTGGTTTAATTAATACATCATGCCCTTGGTCATCATGATGCATGAATGCACCACTGGCGAGTAACTCACCAGGGCTGCATTCAGGCATCATGCCAAACCTACGTGGTTGATACACTCCTGAACGGCTGACATGATGCCCCAATGCAGCACCGGCGAGATACTCACCAGAGCTGCATTGGTGCATCATGACAAATGTCATTTTTTAGGGACATCCGTCCTTAAAATGTTAAAGTATTAAGACTATAGTTCTGAGAGCTGTGTTCTTCCTATTTGCAGCTCGTCACGGTTATGGGCACGGTTATAGCCACGGTTATGGACACCAAGGAGTCTATGGAGCCCCTCACCGGTACGCCCCACATAACGCCTATCCCGCAGAGCAGAAGGAGGAGAAGAAGTCTGAATAGATTATAGTCACCATTTTACACCTTTCTTACAAATAAACATTGTATTTACACATATCTGTGTTGATTTTACACGTAATTGTATCATCACTTAAGGTGAGATTTTCCAGCCAAGGACACATACATATTACAAACTAAACAAATATCAGGGCCAAAGGTCCATTTCATTCTAAAAAAATTCAATTCAATGATGGAGAATCTAAACATTTAAATATTACCCGCAGAATAGAATTTTCAGGATTTCTAGTCATATAAGTTCAAATACAAAATGGCCGCCCCATTTGAGTGCAATCGGCATGGTCCTACATTTATCATACCAATAACGAATTCAATTAAGGGGAGTGCCAGTGATGAAATAGGCATCCCTTTACTTTTATCTCTCCCACCCACCAGATTCACCAGGCAATTTAGCAGATATTTGCTAAATCAGCTGGATTGTATTTTTATATTCCAATGTCATGAGACGATGGTAAAATACGATTGGACTAACTATGACAATCCCCTTTTCAACATGTCCAAATACAAATAATCCCCCTGCACTACTCTACCCTTTCAAAATGTCAGGAATAATGTTAAGAGGGAGCATGCCATTGGCATTCCAACACTTCAAAGATTGAGTCAATTGGACGAGCAGTTGCTGGGATATCGCATTTTGAATATTTGTGTATTTACGGGAGGAGGCAAAAGTGTTTGATAAGATAGAATATGCTAAATTCTATGTTGTTAAGAAAGGTAGGAACCAGTAGTCCTAATCCGTTTTCCCCTAAATTCTATGTTGTGAATGATTACTCTCAGAGACATGGGAGTGGTTGCAAATCAAAGATATATGCAAGGGCTAATACATTGATAAACTATATGCTTAACTTGGTCAGTAGTGCCTGACCTAGTTAATACTTTTTTGGCTCCCTATAGCCCACCCCATATTAATCAGGTCAGTCAATACTGGTCAGTCAACCCACCTTGGTCATTTCTATGAATACTATAGGTTTAGTCATTTTGACTCACCTATTAAGGTTGTAATAGTACAATCTTTAGACTTTAGTGAAAGTATGTACTCACATCTAACAATCTCTCGAGAAACACATCAAATGCTTCACATCACTCATATGTACAACCTATAAGCTAAGTTTTTTAAAGGATTAAATGTAAAGCAGTATGCACAGAAGTGTTGACATATATATGTATATTCCACTTATCACAGTACAGGCGTTTATGTTCCTAGAAATACATCCCTTAGAGGATCATCAATGTGTATGGTATATTTCTATTACATCTAATGTAAGTTTGAATTGTTGAATTTGAACTGTATAAAACATTTGAAAATTATGATTCAACAAGTGCAGGCCACTGGAAAACTTGCACACCATGTTGCCACCTGGAGTGTGCTTTGTGAGTTAGGCAATCAGTCATTTCTGAGTACAGAAAGCTACAGAGTGTCAGTGTAGCCTGAGGGGAACAGGTGGACGTTGTGATGAAAAAGCTCATTGTAACATGATCCGGCTATAGCCAGGAGTCTCATACAGGAAGACTTGGATAACCTAAGTACCTGGTGTGATAAATATAGGTTAACTATTAATTCCAGTAAAACACAGGTTCTATGGTGTCGGGCTGATCAGGATGTAAGGGATTTCAGCACGTGGAATTTGTCTTTAAAAGGGGAAACGCTTAAAGTAGTGGAGAAATTTAATTACTTGGGGGTATTAATTGATAGCACGTTATGTTTTGAACCACACTGTAAAAAGGTCTTGGCTTCGGGGAGGGCTAAGTTAAAGCACATGCGTAGGCTCAAGAAGTTCATGGACAAGGAACTCTCATTATTAATGTACAAACAAATGATCATGCCGGCACTGGAGTATTGTGATATTGTACTAGAAAGTGGCCCTGTTTTATTGTTTAGAGGAATACAAACGGTACAGAATCACTGCCTACGCTGCAGCCTGGGAATAGATGATCCTAGGGAAATAAGTGTGAAGGTCTTACATGACACCTGCGGGTGTACTATGCTGACTGATAGGCGCATTATTAATCTTCTCGGTGTGGTGTACAAATTTGTATCAAACCCAGACAATGTGGTGGCACCGGTACGGGTATTGAGAAATAACAACAAGCGCAAGATTAAACTCCAGCGTCCCAAAGGTCAATTGTATCGTGACAGTCCTCTATATAGGGGAATGTTACTCTGGGATAAATTGGATGCTGAAATACAAAATGTTGCCACATATGATATGTTTATATCACTAGTAAAAAAGGAAGATACACTGAGGCGTCTAAGACAACTCGATGGATAATGTCTAAAATAGAAGTTGCGTGTTATGAGATGGAGTTTATAAGCATAATTGGGGTATATTAAACCCTGTTGAGGTTTAAGTGTGATGTTACAACCGAATGTACTGAATGTAGTATATGTAGTTAGTCCTGATGATGTCGCTAAGGGCTGAATATTGTTATGATGTATGTGGAGCAGATGGTGCTTAACTTGACCCAAGACCGATATCAAAGTATAGTACTCACTTCGTTACCTACCTGTCTGTCCTGTGTTTATCGTGTAGGATACAATGAAGTTATCCTATCTTATAGTTAGTATTATTATGTAAATTAACTATCAATTTTCTCTTTGTATCGAATGTACCGATTATACTGACTATGGAAATTTTTTCGTGGATGACTATGCTAGCATAATTAGTATTGTGTTATACACTGACGGATCGTTTGAAAGACCAAACTTGTTTGTGTAACTTTCTGTCAATAAACCTTTGAAAAACTCAAACTCAAACTCATTGGATGTATTAGACAGCAAATACTACGCCTCGGAGGATTTAGAGCAAATACTCCAGCTCCAAGCGAGTTTTCTAGCTTTAATATGCTCCATCATCATATTAAGTACCAGATTATACAGTATAGCCATTTTGTACAAGAACCACACTTCCAGGTGTAAAACAATCCAGGTGTGTGTAGGGCTGTCTGTTCACCCCTGACAAAGGATAATAGGAAGGCACGTCTCAAGGGTAACTCATTTGCAATCAGATCGTTATTACACTTACCAAATAGTGGAATAGGTTACACAATAACCACAGACACAAAATAGTCAAACAGGGTTACACCCAAAAAAGGGTCACACAAAACTCTCATGTGAGAGTAGTAGACGCTGCATGATGATGATAATGATCATGCACAGACCGCAGCTACACTGATATTCTTTAGCTCCCTATACAACCAATCTCTCAGTCACTATAGCTTAATCAAGTTAGTCATTTTTTTGGCGATGGAAACAAAATGGAGATTGTTTAGTCCAGCCTCCTAAAGGGTTCAATTGTGCCCACATCCACCCCTCTCTAGATAGATTAGCTCGCAATATGTATGAGCACATAATATTCATCTATATCCAATGAGTTTTAATCATTTATCTGGGCAATCATTTGTATATCATAACAGTTCAGAGTGTGGGGAAGTAGTCACATAAGAACTTCGGTAGGTACAAGTAATAAATTATGGGATGCCCCTTAGAGATAGTGATGCACATTCTAGCTTTAATCAATGCTGAGGGTAGCTGGGACCCTGGCCACTGGCTGCAGTAAGGGTCTGGTATTCCCTGCATTATACCTGTAGTGTACAGAGCAGCTCCCTAACAGTATGCTGCATGTAGGCAGACCACACACACCTGGGCAGGGTAACACAAGATAAGGTAAGCGGTTTCAGCACTGTCCGTTACCACAGATGCACTGGAGATATCGGATATGTAGAAGTGAACATATTAGAGGGATGCCAGTTCTCATATCTGATATTTACAAAGCAGTTTGGACTTTATAACAACACTGTAAGAAAAATGTCTTCAAATTAACTGTGATTGACTGGCAACTTTCGCGACATAAATTTCACTGTTTTTTAACGGTGACAGTCACCGTTAGATTAACGTAGAATCACCTTGCTAAATGTACACAAAGATTAAGCATTTTTGTCAGTGCTAGCACAGTAACTCATTATATTGGATTACAGTGATACACTGCTTTATAGTGTCAATATTGTAAAAAGGTATTATCTAGACTTTGGAAATATCCTATAAGGGTCACCGTCCACAGAGCATAAATCGGACATATACGGCCATTCTATACACAATTTACATAGGGAATGTATGGCAATTTTATCCATATACGGCCGATTTATGCTCTGTGGACGATGGCCATAACCCTCACAGAGGGTATGATTATGGTAACTTTCGTACTGTAGTATACATCTAAAAAATTGCGTATAAGCCCCACCTTGACCTTGTCCTGTTCCTATGAACACCGATGAACCGCACTGGAAATCTGACTTGCATATATGCCATGGCCTATATGTGGGGTTTCACGATACTCTTATCTTCTTACAAACCAGGCTACCACCTGGTGTCCAAGAACAAAACTGGATTCTATGGTGAATCATCTTAATACAAACCATGTTAGCATATCACAAGTATTCACACTAAAATGGTTGATATTCACAATGCTCCATTGTATTCGGAATAACGGTGAAACACTGTTGAGTTTTCATGGTAAACCCATAAAAAATACATCTATTTTGCCAATTTACAGTGAAGGCAATCCAGGATATTTAAGCAGAAAGAGACCTAATACTAACAGATGGGCATACGGTTTTGGATAACACATTTCAGAATGAAATATTATGACATTATAATGTTATCATATTTGGTACAGCTAATTTACGATGTCACCATCAGCTAATAAGTTTGCACTTCATCTGCATGACATCATCAAACTTGTTCTACTATTTCAATTCTACATAAAAGAGTGAGATGATAATTCATCAAATGGTCGTACACATAACTAAATGAGCCAAATGAGAAACTAAAAACTAAGAATACAGGTGTAAAATAAAACAATATTCTATATTGATTATGCTTTCAGAAAGATCATCAATGTGTTAGATGTGCATGTATGTATAACTATGCCTTCAGCACGTGCGGCATTGATCTGCTTATATTTAATACTGAGTAGATAAAACACGATCTGTGTCACCCACACCCAACACTATAACAGATAAATATTAGCTCTGATATTTAAGCATACCTCTATAAAATCTGGGCTGTAATTCATCAATCTCAGACATGTGCAAGCAGGGTCTTAAAGCTGCTATACAATTTGGCACACTCAAACCTACATTTTATTCATGTATATCTCAGATATTTGCATAACCATTTTCCTCTTATAATCTGCCATCTATTTTGGCAAGGGACTCTTAATATGTGTAATACAAGACTCTAATCATGACTATTATTATGTTCTGGTGGGGTTTGATTGTTTAGTGTTGACGAGGACATCAGGTGGCAGCACTGAGCAGCTTCTTACCTGAAAGTCCTCCATTGCTCATCCTACCAACAGAGTCTACTGGTAGGGACCTTTAGCAAACCCGACGTAGCTCATTTAACCTAGACGTATCCTATCCTTTCAGCACTGCTACGTCTGCTTTTTATGAACTTTTACGTTGTTGCTAAAGGTCCCTATTACCTGGTGTAACACTACAGATGGCACTACCTTGTTGATATAACTAAGTGCTGGATAGAATACTGAGCAATTTTATTTTCCCTGATGTATTTCTTTGAATTTAGCACAGTTAAAAGTCACAAAATAGATTTAGGTCCTACCAGTACACTGCACTAAGGAGATATAAATATGCAAAGACTGAACTATCTATATATCTGAGGTAGCATGGCAGCTTTAAAGATGTAGGCTATAGAGTCAACACAATATGTGGACAGAAAAATTGAATATCTCAGATTTCTATATGCGGATATTCACCACCAACTTTTGATGGCTGCCGCTTGCTATCAGATTTCTGTTAAAGACTTTTACAGGCAAAGCATGTCCATTAGGAGAACGCATGCCTTTTGTAGCCCAGCGACCAAGTACACATTTCTGAAGCCGACAAACGACCCATGGCGGATAGTGGACAAAGCGCTAATGCCATATATACACAGAGAGAAGTAAAGGCGTCGCCATAACTCTTTTACCATAGTCAACTCTAGTTGACTCTGGTAGCAGAGTCATGATGACTCTGGTGGGGGGGGGGGGCACAGCTACTCTGGTCATACCTCTTGTTCCTTGTACAAATTGACTCTCCCTCCTGACTCTCTCAGTGCAGAGTCAGGTGCAGTTGACTCTGCCCACAGCAGAGTCATTTGTAGTTTGACCCTTCATAAAGAGTCAAATAAAAAATGTTTCGACTCTGATAGTAGTTGCATATGAAACCACCTGGTGGGGCAACCAACACTAATTTGGTACCAGTGGCAACCACAAGGCAGAGCCACTATCTATACTTTAGATAATTGTTACATGCCACACAGTTTTGCTTCTTTATAGATAGGTCCACAATGTCTAAATAATGTGGTTCAGGGATGTCAATGGATAAGCTTTCCTGTTAACTTACCTGAATCAAATGTGATGACAAACCATACAATACATTTCTAGAACATCAACAATATAAAGCTTAGTCACCATGTTTGTGGTTATGGGAAATAAAGATAAGGCTGGGCACTAACTGTGTGAGATAAAATGTGTGGCACTGCTTGCTACTTAATGTAGATCTGATATGTGGTCAATGGTCTATAGAATGTAGTGTGAGGCAGATATAGCCTAACTTAGCCCTTTCACACAGGGGGAAATGGTGGACATAACAACATGTCTTGTTATTGACCTTTCTTGGGCAATGACCTCACCTACTCACTTCTCCCACAGGCCTCACCTGGCCTGCCCACTTATTATATACACCTGTTGCCCCAACTCTACCCTATAAGTGCAGGATCCACCTTACCTGCAGGCCACTCATGTCTTCAAGTATTGATTTTGACTCCTGCTCTTTTGAGGGACCAATTGCTGTTGACTCTTCAGGAACAGAGAGTCAAACTCATTTGACTCTCCTCCACAGGTGTCACGTGGAAGACAAACTGCAACTCTGCCTGTCAGAGTCGTGGCGACTCCTATACTTTTCTGTGTGTAGAAAACTACCAGTGCAGCATATATATTAAACTCCCTAAGTTAAAAGAAAAGAATCTGTAATTTCCTGTAGTAAAATAACAGGCGTTTTGTACTAAATAAGTATGGCCAGATTCTTTTCTGACAATTTCAGTAAATGTATATAACATAACACTAAGGATGTGGACCCTGAGGTTTACCCTGCTACTCCTTGATATCCACTTCGGATTTTGCAAGGCACACAGGTTAGTATAGCACAAATCTATCTCTAGTATTAATTACTAAATACTGACTGAAATATTATTAACCTATATATGCAATAATTGATAGGGTTAAGAGATGATAGGCCTGTATCCACTAGAACTTAATAGAATATTTTGGCGCCGACAAACCCGTTTTGACACCGAGAAACCTGTTTTTCTACCGACAAAACCGTTCTGTCAGCTCCAAAACAGTCTAATAAATACTAGTGCAAAGTTAAAGTAGAAAGTCTCTCCTTTCGGTCAAGTAAAATGCATGTGAAGTATACGAGGCGAGGAGGATGATACATACTTGGGTCTGGTCATTTCAATATGCTTGATATCTTTGGAACACAATAGGGCTTATATCACAATTGTTAAAGTCCAACATATGTAACATTTTCATTATGTTGTCTCTTGGCAGTTATCATCACAACATATCTGCAAATGACTTCTTTGAGGAATTCTTGAGCAACCAGAGCTATAATCCAGACATCCGGCCTGAGAATACCCCTGGTCAGTATGTCCACTGTAATAGCGTATATTAATGTCTGAGTAGTGGATGTTTAACGCCATTGCGACAACTAAGGTCATATTCATGGCCAGGTTTTGTACAAAAGCCAGTGGTTAAAACACACACACACACACATTTGTTTTGAAAGATGGATGAGCATAGGGGTCAAGCTGATTTTCATGTGCGCGCGGCCATTACTTAAGCTAGTACTGGCGAGATACCACTGTTACCACTGTTACCACTGATACCACTATCACTGATACCAGCTGTTAAAATGCGTACCATTTATTACATAAAGCACCCTACGTTCGGTTTAAAATATATTCTGCTATTGGCTTTATAATTATATTTACCTTCAGTAAAGAGATACTGGACCATTTTCATCTCAATTCCATTTTGTTTGAGTCTTCAATGCTCCAGTCTGTAGAGACTATCAACATTTTAATGTAACGGGCTACAATTGATCACCATCTATAAACAATATATGCAAATGTCTTTACCCAAGCTCCATTTTGGGATATGGTTTGTAGATAATGGAGGGATGTCTTCCTGTGCCTGCCTTGCTGCCAAAGCTGATCAAACAGGGCCGTTCATACTCCATGATTTATGCAGGCGACAAAAACCCTTTAAGGGTCCCATTATGCCCTTGGTCGTCATGATGCATGAATGCAGCCCTGGCAAGTAACTCGCCAGGGGTGCATTCATGTATCATGTCAACCCTACGGAGGGTTCATTCGCGACGGGTCATCATGTCGCTTGAATACAGCTCTGGCGAGTTACTCGCAGGGCTGCTGTGATGGATCGTGATGACCAAGGGCATATTGTATTAAAGCACTGTGTGGCCTTAAAGGCTGAGGAGCCATCATACTTGGACACCATCTTCTCAAATTTCACCTTAGGCTATTTCCAAAACACACATCCCCACATACATGGCTTTTCATGAGTTCAAATCAATAGAACTATATATTAAATTATTATGTTTATTATATATTTACAAGAGTAGGTTCCCCAGCCCCTTTTTTATCTTGGTTTTGACAAAAATATAAACCCACAAGCCAACTCAATTTATTTATTCGATTTTGGTAAAATGCTGTTCAGGAGACGACAGAGCCGAGACCACTCCTACTTGGTCTAACAACATGGAGAGTTTGAGTAGTTGTTTGACATCCGATAACATCATTGTTTGTGTAGACCTACTCTGTATTTACAAGTCCCTTATTGAGCCAATTTGAATGTGCATGCTAACGGAATATGTTTAGAACCAAATATTAACCGTTTATATTGAACCTCAGCGGCAGACCAAGCATTCGTTCTCATTGCCAAATAATTCGCCATGCACAGAAAATGTGCACAATAATGCTCAAATAACATGCCTCTTATCACATTTCTAGTACTGCTCTACTATGCTATGTGGATAATTGTGACTGGCGATATTAATATTGTCCCTTTAAGAATTCCGATTGCTCAGATTATATATATATATGTATGATATCTGACCCGGATAACAATAATATATTAGGAAGCATATTTCAGCGTATCAGAATTTATTGGTCACCGAGAGATCATAAGCATATTTCAGCGTATTAGAATTTATCGGTCACCAATTATTTTTTGGTCATCATATATAATTGACTCATGAACCAAATTGAACCAATAGAAAGGAAGGGTGTCCTCTCTCTAAGTCTATACGGAATCCAGCAATGAACTTTATACTCTACGACATAGCCCCGCAGCTGTTTTTGGCTTGCCTCCTGGTTTATGTTCTCAGTGCCATCACCTATCTTGTCAGAGGTCTCTCTAATATTTCAGATAAGAAGACAATTATTCAGGTACAGATCAGAATAAATGGGATCAGTGATGTGGACCAACTCAGTCAGGTTGGTTTATCTAATTATTATTCATCTGCTCAAATCTTCAATTTGTTTAGTTTTCTAACAGAACCACATATCTATGTAATCAAGTTATTAGTGATGTAGATATGGACACATATTTGGTCGTAGTGATATGGCAGCAATCAAGTCCCCTGTCAACTTCTATAACTGAGGAAGGACCCTGAGTCAAAATACTACTACCCTGCCCCAAAGGTCACGATTGTGCTGCCCCCATGTAACAAACAGGGAAAACGCTGGTAGTAATTAGTTAAGATGAAAAAGTGGGCAAGGGTGAAAAGATGCGATTATGATGCACATGCATATCCCCGTTTGTGAAAATGGTCATATGGATGCTTAATATAATGTCAGACTACATGGAACACATGTTATCACAGTTTCCAACAAAATGTTTTTCTGTTTTCCTTTAAGGACATCACGTCTTGTACCACAGCAGTGAATAGGTGGACAAAGACAAAAGTCCCAATAATTGTTCACCTTTGGCACACAACACTTAGAAGTGAACAGCTTATGTTTCTTTTGTATAAATTTCATGAAACTATTATCTTCATTGAGTAAAACTATACTTTTAAGTTGAAAATAATAAGACGTCTAGCTATGTATTTGAAGGCTTCATAGACCGTTATATACTGGAGAGGGTCATCCAACAGGTGATATATGGCGTTCTTTGGTTAGCCAATGGGGCTGCTGTAATACATATGAAATAATACTTAACGCGGTAGTGAAAAGACTTACCTCCCTAGATACACTACAACAAGACGTAGCACAGGGTGGGGGTCTGCAATAGTGGTCTCAAATATACTTCATATAGATGTTCTGAATTAGGTGAGGGATGTGAATCAGTACCCAGCTCCACGGGCATGCCAGGCCTGAGCCTATTTGACAAACAAGACCAGTAACATAATATTAATTTAGCAATGAATATTTAGAGTGAAATCGGATAGATGATAGAAGGTATCTATCTAATGGAATAGTCATGAGAACTCTACAAAGGCTTCCAATTTGTTGTACAAAAGTCTCTTTACACAATTAAAGTAAATAAACTAGTTCACATTTTTAGGATTTCTCAGTTGAGATGATGCTGCGCCTGTTCTGGACCGACCCCCGACTGCAGAGTGACCTGGGTGAGAGGGTGGTGCTGTCTAAGGATGGACAGATCTGGCAGCCTGACGTCTACTTCCCTAACGAGAAGAGCTCCCTGCTGCACAACCTCATCACTCCTAACATTGTCTACTTTGTGAGTGGGGACGGCAGTGTGGTGCATAGCCGGAGGTAGGTACAGCATCTTGGTTATAGTTTCTATATAACCTCTATATGATGTAGCTTATCTGCTATCATTAAGAACCTATATGTATACAATGGACATGTATAGAGTTCCAGCTCCCCAAGTTTTGTTCTAGTTTTATATATCACATGCTTAGTAGTATCAAACATTTGTTGGTCGGTTGTTCCTCTTGCCCGTGGTGCCACGGGCAAGAGGAACAACCGACCAACAAATGTTTGATACTACTAAGCATCATGGAATGATATTAATTATCATGAAAGAACACTTTCCATAATTATATGTCAGGGGGTATTATGGGACAAGGCATGTGCAATCTGCAATTTCTGGACACACTATTTCACACTGAAACTGGTTCACACTAATTTGCTGAATCACTATTGAATCGAACATTATATTCCATTATGGCATTAACATGATATGTTAGCTATGGTGAGTATACACAGAGAAAAGAAACAGTGTCAAAAGGGAGTCCAGGTTGCCTCCAGAATGACTCTCCTCTCTAGGGTAGCCCAGGTCGCCTACGGGAGCCTAGGTGACTCTCTGGCTGACCTAAAGGAGTCACCTGGGGGAGTCATATAGCTCTCTGGGTCATATGACCCCTCCAGGTGACTCCCTTATGTCAGCCATAGAGTCACCTAGGCTCCCTTAGGCGACCTGGGCTCCCCTAAAGAGGAGAGTCATTCTGAAGGCGCTGTTTCTTTTCTCTGTGTAGAGGGTTATAGCAACATGGGTCCACTCCCCCTTCCAGAAACAGTGCTCCACATAATATCTCAATGAATCCCTTTTCCCATTCAGAATTCTAATTAAGAGCTCCCTGTTTATACCACAGATTGGCGGTTAAATTCAGTTGCAGCATGGATATAAGGGCATTCCCAATGGACACACAGATATGCAGTATACGAGCTGAAAGTTGTGAGTACAATCTCCACTATATTTTCTCTTGTGATGCCAACCGCGCAGGACATATTATAACAAACATTGATCTAGCTTTTGCATGCAGAGAGAGAAAGAGAGACAGGGAGACAAAAAGACAGACACAGACGGACAGAGCGACAGAGCGACACAGACAGACACAGACAAAGACACAGAAACATAGACAGAGAGACAGACACAGGCAATGAGAACAGACAGAGACACAGACATGACATAGACACAGACAGATGGTGCTTGGATCGAAGAAGACTCAAATGTCTCACAACTTGAAAGCAATAGTAATACTTAATGGTTGCTTTATTTCTTGGCTCCAGATGCATGGAACAGCGACTATCTCTTGTTGGAATGGTTTGATAAAGGGGAGGACCACTTCATGGATATGGAGAACACTGTGGAGGTACCCTCCTTCCACCTGGCCGATGTCTGGGTGGACGACTGTGAGCAAACAGCCTATCTATCTGGTATGTACGCCCTTACTGGCCACACTGTCAGAAGTCAGTGTAGCTGCACAGTGAGATATACTGTAGATTTACAGTATAAAAGGGGGTATTTTTGGTTTCCAATATCACAGACTGTTCAGCTACAATCACCTACTTACTATAAAACCCCCACACAGAAGGTGTGGGATCGAGTCTCAGCTTGGCACAATAGGAAATGCGTTTTCCCTCCATATTTCTATCGCCTATTTGACATGCGTTTCCACCAATATTGACATAGAAATGTTAGCTACTGATAATTGAATATGTACATTTGTGCAATTTAGATGTTTTATGTACATTTCAACAGTACATGTACTACCTATTGTGCCAAGGCGAGACTTGAACCCATGACAGTAGGTGAGTTTGTAAATGTACAGTATCTGATAATGGAAACAAAAATCCTTCCTTTTATACTGTGCAGCTACAGCACTTACTTCTAACAGTGCATCTGCCATACCAAGCCTGTTTCCACCAATGTATATTTGGTGTAACAGTTCTGTATGTGGGAAATGCACAGCATTAGCCTTGTCTCCACTTGGCGACAAGATTTCCCTCGATGGACATCAAGCAACTTCTGTATATTTGGGAATAGATATTAAATTAGTTATTCACTTTACAATTAGAGTTATAGTGTGCCCATTAGCGGTGATGAATTACTGCCCAAACTGCCCAGAGCATAATTGGACGAGGTATTCTAATAAAATAAAGAGCCCTTCACTCACTTTCTGTATGAACATGTTAGATATTTGGATGATGACATTTGACGTCTGACGGAGGTGGGGGGTTGGCATGTTTCCAAAATAAATCAAATCTTTGTTTACATTTTTATTTGAGCAAAAGTCACTTTCCAAGCAAAAGGTGAAAATTAAACTAAACGTGAGTCAATGGTATGAAATTGCTAATGTCTAACTGCTGCTAATGTTCTATGCCTATATCATATGCTATACGTTGATACGTTGATTTACTTCATCCATCAAGTCGTGCATGAATGCATCATCAATCTAAATTATCATTGCATACTTCAATATCTGTGACATTACATGCTGTCCCCAAGCACATGATGATAAGCTGGCTCAGTGGCCAAGTGGTAAGGCGTCGGTCTCGTAAACCGAAGATCCGGGGTTCAAATCCCCGCCGGGCCTGAAGTTTTAGATTAGATAACTTTTCTCAACAACATGAGTAATGTCGGTTTGGAAAGCCTTCTTATCTATAACACTGCTATGACACATCCATAGCATGATTTGTGCAGGACAGACTAGTTGAACAGTGCCATACAACCTTTGTATCCGTGTCCCATATCACTAGTTAAGGGTTGTAACTCTCAGTACGGCGCCGGGGGCGAAGTGTCATTTTTCTACTGGTTCTGCCTATCCCTACCTA
Source organism: Harmothoe impar (assembly GCA_947462335.1). Classification (NCBI taxonomy): domain Eukaryota; kingdom Metazoa; phylum Annelida; class Polychaeta; order Phyllodocida; family Polynoidae; genus Harmothoe; species Harmothoe impar. The sequence goes on along the minus strand of OX381720.1, from coordinate 5,944,897 downwards.
TCATGTACATTTCTACACCCAATTAGGATAAGCCATGGGTGGCTATCTATGCAGTTTTGAGGCTTAATTGGATGGTGTGAAATGTACAACTTGGTAATTATAGGCATGTCTAGACCAATTGAGGGGTGGCATTACTGCTCTAAATAGTTTATCCCTGTACAGACCACCCTCTACAAAGTACCAAAATCTGTAGAGATGGGTAGTAAATTGCAAATTCTAAAAACATAGGAAGGTAGGGGAGATGTATAAGATGCTCCCTGAGGAGTTTTAGGCCAAAATAACTTGCATTAACTGCAAGGGAGTGCGAATCAAAGTAACCTCGCATTTGGGCTAAATTTCCAGTGATTTTTGGACACTAAACTTCTACACCCACAGCAGTGAGCTGCGGCCGTGGGTGTTGCAGGCTACACTACCTATCACCAGCCACTCCCCCTACCACCACACACCAGGAAAGTTTCTCATGTTGCATTATGCCTAAAATGTATGGTTAGTATATCATTGACTTTATGTATCAAGCAGTGCACAAATGCATCATCATTCATAATAATAATAATTGGATGACTATAGTTGATGCTCTGCCAGCCATGGCATCAACTATTGTTGATGCTCAACCATAAAGGGCATATTTCTGTAATATTATCTGCGGTTCTCAACCACATTTGGATGAATAGATCTGGCTCGGGGGCCAAGTAGTAAGGCGTCGGTCTCGTAAACTGAAGATTCAGGGTTCAAATCCCTGCTGGGCCTCATGTTTTAGACAACATACCGATTGTTTCCTCAGTAACACCAGGACAGTTTTACAACCAGCACTAATGTGGATTTTGAAAACCCTTCTAATTTCTATCACTGTTTGACCATGACTTCTACCAATTAAACATTACAAAACTGAGTAGATAGTAGGGACCTTTAGCAACCACATAAAAGCTCATAAAACGTGGACGTAACGTAGGTCTTTACCATTGCTACCAATGCACGTAAAAGTGGCGACGTCTGCGTTTATTAAGCTACGTTGGGTTTGCTAAAGGTTCCTAATATCTTACTATCTTTGCATCAATGTTCCCCATTCCTCCCACCTTTCCCACCACCACATCTGTGAGAACTGACCAGTTAGATAATGCTAACAGCTCGTGCTACGTGCCAAGGTTATGGCTATGGCAGTTCTCACACAGTTGTGATACTGTCAGGACATGACAAAGGTGTGAAGAAGGATGCCTTGGTTAGAGCAGGATGACGAGAGCTCAGTGATGCCCCCTGGGATGGCTGTGGTGGGAGAACCAACAATTTATGCCAGGCCCACAGCAGCAGCAGCCACATCAGATGTGGTAGAGATGAGACGTGAAGTTAAAGGTGTGAAGTGCAAGAATGCATTATCAATCAAAGTTATCATTGTATACCCTCATATCTGTAACATGCTGGCCCCAACAACATGAGGATAAGCTGGCTCGGTGGCCAAGTGGTAAGGCGTCGGTCTCGTAAACCGAAGATCCGGGGTTCAAATCCCCGCCGGGCCTGAAGTTTTAGATGACATAACTTTTCTGAATAACATGAGAAATGTTTATTGAACAAGACTAATGTGGGATTTTAAAAACCTTCTTATTTATAAAATTGATATTTTCATGAAATGTGTGTTCCAGCGTTGGGGAAAAAATGACGAGGCCTTTTCGGGGGTCTGTGTGTAGTAGCGGAGGCACAACACATCGTCCACCCTCACCTAGTCTTCTTATTTATAAAACATTTATGACACAGCTGTAGCACGAGGTGTACTGATTGAACATGACAAAGCTAGTTGAACAGTGCCATACAACCTTTGTATCTATTTCCCCTATCACCAGGCACTCCCCCACCACCTGTGAGAGTCGACCAGTCAGATCAGTACACAGGTTTAATCGTTCTAGATTGCAGTATGGAGAATGTGCAGGCTATTATATGAATGGGAAGGTGCACTACTGGATAAATCTGCAGGTGACTGTCCTCAATGATAGGAGAGGTTACTCTTGGATCTAATTATGAAACTCTGGGTGCAGGCTATAATAAGAACTGGAAGGTGCACTATTATATGAATATAAATTCTATTATATGAATAGGTAATAATTAGATCCACAGTAATGATTGGATACTGGAATTTCTGTAATATTCATGTCGTTCCCAACCACATTACAATGAATGTGTCTGGCTCGGTGGCCAAGTGGTAAGGTGTCCGTCTCGTAAACCGAAGATCCAGGGTTCAAATCCCTGCCGGGCCTCATGTTTTAGACCACATACCGATTGTTTCCTCAGCAACACCAGGACAGTTTGACAAACAATACTAATGTGGAATTTGAAAAGTCTTCTGATTTCTATCACTGTTTGACCATGAGTTCTGCGAATTAAACATTACAAAACTGAGAAGATAGTATCTTACTATCTTTGCATCAATGTTCCCCATCCCTCTATTCCTTTCCTACCACCACATCTGTGAGAACTGACCAATTAGATAATGCCAACAACTCATGCTTCCTCCAAAGGTTATGGCTATGGCAGTTCTCATACAGTTGTGACAATAGGGATGTAGCTGATTTAACCAAGACATATCCTATCCCTTCAGCACTGCTACGTCTGCGTTTTATGAGCGTTTACATGGTTGCTAAATGTCCCTACTGTCAGGACATGACAAAGGTGTGAAGAAGGATGCCTTGGTTAGAGGAGGATGACAAGAGCTCAGTGATGCCCCCTGGGATGGCTGTGGTGGGAGAACCAATGCTTTATGCCAGACCAACAGCAGCAGCAGCCACATCAGATGTGGTAGTGATGAGATGTGAAGTTAATGGTGTGAAGTGCATGAATGCATTATCAATCAAAGTTATAATTGTATACTCTAATATCTGTAACATGCTGGCCCCAACAACATGAGGATAAGCTGGCTCGGTGGCCAAGCGGTAAGGCGTCGGTCTTGTAAACCGAAGATCTGAGGTCCAAATCCCTGCTGGGCCTAAAGTTTAAGATTAGATAACTTTTCTCACTGACACAAGAAATGTTTATTGAACAAGGCTAATGTGGGATTTTAAAAACCTTCTTATTTATAAAACAATTATGACACAGCTATAGCATGAGGTGTACTGATTGAACATGACAAAGCTAGTTGAACAGAGCCATACAACCTTTGTATCTATTTCCCCTATCACCAGGCACTCCCCCACCACCTGTGAGAGTTGACCACTCAGATCACTACACAGGTTTAACCTTCAAGATTGCAGTATGGAGAATGTGCAGGCTATTATATGAATGGGAAGGTGCACTACTGGATAAATCTGCAGGTGACTGTCCTCAATGATAGGAGAGGTTACTCTTGGATCTAATTATGAAACTCTGGGTGCAGGCTATGATAAGAATGGGAAGGTGCACTATTATATGAATATGAATTTTATTATATAAATGGGTAATAATTAATTCCACATTAATGATTGGATACTGTAATTTCTGTAATATTCATGTCGTTCCCAACCACATTACAATGAATGTATCTGGCTCGGTGGCCAAGTGGTAAGGCGTCGGTCTCGTAAACCGAAGATCCAGGGTTCAAATCCCTGCCGGGCCTCATGTTTTAGACCACATACCGATTGTTTCCTCAGCAACATCAGGACAGTTTGACAAACAATACTAATGTGGATTTTGAAAAGCCCTCTGATTTCTATCACTGTTTGACCATGAGTTCTGCGAATTAAACATTACAAAACGGAGTAGATAGTATCTTACTATCTTTGCATCAATGTTCCCCATCCCTCTATTCCTTTCCCACCACCACATCAGTGAGAACTGACCAATAAGATAATGCCAACAACTCATGCTTCCTCCCAAGGTTATGGCTATGGCAGTTCTCATACAGTTGTGACAATAGGGATGTAGCTGATTTAACCAAGACATATCCTATCCCTTCAGCACTGCTACGTCTGCGTTTTATGAGCGTTTACATGGTTGCTAAATGTCCCTACTGTCAGGACATGACAAAGGTGCGAAGAAGGATGCCTTGACCAGAGCAGGATGACAAGAGCTCAGTGATGCCCCCTGGGACGGCTGTGGTGGGAGAACCAATTCTTTATGCCAGACCAACAGCAGCAGCAGCCACATCAGATATGGTAGAGATGAGATGTGACGTTAATGGTGTGAACTGCATGAATGCATTATCAATCAAAGTTATAATTGCATACTCTAATATCTGTAACATGCTGGCCCCAACAACATGAGGATAAGCTGGCTCGGTGGCCAAGTGGTAAGGCGTCGGTCTCGTAAACCGAAGATCCGGGGTTCAAATCCCCGCCGGGCCTGAAGTTTTAGATGACATAACTTTTCTGAATAACATGAGAAATCTTTGTTGAACAAGACTTATGTGGATTTTGAGAGAAAGTCTTGAGAGATAGTTTACTTATGTCTTCCCGATATGCTGTGATATGCCTAAAATATATACTTAGCATATCATTGACTTTATGTATCAAGCAGTGTACAAATGCATCATCATTCATAGTAATAATTTAATACTTCAACCCTTTAAAGTGGTATAATCACTGAGCACACCCCACTCACAATCTCTAGTACTGTCCTAGTCTACTATGTGGTTACATGCGATTGGTGAGAATGCCACTTGAAGGCTTGCTAACATTTTATAGACCATTTATATTGGGGCATTTTTAGAGGAACTTTCCCTGGGCCGAGCCTTTGCTAGACCCCATGGAATTATGATGACGATAGTTGACGCTTGGCCAGCAATGGCATCAACTATAGTTGAAGCTCGGCCATAAAGGGCTAATTTCTGTAATTATATACGCAGTTCCCAACCGCATTTGAATGAATAGATCTGGCTCGGTGGCCAAGTGGTAAGGCGTCGGTCTCGTAAACCGAAGATCCAGGGTTCAAATCCCTGCCGGGCCTGGAGTTTTAGAATTCATACTAATTCCTACCTGAGTAACACCAGGAAAGTTTGACAAACGAAACTAATGTTGATTTTGAAAAGCCTTCAAGTTTTATCGCTGTTTCAACACTAATTCTACTAGTTAAACAGTACAAAACTGAATAAATCGTGTATTGTACTTCTATTGTAGGCACCTACTCATGTGTTCTGGCGAGGCTGAAGTTTGAGCGGCGTTTTAACCTCTACTTCCTCAACACCTACATACCCAGCCTCTTTGTGGTTATCATGTCCTGGCTGACCTTCTGGATCGATGTGAAGGTCATCGCAGCTCGTGTCTCTGTGGGTGAGTTGTGGTGCATCACACTGCTTGAATGTTTGCATTTATGCAAATTTAAGATGCATTAAAGGAATACTTTAAGTAGCTTACATTCAATAATGTCATGTAAAAGTCTCAGAAAGGTCACAACAGCATTGAAGTGGCTTTAAGTGCAATTTATTTGAATAAAACATGCCTAAAGTGTTACCTATGTAAAATAGTGATGCATATATTGCCCTAAGTGGGGGGGGGGGGAGAGGGGCTGCTAGAAGTCTCTTCAAGACAATATATGGAAATAAAATAAGTCTATTTAAATATAAATATCTAAACATAATAATAATCTACATCTCTAGACACACCACTTTTATCCTTAAACACTTGACAGATAAACACAATAATATGCTAAATTCTTGAATTCTAAACACTTCATTCTCCTAAACATATTGATTTAAACAAATAAAGGTCTAAGCACTGAGCTAAACACATTATTGGTCTAAACATGTTTAGGAACATATTGTGTGGACAAATACGGGGCAGGAATGTGTTTAGGATTGTGTTTAAGATCTAAACACCTTTTTTGCAGTGTAGTATAGGACATGCTATACAGTGCACTGTGTTTTAGTGGTACTGTAGGTTTGCTGACAGCCCTGACTCTGTTCTCCAGGTTTGCTGACAGCTCTGACTCTGTTCCCCAGGTTTGCTGACAGCCCTGACTCTGTTCTCTAGGTTTGCTGACAGTGCTGACTCTGTTTTCTATAGGTTTGCTGAAGTACTGACCATGTTCTCTAGGTTTACTGACAGCCCTGACATTGTTCTCTAGGGTTGCTGACAGCCCTGACTCTGTTCTCTAGGTTTGCTGACGGTGCTGACTATGTTCTCTAGGTTTGCTGACAGTGCTGACTATGTTCTCTAATTTTACTGACAGCCCTGATCTCTGTTCTCTAGGGTTGCTGACGGTGCTGATCTCTGTTCTCTAGGTTTGCTGACAGTGCTGACTATGTTCTCTAATTTTACTGACAGCCCTGATCTCTGTTCTCTAGGGTTGCTGACGGTGCTGATCTCTGTTCTCTAGGGTTGCTGACGGTGCTGACTATGAGCACACAGACCTCGACCATCCTGACCTCCCTGCCCCCTGTGGCCTACATTAAGGCCATGGACATCTGGATGTGTGCCTGTCTGGTGTTTGTGTTTGCCGCCTTCCTGGAGACGGCGCTGGTGCAGGTGCTCGACTACCACGACACCGTGCGGCACAAGGCCACATCTACACAGACTCAGGTGCAGGTATGTGTATGGCTTTGTTTCATGAGATTGAAACAGTTGATAGTCTTTGACTGGATGACGTCTTTGACCGGGCGACTGCTTTGACCTGGTGATGTCTTTGACCGGCAAGCTTTGAAATGAAATTTGAGAGAATTTAATTCAAATAAGATTTTTAATGTATAATATAGCATTAAAATCGGGGTTAAAATATACCTTAACTGCCCCCCCCCCTCAAAGACGTCCCCCGGTAAAAGTCTTGTATTGCTTCCATGAGACACAGCTGTATGTTGCACATGGAGACGAACTAAGTTATTATAGAATCCCCCATGGCATACCTGCATACAAGATGCTTCAAACAAAAAAACAATTTCGTTGATACATGGGTTTGCTATCCAGCAGTGCAGATTCTCCCAAAGGACAGGTTCAAGAGATCACCCAGCTATGGAGCTCAAAGCACGGTGTCCGGGTCAGAGGCCCTCCTGACAATCGGCCCTAGGAAAACAGGCCCTCAGCATTGTAGCCACATGACGATTGGCCCTCCCGACAATCGGCCCTATGACAATCGGCCCCCATGACTGTAAGCCCTCCGGACAATAGGCCATACCCCTAACGTCCGAACATAGGGCCATACTAACGTCCGAGCACAGGGCCATACTAATGTCCGAACACTAACGTCCGAACACTAACGTCCGAACACTAACGTCCGAACACTAACGTCCGAACACTAATGTCCGAACACTAACGTCCGAACACTAACGTCCGAACACTAACGTCCGAACACTAACGTCCGAACACTAACGTCCGAACACTAACGTCCGAACACTAACGTCCGAACACTAACGTCCGAACACTAACGTCCGAACACTAACGTCCGAACACTAACGTCCGAACACTAACGTCCGAACACTAACGTCCGAACACTAACGTCCGAACACTAACGTCCGAACACTAACGTCCGAACACTAACGTCCGAACACCAACGTCCGAACACTAACGTCCGAACACTAGGGTAAATATGGGTAATTCCGCACATGTGGTAATATTGCGCACCCCCCCCCTAAAAGGCACAATTGAATTTTTTTACTTTTGGTAAGTAGCCATGTTATATATATAATGTCAATGCATTCCATTTATCTGAGCCATATATCTATACAATGAGCTAGACATTTACAAAAACATTTAAAAATTAAAATTTCTAAAAGTTTCTTTATTCCCATGGCCAGTTTCTATACTAATCCCCATAGGGCTAATTCCCCTCAGGCATGTTGTAATATCTCGCACCTGTTTGTAGAATAATTTTAGTTTTAGGCCCCTGTATATTATAAGAAAATATCCCCTTAATGTTGAAAATTGACTGAAACATACCAAAATGACCATTGACCCCCCCCCCCACACCCCTTGTGCGAATCTTTATGCATATGGCCTGACCCCACCACCTCCTCTTGGTGAACCATATTCGGACGTTAGTATGGACCATACTCGGACGTTAGTATGGACCATACTCGGACGTTAGTATGGACCATACTTGGACGTTAGCATAGACCATACTTGGACATTAGCATGGACCATACTTGGTTGCTAGTATGGCATGTGCTCGGACATTAGGGTTAGGACGTTAGGGTTCGGACGTTAGGATTCGGACGTTAGGATTCGGACGTTAGGATTCGGACGTTAGGGTTCGGACGTTAGGGTTCGGACGTTAGGGTTCGGACGTTAGGGTTCGGACGTTAGGGTTCGGACGTTAGGGTTCGGACGTTAGGGTTCGGACGTTAGGGTTCGGACGTTAGGGTTCGGACGTTAGGGTTCGGACGTTAGGGTTCGGACGTTAGGGTTCGGACGTTAGGGTTCGGACGTTAGGGTTCGGACGTTAGGGTTCGGACGTTAGGGTTCGGACGTTAGGGTTCGGACGTTAGGGTTCGGACGTTAGGGTTCGGACGTTAGGGTTCGGACGTTAGCGTTCGGATGTTAGCGTTCGGACGTTAGCGTTCGGACGTTAGCGTTCGGACGTTAGCGTTCGGACGTTAGCGTTCGGACGTTAGCGTTCGGGCGTTAGTATGGTCTATGCTCGGACGTTAGTATGGCATGGGCTGATATTCCTGAGGGCCAATTGTCATGGGGCCCTTCGTCTGCAGGGCCCCTGATCCTTGTACCTCAAAGCACACTCAAAATCTGATGGTCTGTCAGCATTGCCCCTGAATTACTTCATGTAATATAATTCATTATGCTCATTCCAGCCGGTATATGATAGACCTATTCAAGATCTATTGATACCAAGTTACTAGAAGTCTCTATCTGTTCCCTTGAGTAATTGGAAACACATCATAAAGGGGTAGTTTAGCATAGGATCAGATACGGCCAAGGTGATTAACTAGACCCTCCGGCCACCCTAACAAAAGCCAGATAAACATTTCCCATCTTTAGCTCTTATCAATCTGGTTGTTTTGTCTAGAATGGTAATGCAACAGATGACCAAATACTGATTTATGTACTAATAATAAATGTATTGTCTCCTGAAACCAGGGCTACCTTAATGGTTTAGTCAAATTTAATTTTTTCCATATTCATCCCTTGGTCATCGCTGCAACTAAGCAAGCAGTTTCCAAATGGCTACTCCCTGAAGACACCCCACGTTCCTAATCACTGCCAGTCATGATTATGAATTTAACTTAACTAAGATAATGACATGTGTGTCCCATGTGTATTTACCTGGGCAAGCCAGGCTCCCCTACAACTAGTTCTTTTGGGTCATTATTGTCCAGGGCTGCCTGGGGGGAACCAGATGAGCCCCCCTGCCAACTCAATTTATCTTTTTAACACATTGCAAATCCTACAAAACATACTGGGCTATGATAATTCTCAGAAATGATCACTTAAAGTACAATGTGTGTGGTGCTGTGTTTACGTGGGTGGGCCCATGGCTGGATCTGAACAAGCCCATATTAACCCAGGATTAAAGTATTGTATCCCATATGGCAGCCCAGCTGGTAAACACATAGGAAACCCCTTTAGGCAATGCTGGCTGAGAATATATCGATATTTCTTTTAAGGATTCTTAATAAGGTAAATTCAGTATAGTATGCAATATGATATATAGCCTAAAGATATGAGTGTAATTACCTATAACATATAAACAAATTCACTATTGTAATATGTATACAGGATTTGTGTAAGTTCTGTATTTGCCGTACAGATTGCCCTCAAGAGTCCCTGTATTTCGTTTCAACCCTTTATAACCCCTTACACCCGTTCATATACCATTGAACCCAATAGAAACCTGTCTTATGAGAGTGCTGTCACCTGGTGTCTATACTGATAAGAACCCACCTACTATAGGCCTAGGAGATTGCCTGACGCTGGCTGGCGGTTGTTTATATCATTTCCATTCTAAAAGGGTTGTGTTCAGTGAGTTTAGGCCTACTTGTGATAATTTACCGTAAACTACCAATTAAGTATTTCTCTAAAAATATGAATCATAAATTAAAATTGGAATGATCCTGAAAAAAGTGAGCCTCAGCCACCCCCTGCTGCCATGGGAAAATGTGTTCCCATATGCAAAACGTACCCTATTCTGACAGCAAAACGTAGCGCATTCCGGCAGACAAAACAACATGGACCATGCAGGAAGTGACGTCATTGCGAGGGGATGTTGCTAGATAACATAGCAACATTGCTAGGTGACATCCCTACTTCATTAGGCCTGTGATGTCACAGGTGCTATGACATCACTGACTACCGGAGTATGTGAAAATAGGCACAATGTCGGCCATTTTGTTTCCTGAGTGAACCTTTTACAGCATCATGCAGAAATCTGGCATGAACTCAATCATGAACAAAATTTTCTTTCCTTCCTATCTCAATATATCTGAGAGATAATCATTAACTCAGTTGAACAGATGCATTTTTATTGAGTTAGGCTCATGATTCCTCGTCCATTAAGGCTTAGAAAATGTCAATTCCAATGCTGCAAATTCCCCGCAAAATCTGACCACTGCATAAAGTGCTTGGCAAAACCTAGCCTTTGCCTAGGCTCACTTTAAAAAATATGATTTATAAGTGGTTTAACTTGAAAGCAAAAAATAATAATTAGTGGTTAAGAGGCATCCTAGGGGATACGCTGATTCAAGATGATTCACACAAAAAAGAATTTCGTTGATACATGGATTTGCCATCAAACAGTGCCCAATCTCCCAAAGGACAGGTTGACGAGATTAATCACTTATAGAGCTCATGAGAGGCTCAAAATGTGAATCTTCGGCCCTGAATTACAGTATGAAATAAATATTATTCCAGCTACTATTCGATGGATACACTCAATATCTCAACATACCAACTTACTAGAAGTCTCTATCTGCCCACTAGCCAAAATGAGAAGACATCATAAAAGGGTCATTCAACATAGGATCGGATACGGACTGAACGATCGGCCAGACCCTCCGGCCACCCTACTATAAGTTGTAATATACTTGTTACATTTGTAATATAGATATATATGCCATATTGAATAAAGGTCCTACTTGTTTTGCTCAGGTGGTGCTCAACAATATAAAGAAGCAGCCCGGGGCCGCCTCCTCCATCCCCCCTCCTGCCGCCTACCTGACTGCAGCCTCCCTCGACGTCTTCTGTCGGCTCGCCTTCCCGGTCAGCTGTGGCACCTTCTGTGGCCTCTACTTCCTCATCTACCTCGCTGTACTCAAATAAACTGTATACACTAAGAGCATAGCAGTGGCTGTGGAAGGGTCATACAGGGAAAATCTTAGGTATCTGGACAGAACATGACACCAGGGTATATACTAATGTAGCCTACACTGTAAAAATTATCCCGTTAAATTACGGTACTTCACTGGCAACAATTAATGCCAAGCTTTCACCGTTTTTTTTACGGTCACCATATTCTCCTGATCCCCGTTAACTTTATGGAGTTTTCCCGTTGTCATTTAACAGTGATTCATCATGATTATATGATGATTCTCTGCTATTCACTGACAATTCTCATTTTTCTTGATTCATTGGTATATTTCAAAATATCAACTTAATTTCAGGCCTGTAAATATTAGGCCATGAGAGACATGATCAAATGCCTTGCAGGAATATGCAAGAACAATCCATGAGCCAAGGATACTCTAGGATTGTTACAAAGCAACTCTAACAGCAGTGTGAATATGTATATTTCTAATTACCACAAAATGGGTGTTTTCACAATCCTTGCTTGTTCCCACTGATATAGAAAGGGAAATTATATATCTATTATCTATAATGTACCCAAGGCTTCGAGATTGACCCTGTGGTTAATGAGGATATATTGGACATTGTTATTGTTTTAACCCATTATTATTTTAATTTAGATACATTTTAAAGTGAGAGGTTTCACTAAAGTCCCCATTTCTCCCAGGCTGCCACCTGGTGGGCAAATATTTGACGTGAGATTCACTGTAAATGAAAAAATGTTGTTTCACTGTGCTGGTTTACAGATATTCAATGTAAAAGTAATGAATTTTAGACTGTTTCACTGTAAATCACATAACGGTTATAAACCGTCAGATTTTACACTGATTCCCCATAATTTCAACGGGAAATCTTTACAGTGTAATCAGCCTTAGCAGTGGCAGGAAGTGCTTTTCACAGAGGACCAGTGTATGTGTCACTACCAGGTGGGTGAGCACCTACCAAAATGGCTGCCCATGTACATTGGTGTCATTCACAGTCCTATTACCTAAGACCCTACATGCAGCGCAATGTTGTCTTCTGCAGGGAAAGTATATAACATATACAACACCTACCTTCACCTTTAATATACACTATTCACGTCATCTGAACTCATTTACTGTAACCCTAGGACGCAACCATTGGCCACCATCCATTCAAACTTTCCCAATACTCTAAACAACATCGCCAATTTTACCACCCATCCACCCTTCAATGTAATATTTATGTACATATATATTGTTTGTGTACAAACTAAGTTTTATCATCTCATTCTATAACATAATAAAATCAAGATTACTCAAGCCTGCCTTCGATTGACTTCCTTTGCAGTTGTGTAGTAATGGATACCAGACAACTATGAAGTTTAACTGACAGTTGAAGAAAATTGCCCATATAAAGATCGGTGGAGTAAACATAAGAATATGTGTATACAAACACCATTTCTAGTTTCCTTATGGTAGTGACAAGTATAGGTTCCTGAACATACTGGTAAGATATTAATGCTAAGGTATTTCGGTGGAAAAAAAACACCCCAAACAATATAGTCTGAAGTATTCCTTCCCAACTATTTAGAAAGATGCTGCAGCTTACCTACAGAGGGGGGCTGTGTGCTGTATGTGAGCTACTAAAGTACTTCCCATATACTTGGTACACTTGCTTGGAGATGCCACTTAGCTGACCAGGGATCTAATTCATAAAAGCGAAAGGGGCAAGAATTGATAGAGGGAGTAAGAATTGTAAATCACACAAAAGAAGGCTGAAAAGTGCGACCTCCAATTTGTTCTTCAATTATTCTCCTTTCCTGTTGCATGTCACAATGTATTTTGAGTACGATACCGCACCCTAATGGAGGATGACCATCAATATGTAAGAAAATACAGTAAACTAAAAGGGCTAAGATTGTCAACAACCCTGCATAATTGAACATGGCCTGGAAATCTTAGTCCCTGGATTTTAGTGCTCTAGATGGTATGAGAAATCCCCATATCACCCCATATCATCCTCAAACCTTATGAATTAAGCCGCTCGGGTATGAGGGGCTGTCCATTGAAGTGCACTGTGTTGTGATTAGGCACTTCCAACTGACGCATTCAAGGCAATTGGTTTACACCCAGATCAGAGGAGAAGCACATGTACAGGTATTTTAGCCATGTTTCCATGAAGTTCCAAATAAAATCCCATGATAAAGCACAGCCCCACCTGGATCTGGGTGCACTCTCCAAGCAGATTGCAGTCCTATAAAGACAGGGACTGATGCTTAAAGGTATATTGGGTGCACAGGCCCCACACGCCTAAATTGGACCCCCTAAGCAGATCCAAGCAATGTGCCCTATTTCCTTTAATCTAGATGGAATTGGTTCAGATTGGACGGTATATTCCATGTCAGCTCACACAAGAAACTATGAATTGGGAGTTGTAAAGTTGTGCAAGAAGGGGGGGGGCTAGCATTTGGACCTCCTCAAATGAGTGGGATAAAGTACATGGCAGACATCCTATTCCGCATTAGCAAGATGACTTGTGTACAGCTCCATGTTTATTGGTGCCAGTGTATAGCCTCTAGCCTGCAGCTACCAGCTCTGGTCATCAGAAAGTTTGAGATTAGGGTGCAAACAGGGTGCATGCTGTGTGACTGGGTTGTACCTGGACATTCACCGTACCACCTGTCCGTCAAAGGGAAGTGGTTAGCACGATGGCTTCATGATGCAGAGGACCTAGGCTCAATTCCCTCCCAGGGCACAACTTGTCATCCTACCATCATACTTTTTCTTATTCATATCTAGTGCCTTTGAAGAAATGAGACTAAGCATGTATATCAAATACTATTAATTTGTTTTTCTACAATCTTAACCCAACCTCAAGGCTGCTACTCACTTATACCTGTTAAACCAAAATATATAAATGTATTAGAATGTATATATGCATTGTATGGTCACCAAATATGGCTTGGGAGGGAATTGAACTTAGGACTTCTGCATCATGAATCCATTGTGCTAACCACTACCGTATTATGGACAGGTGACATAATGAATGCCCAGGTACAACCATATTCACAATGCTTGTACCCTAATCTCGGATCCGAGATTTTCCTGGACTGGTTGCTGGTCACCAGGGGGTCTACAAGTGGTACCAGAGTAACACATGCTGGCACCACTGTGTCTCGCTAGTGAGGAATAGGATAGTACTGTACTACGTGAACTGCAGACTTATACACCAGGTCAATATGAAGAGCTTACATCCATGGACATGCATTAACATTACATTATCTCTTAAAATGCCAAAAGAGGCTCCCCATGACAGTAGAATGAGAGACAATGGGAAGTTGGGGCAGCTTGTACAGTGTGACTGAACTTTTTGTTACCCCAATGATGGTCAGCATTTCTGCGTGCATGGGCCCTTTGGAGCTTTTATGCTGAAAACAGGTGAAATATATTGCCCCCCCCCCCCACCAAATAAAAAGAGGGGGTCAGAACTGTTTTACCCTCCTGGTTAAGGGATTGAATTGTTTTCAGCGCCATTTTGATTTTAAAAAGAAAGACCACTCCCTAGAAAAGTACCAGTACCCTGTGAACTCTTGGTGAGAGTTCCACCTTAAGGCCACCTCTGCATCTCCGCCTGTTGGCAAGGGGGACACTTACTCAATCATAATAACTGTATCGATACACACATCCAAATACTTAGAGGTACCACAGGTGGTCGTACACCACTGCCGTACGCTACTGTAGCAGGGGCTGACCAATAGGGAGGCAGTAGCCGACCAATGGGAACAGGGTCTGTGGCTATGTTTGGTGGTATATAATGGGTGGTTATGGTGGAGAAAACTCAGTTGACATTTCACCTGTAAACTCACAAGGTAAGTGATATACTTTCTGTACACCTTTATTTATTAGAATTTTATAGTTTGATTAGTTACTTTGGTTCAACTTTGAACAGACATGGCCAGAGCCACATTTTCACTTTATATAGGAGAGAGAAAATATGGTTGAAAAACATCATCCATAGATCGAGGGAGCGTGGCTGAAGAGGGATGCCTGACGATGCTCTGCATTGCAATTTTAAACATCCATTTACCATGATTTTTTATGGCTGCTTCAAACACAAGGATCCTCCCGTTACCACAGCCTCCTTACGTGCTCACGTCCACACCCGTCCATCTTTACCCTCCACATCCTCACACACGGACCCCCTAGAAGACTCTGTGAACATAAGAACATTAATGCTAGTTTAGCAATAACATTACTTTAGCCAAGGGATGGCGTTCCATAAGAGAAAATACTCTCTAATTGATATATATAGTATATTATTTAGAGTGTAATTGAACTATAGAGCCCTATGCATGACGAATGCAGCGAGTAACTCGCCAGCGCTGCATGCAAGGACCATGTCACCCCTACAGGTTTCAAATGCTCTTGACGACTTGGAATGATCCTTAAATGCACGCTTGGCGAGTTACTAACTTTCAAGAACAGCCTAATGCCCTAGTACATCATGCCCTTGGTCGTCATGATGCATGAATGCAGCCCTGGCGAGTAACTCGCCAGGACTGCATCCAAGCATCATGCCGACCCTAGAGGGTTGATACACTCCCGAAGGGTCGGCATGATGCAAGATGACAAATGTCATATTTTAGTGACATGCCATCCTTAAAGGGTTAAATGGTTTAAGGCTGTAACTGTCACAGGGTCCAACAGTAGTCATTGTAGTGGATAGGTTAAGACGGATACTGCTGTTTAAGTGTTGTAACTAGCCAACATCCCCCTACCTCCCCACTTACACCTACTCACCAGGCTCTGGGCGGGATTAAGATCCTAGGGATTTAGGCTAAGTAATGTTTTGACGAAGGGATTAGTTCAAAGACTACACTGGGACTTAATTACACTCTGCATCTTATCAACGACTGGTGCCTACGGAGGAAGTAACACCTTTGTTATTTGGTCACAAGCAGCACACACTATTAGCTTAATACTATAGGAGTGCAGTATGGGTAGGATTGAGGGATTAGAATAGTCACTTAGTATGTATACTGTGGTATTCAGACACACATGTGTATAGGGATCTTAATGAGAGGGTTTAGTAAAGGCTTTAATCCTGTTTGGAAACATAAGCCAAGAGCTTAGGCCTATATCAATTCCACAAGCAATTAGCAGAGCTGTTCATACTCAACTTATCTTGCTTATAAAATGTTATCGACATTAAGCATTCTCCTTGATAAGAATTATAAATCAATGTGTACCCCCACTTATACATCGTGTATTGGTCTATCCTCCTTTGGTTCAATTCAAGCCTCTACGTGGATGCTAAAATATCCCATGGATTAAAATTCAGTTGCTTAAATTTACTTTTCTATTCCTTCTCAGCTTCAAGATGTCTGAACGCAAGGCAGTGATTAAGAATGCTGACATGTCCGAGGACATGCAGCAGGATGCTGTGGACTGCGCCACCCAGGCACTGGAGAAGTTCAACATTGAGAAGGACATCGCCGCATACATCAAGAAGGAATTCGACAAAAAGTACAACCCCACATGGCACGCCATAGTCGGACGTAACTTTGGCAGCTACGTCACACACGAGACCAAGAACTTCATCTACTTCTACCTTGGACAGGTCGCCATCTTGCTTTTCAAGTCTGGTTAAACTGCCAACAGAAATAAGACAATGATGGACTCCATGTTAAGCAGAGCCATATACTTCTACATCATATTGATGTTCAGGTCTGAGGATCATCACGACATCTTTTAATGTCACCTGCAATGTACAGCATCATTTATCATCATGACTGCTTCCATCCTATTTATTAATACATCACATTGTTATTAAAGTCAACTCAAGAAACAACAATAAAGTGTCCATGTCCATGTATCAAGTTCTCTAAAGTTAAATAATAACCCTGTAAGGACCGCATAGTGTTTTGGTGCTTTAGGTCCTTTGTCGTCATAGTGCGTGACTGCAGCCCTGGCCAATAACTGGCAAGGGCTGAATGAATGCAGCATGTCGACCCTTCATAAGTGTAGCCACCCAGTAGGATAAGCATGATGTCTGAATGCAGCACTGGTGAGTTACTCATCAGGGCTGCATTCATACATCATAGCGATAAAGGGCATAATGCATTAAATCATTATACGGCCCTTACCATCCATGATATTTAACTTCACTGATTAGAAAGACACTAGTTACCGGTACCCCTTGTGGCAAGTGCTTACACTTATAAAATTCTAACTTAGTATGATGGTGGGACTTTGCAGTGGTGCACAGTGCTGCCCTCTTGGGTGGGAGGTGGGAAGATGTATCCTTAGATAGTTGATAGTCCCATGAATTTTAGCTAAAAATTGAATTGAATTAAATTAAGAAAATTTAAGGATCCCAGCAGGGTAATAAAAGACTTAACTAATTCTAACAAATCATTCGGGTGCTCACTGGGAATTCAAGATTGCCTTCAGCGAGAATTATGACTTTTATTTGGAATTAATGTATAATTTTCAACACAGTGGGTGTGAGACACAAGAAATGCAATGTATCTAGTAAATTATAGTGGTAAACTCTAACCAATTTATAACAGGCTACTTTTAAAAGAAAGTAAAGTTACCCAACAGGGTAGTAGAAGACATTAAAGTTTCCCGCAAATCCTCCTGGTGCTCGCTTAGAATCAAATTTATCACTGTAAAGGCTACCGCGAAGAGTCTCTTTCCTTTCTTTGACAATCTAAGAACTAAGTTACTATTGCTTAATGCCATTTATGGCCAGCTCGTTCATGGTTCAATTCCCACAGCCTTAATTCTACAGTTTGTTTATTATGCTGCTATGACAGGTAGAACCATTGTCTGGTGATCCCTTTCAGAGCATCCTCGGCTTTTCCAGTTGCAATAAATCTTAATATTTTTTAATGGTTTTCACTGCGCCATCTAGTGCCCCCCTTGACGGTTCCCACCGTTATTTCTTAAACAATGCACAGAATGCCTCTAGATTTATAAAGCACATCCCACCATTTTATCACTTTGGTATCAAAATGAAATGATTGTGGACCTGTATTGGCTGGTATAACGATCTCCTATTGGTATAAAGCTATAACCAAGTCTTGCTAGGGAGATCACCACGTGTACAAGCACATCTCGCGAGAGTTAGGCTCCCTGTTGCCGGTTGCAGTGCGGCGTCTGGTACCTTATTCGGGGGGGGGGGGGGGTTGGCAGCTAAGATGGCAGCCCACACCAAATGGCCAGGTTAGCAGTTATAGGCTACACTGGAGAGCCACTGATGTATATAATGCAACCATTGCCCTACATTATTCCACAGTGCATCTCCAACGCAATTACATTTTCAGCTGTGTGGTTTACTTTATCGACCATGATAGAATCTGATAGGACTGTTTTCACTAGAGTGTGCAAAGCACTTTTGTTGGGAATCCACTACACAGTTTTCTCATCAAGTCAGTACAGTGGATCTTTTCAGATGGATTCCGCTGCATGGTTATGTGTTACCAACACCCCTCCCTACCCACCCTATCACAACGCAATTTTCTCTCGAAATCGAAGCTTTTCTCACAATATCACAAACAACGTCTATATAGTGCGTAACTGACTGAACTCTAATGCTCAGCTTTATCAAAATATTTTCCTTGTAGCAGCTGAGAATAGCTCTGATTCTATGAGGAAATGGCGTAGTGGAGTTCCAGATCTAGACAACACTATTAGTCGAGTCTGTTTTAAAAATCAGTTCAACATTGAATCAACGTTGAATCAACATTGCCTCAACATTTATCGATGTTGATTTAATATTCTGTGTCCACTGGGATATACGAAGCTGTATAGGCTGTATAACTCATGAAAAACAATGCAAAAGTATAACACTGTGGGGCGTTGTCTGGATGCCTGGATCCCTGGGGAACGATTATATTGGTTTAATTGTTTGGCCTTTGAAGTAAGTGAGACTTCCCCTCCGTCTGGCATGATACTGGCATTTTGCAGATCTAATGCATCATCCACGAAGCCTGGAAAATATAAAGGAAAGAGCACTGCAAAGTGTAAATGGCAAATCCCAAAGGTCATTTACGCTTGTTTCAAAAGGAGGAGAATATGGCAACTTAGATTAAACGGAGAAAGCTTATAATCGAGAATACCATAAAGTTGGGTAACTTTTCTCCTTGTCAGTAGTAGTCTACATGGTGCCCCAAATTCTAATTTCATATCCAAAAGAAACTTACAGAGGAAAAATAACACAAAAAATACTCATTGCCAAAACTCAAAAGGAATCCATGTTTTTTTTGGCTACTGAGAAGCAACAGGAATTAAATACATTTACAATGATTTCAAAAAGGTGCATACATACCTATAGCCTGTGATACCTTATCCTGGACAGTTACTATGATGTGTTAGTACGAGGAACAGTCCTCAACCGTCCTCTGAAGAGAACCAACTAGAAATCACAAGCTGTATATGAAAACATGCTTTATTTGACATGTCAATACATTGAATATCTCTATTCAGAAAGGCCAGTGAATTCACTATCACAGATATATAACTTCTTGTACGACCTGTCTGTCACCGGTGTCGCGGTGAGGGGGGCATACTGCTTTAATGTATCATGCTCTTGTTTGTCATGATACATGGATGCAGCCCTGGAGGGTCGACTCACTAGGGCTGCATTGATGCATCATGCCGACCCTTTGGGGTGTTTCAGCCCCGCAGGGTCAGGGTGATGCTTGAATGTAGCCCTGGCGAGTTATTCATGCATTATGACGACAACCCAATGGACACAGAACATTGAATCGACATTGAAAAACAAGTTGTTAATGTTGATTCAATGTTAAATATTAATAAATGTTGTGCCAACAGGGAGAGGGCATTCTGCATTGATGCACTACATGTTGCTTCTAATACAGTATTGATGCACTACATGTTGCTTCTTCTAAAGGGTTTAATATCATACCAGAGTATCTTCCTGTATTACTACGTACCCTGACCTTACTATAAAGAGCCTTACTCTATGCTCTCTGGGTTCAACCTGATGGTGTACACCAATGACATTTAAATGTAATACTTGCCCTACCAGCACCATGACCTGTTACTCTATACCTCACACATGTATACACACCTGATAAACTGTTCCTTCTCACACAGAATATACACCTATATCAGTACGGAGACACACATGTATTTGCCTGGCAACATGAATATAATTATATAGTATTAGTATTGCAGTATAAATTGTAATGTGTAATAGTATTACAGAGGTCAGTTTCTTAAGAGTTATATAATTACCGCCACACTTGTTGACAGAACCGTGCAATGCAAAAGTATATAACCTTATCAACTTGCCACACACATGGTCAAAATACTTCACAACCTTACGCTGTAGGCATGTTTGTAATTTAAAAAGCAATATGAAAATATGTATCAAAGTGTCCACAACATCTTCAAATCAAATCATTTGTAAATCTAAAAGCCACCAAGAGTGTAGTTCAATCTGTCTGTGGAGCACCCATTATAAAATCTATTTCTAAATTACATGATGAAATTACATCTGCGTATCCGTTGATCTATTCTGACTGATAACTTTTATTGCTTGATATTTCTTCATTCTTCTAATTCAAAGAACATTTCCGACATATCCAAAACAAAAGAACCTTTGATGGTTTACTATAGTACTTATATGCCTACATAACACTATATCTCCCAGCCTCACAACGAATGATAATATGTTTATATGTACACATGTGTATTCGCGATACTGAGTACTGTAATCAATTGGTCGCAATATCTAAAGCAGACAAACATACATACATAGCTACGAGTACATATGAATAATAATGATCAGTCATATCTGATAGGAAGCCAATACATGTGCACGACTGTATGTAATACCCTTTATATAATTTATGATTTCTAGACAATGCAGAATTTCACATGAATAATTATGGGATAAGATACTGAAATGGCAATATACACAACTGTCTAAGGCCCAGAAGAATAAAAGGTGTGTTTCAGGTTACCCAACCAGTGGAAAAGGAGGGGGCGCGCCTCCTTCTCTTGGTGAAAAGAGAGGGTGCACTATTTATTTGTGGCCTAAATTTGGGTCTAAAAGATACAAATAAACTACAGGCAAAAAGGAAGGGCGCTCGCTCCCATTTCCCCCTCCAAATACCTACTACCCTAGCGAAACAGGGCAAACCCTAGAAAATATCCAATTTTGAAGGAAAAAATCACTATTGCATGTGACTTTGGGGCTATTTCAGAGTCAATGTGACAGTCCATGAGACGAGGCCGTAGTCAGCTTGGTCAATTTCTGGGTGGCTGTCAGGTCAAATCCTACCTACCTACCTACCCTCGATTTTAGACCATGTAGCCTGAAACACACCTTTCATTTTTAGGACCTAATTATCCATCCGCCATAATATCTCAGTTTCAGATCAAGATGCTTTCCAGTCACAAAAGAATATGCATAATATTCAATATGTTTAATTCATCACGCTATGATGTAACACACAGATCATCTAGTGAAACGTTGCCTGTCTACATACCATGCCAAAAAAAGGTTTGTTTCAGGTAACCCCGATCCTACGTTTTTTTAATGTAATTTTGAAGAAATTTGCGTATTCTTACCCCTTTTTGGTCAATTTCTGGGTCTTCGGACCGGCCGGCTGGTATTTCTATCTTAATTTAAAAAGGGAAAAAAAATCCGACCTACCGACCCTACATTTTCTGCCCATTTTACCTGAAAGAAACCTTTTATTGGCCTTATAGAGGTGCTCTCACCAATAACGAGGTCCTAGTTAGATGTCTAGGACACAACTAGAACAGTCAGTGGTTTCTGGACCCTGGGGAGAGTGTGTCTTTAATGCTGTATTAACTGTCCTTGGGGTGCTTAGATCCCATGACTAATAGAAGCCATGTATACTGTTGCTACATGAAGCTCAGCACGTGAAACTGTAGATGGCGTACCATGTTACCAATACTTCCTGTGCAGTATATGAAGACTTAGACTAACACTGCACCGCGTCTGTCAAAGGTAGGGGCCTACTACTATTGTGTTGTCCATTCCCCTGATTAAACTTACCAGTGCGAAACACAAATATACATTTGAACCATTACACCATTTCTATTAATATAACACACATGGTACCTTTAATACTTTTGCCTGAGCTGTCATCTGCGACATATATTATTGTTGGATATTGGTTAGTTGTTCCAGGCATCCATGTTGCTCCATGGATTTTGAAATCTATCAAGGAACATGAAAGTGAAATTAAATGATAAATATTTACATAAATACTATGTCTAAGGTTATAGGCATGCTTCATTATCAATATCCACATATTATTTACATTTGTCACGTAACTTCAATGTTTACAGGACCTCCACAATTTTCAAATATCGATTTATTACCTGATGTGATTTTGCAGGACAGATTAGACATGTCATCCACTGTTTACTGAGTGAGCCCTCTTATATAACACATACACACATGGCGACTCTATTCACAAGGGGCTTATTTCTCAAGGCTGGGCCACTGCATGAATGTTTGGATTTAAGTATATTAAATGTGCCTAAATGAGCCTAAATGAGTAAAGGTCACTCAATGATACTTTAATACCACTTAAATGTACTTAAATACCTATCCATGACATTAATTAACATGGCACTTCTAAATTTAAAGCCACTTGAATGTTCCTTTAAGGCATCTTAAATTAGCTTAAATGCAGACAATCGTGCAGTGTACAATTTAGCCAATGCCTGATCAAGCTGGATGACAGCAGTGGAGACGTACTGACTTACTAAGTCACGTTTCCTATGCTATTTGAAAAGTAGAAACTTGAGAAATGAGCCCCAGATGCCTATACATTTATTACACAGC
The DNA here is from genome assembly GCA_947462335.1 of Harmothoe impar. NCBI lineage: Eukaryota > Metazoa > Annelida > Polychaeta > Phyllodocida > Polynoidae > Harmothoe > Harmothoe impar. Next base: position 5,921,894 of record OX381720.1, on the reverse strand, counting down.
TGTATACATGCATACCATAAAGGAGGATGCTATAGTTATTTACAAGTTGGAATCATGGTGTAGTGAGATGCCCTATAGTAGGGCCTACAGCGGGGGTCACCCCTGTTTGATACTACCCCTACTAAAACAGTAGGGTGGCCCTTGTAGACCTCCCCGAACTGCCCCCTCCTAGTCCACCCCCCAGTCCGCATGAGTTCGACTTTCCGGCGCTAGAATGAGACATGATATGGGCAGGCCCCCCATCCTCGTGAATATGCCTCGTCTTCCGCGAGAATCTCTCAATGTAGAGGTTGGCAATAGCTAGTATAACCACCACAACGAACAGAACGCCGACGATGAGAAAATTCACCTGGATGTCAGTCAGCCCGCCCGCTCCACTCTCACCCCCGGAAGTGGAACTCTCGTCTATAGGAGGGGAGGTAGCGCCCCCCACCAGGTGCTGGGACCCGTTGTGGCCACCTAGCGGACTGGCACGGGCCGAGTCTTGTATATGGGACATGGTAGCGTCTACTTTCTGTACCCGGATGTACATGAGCAGCCACAACAAACTATTATGGGATGTGATCCAAGACCTGGTGTAACGGCCAGACGCTTGTGATCACGTGTGTATAGAGTAAACCAGAGAATTGGGGCAATCTCGGGTAATTAGTGAGTTAACTGGAAGTATCCCCTGTGACTTCAGGCGTCCTGTATGAGATTAGGTCCCTCCTGTGGCCGGATAGGCTATCTGGTATCAGTTTGGCTGCACACCAGCGAGTGTAAATGAAATAATCCTCCAGATCGACATCCTAATGCTGAATGATATACCCAAGACATCGTTGGTGAAACCTGCAAAATAAAAGAAGAAAAGATATCAGAAAATATGGCAAACTCACAGATAATTAAGCTATTCTAATTAGCTACTAGAATATGGAAAGAATTGGGAAATGGCAAATACTTTAGAATTATATTGATACAAAATAGGTAATTATGTCTTGTAGGGTAGTGCAGTCGAGTACACATCAAGACCTAGCATGAATCCTTTCAGTTTATATATGTACTTTATTTGACTTGGTCACCTTCGAAAAATAAAATACAACATCAAATGACGCAGGACAGGGTCTATGGCATATTTCCACTGATTGCCTGCCCGGTGTTTCATTATAGTACTAGTATCATGCTGACAGTGATATTAGTATATGTGTCCCTAGAGCTTTCACAGTAAAGCCTTCAGTCAAATATATGATATGACTGTATGCCTCTGCCATAGAAACCTGACGCTCTGGGCTCCAAGAGACATTTTGCGAGTATGAAGCTGGCCCCGTGTACAGCCTACATGTCCAGGCTATAGTTATACTATATTTCTTCAATTATCAAAATTTACTTATGCCTGTTACTTCCAGCAAATTGTAGTAAGACTGGGGACTTGATATCTCCGAGCTGTATAAGCTCTTTCTATGTCTCCAGTATAATCAAACAAACGGGATTGGTATCTTTATACCATCTCATCCCTAAAGATATATGTTAGTATTATAAAACGCAAATTAATACTCTGAAATAGATAATCGGCCGCCTTTTGACGGCGATGGAAGTAGTTCCGGCACTAACAAATAAAAGTGAGGCTTGGAGAGTGATGAAGTACCAGACTACATCCGCCAATCACCACCTTAGATTACTCCCCTCACTAAATCACTCTTCTCAATCACAGTCCCGCATACATCACACAGCCTTTGTCTCTCAAGGTATGGTCACATTACACCTGCGTACAGCAGCACCTGAATAGAGCAAACCCTGCACTCTTTCTTGACTACACTGAGAAAACGACCATCTTCTAAAAATCAGGCAGACTTTTAGAAGCGTTCATTTTGACGACACATGCCTCTCACATTTTTCTCTGTGTATTTATGTTGCTTGGTCTAATACAACATTGCGTGTGATCGACCAATCATCATTATGACTTCCCAACTTATCAATATGAACAATATCACTTATTTTGATCGCATGACACCTCATGAAGCCCTCCCCCTGTGATGGCAGGGTTAAGAGATATTAATTTGATTACATCGATGCGTGTTTGGACGATTCTGCTGTCATTGTCTCTCAATTCGTATACATTGATGTCATATGAATCATACATGTATATCACAGGTGGAAAGATGGATTGCAACAGAAATTATAACGTGTGTAAAAGGTATACATATGTTCATATAAAATATCTAACAATATCGTTTCAGCTGTGTCATTTAAGATTGGAAATGACACTGTTAAAGCACAAATGTTTCTAGGTGATAGGGGACACGCATTTGAAGCTAAAATCTCAGTTTGTATGTGTACAATGTGACTGGGTCTTTAAGTACGATGCCGCCCTTCCAATTACCAGCTCTAGTCCATGTTGCGCTATGTTATTGATGACAGTGCCTACATATGGCTATTACCTCCCATCCATCCCCCTCTCTGCTGATGAAAAACCACCCACTCTCAAGGTAGGCCCATAACCAGCTTCATGCCATTCACAGTCCGCTTTTATGTCGGCCTGGCACACCTGAGCTAGCCCCGGTCCCTGCACTCTAGGACAAAAGTGACACTCATGCTCGTTCCCAAAAATAAGCAAAAAGATAGTTGACACACTCTTTCGCACCGTCCCTGGTGCTGAGAAAATGGGCCTCAATCCTCTGAAGATAACCCCTTGACATCTTTTGTAAAGGGCGTATTCTTACAGTCAAAGTTCTTTAAGTAACATAAAAGTGATCGTTTTTGCATTGCGTGTGCTGATTGAATGTGGCACATCATTTTATCTTTGATTTTGATCTCAGATAAAGGCGATGTCGGGAAATAATATCATGTGAGTGTTTTGTCAGAAAGTGGTCATTGTCCTCCCACAAAAAGGAATCATTTTCTGTCTGAGAATTCGTGAATACAGGCACGTGTTGCTGAGAGCAGGGAACGAGCATGATGTGACTTTTGTCTGTGGATGCCAAGACCCTGCAGCTATTCCCCTGTGCAGCACTACAGATGGGGCCCACACTGCTGTGACAGGAGAACAAGTATTTCTGCTGCCATAAACTGCTGTAGATGTGTACACAGACATTTGATAAATATCATGTTCAATTCCACGGGCTTTTCTTACGGAAAAGTACAGTGGCGAATGAAAGAGGAGGGGGGCAGGGGACCTGAATATGTTTGGGCCCTGCAATTTTGCCAATACCAAATTATATGATTCACACAATTACCCAAAACAACCTTTTCCACATTGAGTCGAAGGTCAGAGACCCAATCTGAACTAAAAGGGGCTCAGAACTACATTTTAATGCAATTGCAATACAAGGGTGTATATGCGCCACCATATATGACAGCCGATGCTTGGTTGGAGTGACCCCCCCCCCCCCCCCCCCCCAATGAAATTTGCTTCCGTGGTTCGCCTCTGAGGTATATGTCTTTATGGGCATAATTTGTAAGTACGCTCATAGACTTTCTCAAGCACATCTGTTTTTGTAACAATTCATGAAGGGGTGTAGACTTGCGTATTGTAGTGATATACGATTTCCAGAAATATATTGTATATCTCTTCTCCAGTCGAGAATTTAAAAAAACACATAGAATATTGATATTAATAGAAAATGAAATTCTAGCCTCTATATCTCCCAGCCAGCTGTTCCAGACAGCTGTTGACAATGCAGCTTTCTACACATCACGTCCACAAGTCAATAAAGATAATAATACAGGCTTTATCATATCAACCTTATACATCTCATTTTGCAGTGGACGATATTGTCCATTCATAGATCCTTTATGAAAAAAACTATACACTTTTGGAACTATCAATGGCCACATAATCCGCCTTTGATGTCGACAATGCTATTTTCACAAATGGCTGCCTCTACACGAACCAGCAGACCGGTGGGCGGCCATTGGCCCCATGTGTCAATGGCTGACCTTTACCCAGGGACAGTCTAAAGGTCAACCATTTATCATTGACCAACAAGGTATTTACCATAACACCAACTTGATTGATTCATCTTACATTCTAAAAATAGAGTTGTTATATCCTATTCATAATTGCATTATGAACATAACATCATTGGATGGTCGTTCTTGACGTGATGCACCATCAGCATATTCTAAAATCCTGTTTCCATACAGGAACAGCTTCAGGTATCAAACTAGCTAGTTATGGTATTAAGTGAATGTCAGCACGGGCTGCTATATATTGTGTGACTCCCACCTCTGTCTGTTAAAAAAAATAATAATGTGGATCTAATAATACATTCAAATGTCATGGTAAATGTGAAATGCACTAATAACCAGCATATTGGCACGTTGCCTTCCCTCTGCTGGCACCCCTGTTACAACGGCGACTTTTACTGTCTTTGTTGCTGGGGACACATTTCCGTATGCTACTATGGGCAATATATAGAACCCAGTTGGTGTCTTGACTATATGGTTCTTTGGATTCACTTACCCTTTAAGGGTCGCGTATACTGTTTGAATGTGTTGTGCCGTTGGTCGTCATGATGCTTTTGAGGCTGATTACGTGCAAAAGGATTTCCTAATTCTACTATATATTTTCCCGCCGAGTAACCTGACACAAATCTTCTTTTTGCCCTCTAATAAAGCATTGGTGTCAAAGGCCGACATCTCGGTACCCTTACATCAACAATCGGAATGGAGCCAGGACAGGCACTTAGCCCTATATATAAGGGTGGTGGGGGGTTTAACCTCTGTACAGTAAGAAGATAAAGCATGATAAGGGGTGTGTGGTTTATCTCTACACAGATTCTCCTTATGGTCACCGTGAGGCCTCCTCCATCATTTAGGCCGACGTGTGGTCCCGGAGTAAAACCAATGTTTTATATGTATGTGGGCGGATTGCTATGGGCAGTATAGTACAGTTCTCACAATGTGGCAAGCCCTATTTCTGTTGGATACTTATAAATGTGATGCTTTAAGATACATGATAGCATCTAGACCTATGCAAAAAGGTATACTGCCATAGAAACACATTAATGGCCATTATAATTATCTAAGTTCAGGGGCGTGGCAAGTAGTTTCAAAGTAGGGGGGACTGAGGGGTATTTTGACCCCTTTTCGCCTCTTTTTACTTGACCTTTTTGGTTTGACCTTTTTTGGGGTTCGTCAAAAGTGGGGGGGACATGCCCCCCCCGTCCCCCCCCCCGGTTGCCACGCCCCTGATCTATGAGTGTAATGGTTATGTCCACAATAGGTCCATGTCCACTGGGACATATAACACAGTTTTGTTGCTGAAAACCCTTGTTTTGGCACCGACAAAACTGGTTTGTGGCGTCAAAACGTGTTTTCCGGCTCCAAAACAGTGTTATATATCCTAGTGGACACAGGCCTAATGTCATATCCTTTCCTGTGCTGGGCTTGTTCATCAATGCCTTGTCGTCCTAGCCAACAGCAATTCCATCAAGCATAGCAGTTCAGGGGTCACGGCGTGGGTTGGGAGAGAGGCTTTCACTCAGTCTGCCTATATATAAGGCTTTATCCATATTTGGTGCATATATGGATATAGTGCTTTGACTAAAGGAGCCAACACCCCTGCTGCCTCTATCCGCTATACAGATACATTACAAAGGCAGCGGTAACCCTGGCCAAGTGTTATCCATCACTTTATCCAACTACCGCCAAGTATCCATTACTTTGTATATCTATTGCCAACCCCCCATTATCATCACTGCATGAAAATTCCTATTTAAGTCTATTTAAGTGTACCAAAATAGCGGGAAATGTCCTGGAAATGTCGTTTGGAGCTTGCCATGAAATATAAGATATCTTAAATTTACCGGAAATGTCATTTGACATATCCGGTAAATTTAAGGTAAACTTAAATCTTCCCGAAATGTCAAATGACATTTCCGGTAAATTTAAGGTAAACTTAAATCTTCCCGAAATGTCAAATGACATTTTCGGTGAATTTAAGGTAATTTTAAACTTTCCCGAAATGTCAAATGACATATCCAGTAAATTGAGGTAAACTTAAATTTTCCCGAAAATGTCAAATGACATTTCCAGTAAATTGAGGTAAACTTAAATTTTCCCGGAAATATCAATTCTGTAAATTTATTACATATCATTTGTAGGAGTACATCCTGTGATACTTAAGAGGGGGAGTTGTGGGAGACTCACCCAATTATATATCATTTTTATGGGCACAACTCTTATTATACATTATTTTACTGCCTCTGGAGGAGTACAACTCGTGATTTTAACCAGGGAGTTAGGGGAACTTAAGTCCCGTCATTGTACATTATTTTAAGGCTTCTGAATGGCTACAATCCATGATACTAACATGGGGAGTTAGGGACCCGTCATTATACATTATTTTAAGGCTTCTGGAGAGGTACATCCCGTGATACTAACCAGGGGAGTTAGGGGACACTGATCCCGTTATTATACATTATTTTAGGCTTCTGGAGAGGTACATCCCGTGATACTAACCAGGGGAGTTAGGGGACACTGATCCCGTCATTATACATTATTTTAGGCTTCTGGAGAGGTACATCCCGTGATACTAACCAGGGGAGTTAGGGGACACTGATCCCGTTATTATACATTATTTTAAGGCTTCTGTAGGGATTCAACCTGGCCAACCTTCAGCATTATTCATATCTTAACATGCTAAAATGCTTCTTATTGTCACAGAGAAAAAATTAAAACATGTATATAATGCTTACAATGTATAGAGTTAGGTAATGATACCTTTGACAATTAATTCATAATAATAAGGAAATGTATAATTTCAGTTGATTATCACCCCCCCCCCAGCCACTTAGTGTGGTGACAGGCTGTCTGGAGCTAACTGTGAACAAAGCCACCATGCATGGCGCCCATTGTAATAGGGGTAGAGGTGCGACCATACAACAATGCCCTCCTAAGACAATAGCCCTGCTCCCATGGAGCCAGCCTCAGTCTGAGGTGTGAGGTATGGTTTATTTTTAAACAGGATGACTAGTACACCACCAGGCAGCGGACAGGTCACATGTACATATATACATATGTACATGTCCTACTAGGTAGGTACACTACCATAATATATACTATTACAATTATGCAGAATGCTTTCGTACCTATACTTCAATAGTATAAATAGACTTGAATTGTGTCTCATTGTAAGTACATAACCATGTAAATAGTGATTATTTACCCCTATCTTTTGGTATTTGTATGGTATAAATCATATAATTTATATTTTTTTCTATTTCCCACAGGAAAGGTTACAGCAGAAGCAGAAGCTCCCAGGAGGCTCTCCCGGCCTCTCTGGAGGCTACCCCGGCCTCCCCAGAGCCCACCCCGGCCCCCCTGCAGGTTCTCCCGGCCTCCCTGGAGGCTCTCCCGGCCCCCCTGGAGGCTCTCCCGGCCTCCCTGGAGGCTCTCCCGGCCTCCCTGGAGCCTACCCCGGCCTCCCTAGAGCCCACCCCAGCCCCCCTGCAGGTTCTCCCGGCCTCCCTGGAGGCTCTCCCGGCCCCCCTGGAGGCTCTCCCGGCCTCCCTGGAGCCCACCCCGGCCCCCCTGGAGGCTCTCCCGCCCCCCCTGGAGGCTCTCCCGGCCTCCCAGGAGGCTCTCCCGGCCTCTCTGGAGCTAACCCCGGCCTCCCTGGAGCCTACCCCGGCCTCCCTGGTTGAGACTGCTAGTGGGCGGCCCCGGCCTCCAGGAGAATTAAATGATGAAATGATGAATGAATTCCTGTCATTGAGCCCCCAGCCCCCCCCCCTCCTTTCACAATAAAACTAATGCCTATATACATTCAAAGAATACTGAATTCAATAATGCATGCTTAAATAAAAGTCAGGCATGTTAATTCAATATGTATTAAATATATGTAAAAGTCATTAAATGTGCTTAAATGTCGTTTCTGTAGAGCCAGCACTGGACCTTGATATTATGTTTAATGACCTTTAATTACCACCTTGCCATGCCATTTAATCAACCTAAATCTACTTAAATTCTACTTAAATGTCGCCTTAAAGTGTTGCTTTAGGTACACCAAAAGTTACTTAAATGTCGAAGATCGAGATTTAAGTTTTACCTTAAATATACTTAAATGTGACATTTAAGTGATAAAAATGACCTTTAAGGTATACTTAAATGGACCTTCCTATGCAGTGCATGCTTCCATCGATAAACTATAGTTTTGGTGTTTGATGGCGGTCTGCCATGCTATGTTGGTGTAGGTCTTCTCCTAGACTCCTTGACCAACAGCATAGAAATGATGTAAGAGATCAAAGGCTGTCTTCCTGTCCTATAAAGGGACAGCCAAATATTATGATAATTGAAGATTTATACCGAATTCCTGATATCTTCAACAGAAGTATGTACAAATGTATATATTTTGCCATTTTTCGATGATCTAGATCGGCTCACCCTGCTTCCTGATATATAATATGTCCAGGCTCATACTCGGGGTCCAATAGACAGGGAAGACTCATTATCAGGGCCAACCAATTTCGAGGAAATGCAATTTGTCAGGTTAAACGAGAGGTAGATATGCCCCCTGGTACATGTCCTTACATCTCTGCTACATCCTATTACCGACTGACTGGGATCAAGTACAATTCGATATATAAGCCTGCATAGCTGGATTCAGTTGTATAGTAGCCGTACATACCTGTAAAGTAGGAATTCCACTGGTCACCATATTAATATAGAACTGTATTGCGTAGCAGAGCTTGTGTAGAAAAGATACATATGCTTCATCTGTCATGATCGCAAGTAAATCTGACTTCCATCCAATCATGGAGGTTCATCTTTTATTTTTCTAAATCTTTTTTTAAAGTGCAGGAACAAGATCCCATCCACTGGACTCAATGCTCTAAACTGGCAGCACCCCAGACAGCGTCCTACCAGCTAGGTATCTGTAGTCGGGTGACCATTGACAGATACTGATAGCCACCAAGGTGAGGCAGATGTCAAGAAAAGGTCTGTTCCCAGCACATAACATAGCTTTGGGGTGGAATCGGAGACCTGTAGACTGGGGGATGTTAAGTTTAAGTGCACAGTACTAGTGACAGACCCACCCTTCTACTCCCGTTAAACTGCAGTTTCAGTGACACCCTGTAGGGTCATCCATCTCCCTATTGGATTAGCAGAGGCTGGAGGACCGTGGTCTGGGCGCTGAAGTGTCCCCTACCCCTGCCAACACTTTAAGGACGGATGTTGCTAAAATATGTCATGATGCACCGATGTAGCCCCGGTGAGTAACTCGCTGTTGCTGCATTGGTGCACCATGCCAGCCCTTCCAGAGTGTCTCAACCTCATAAGGTTGGCAGGATGTTTGAATGGAGTAATTGCAAGTTTCTCGCCAGGGCTGCATTCATGCATCATGACGACCAAGGATATGATGCATTAATGTATCATGTCGTCCTTAAAGGGCTACTGTCTGGCACTGATGTGGTCCGCCCATCAGCCTGCTACCAGTAACAGTTAGCCCCTGAGAGGATTGCCAGACAGCACTTCCCCTGGGTTCTAAATTTACACAACACCATTAGTTCAATTAGCTGTCTATATTTTGACCAATTAGCAAATATCTTGAACAAGCTTCTACTGATTTCAGTGGCCTAATCAATTGTCTAACCTCAAGAAATCGCTTTTGTGACAAGAATATCCATCATCAAATCTTAGTTACTGGAAGAATCAGTGACTCATCCCTGGTACTTTCAACCTCAAATGAATGATAAAATAATTAGAATAAAAATTCGATCTAGCTACCTTTTTTCTCTCTCGACATATTGCCTGAGACACGTCCCTTTCTAGGCCTGATTTCATCAAATTCATATTCATCCTATTTAGTTCTAAAGATATCATATTTCACTTCTCAACTTTTAGACACTTTCAGAGCGTCTATACAAAGTTGTAGCAATATACAGTATTCCACCTACCCGATTGTCGTTTATGTGTTTTTAATAGGCATGCACGCACCTCGCCCGGGGCTGCCTTTATTGTGGAATGCTCAGTTCCATGTACTACTACATATAAAAGAGTCTGTGGTGGTACCGCCCATGTTATCATAATGGTATCAATTCCTTTAATCGGCCCTTTTATCAAAACACTTTTGTTTGCCTTGCCAACAGCTAGGAGACCATGTATCCCTGCAGGCTGCCGATATATAAGGCTCTCCCCGTATAATGGTGCATGGTAAGTGCTTTCAGTAAATGGGGCAACGCCCTGCTGCATTCATCCACTATAAAGATACATTATAAAGCCATGAATGACCCTGAGCCAGCCCCCTCACTTCATCTATCCCTCCCTAGCCTCCGTTATCCTGCATACATTGATAAACTATATCTTTGGTGCTTGGCGTGCTCTGCCATCCTATATATGCAGGTCTGACCCTCGTATCCATGACCCCCGGCATAGAAATGGGATCTAGACGAAGGGCAATGACCCCCGTGGAATGAGCAGTAAATCGCTGAGGTTGTTAGGTCCTAATGCAATGGATCGAGGAGCTATCTTAGGATGAATGCGATCCCAAGGCATTTGGGGGAATGTTGAATCAAAGCAACTTCCCTCTTCATTTCCTATATCCTTATTTTGCACAAGGAGGTAAGGAGTAAACTAGTGCAAGGTTGTGTCGGTCTTGGGCATACCCAAGCCAGTCGAATCGCGTTGGCTTGGGTATCATCACTGCTTGCACAAGCTGACCCTATTTTGCTGAGCATGGCTATGAAGTGTATCACGCCTGAAGGAGTGTATATCCGAGCATTGACAAAGATAATTTTGAAATGTTGTCCGTAAAGGGGAAGCTGGAGACCATGCATGTAACCATTCCATAAGGGGTGTCGTTTTGATCTGTTTTCGTTCATTAGAAGAAATCATATTGACAAAAAATCAAGATGGTCTTTGGTGGGATCCCAGCGAGAGGGCAATATCATACTGATGGGTATATAGGGATAGATCCTGCCTCCCTATATATAACTCCTATATACTGCCGTTACCGTGACAAGTTACACGGGGGTCCATCTGTGGGGTTAGTGGGGAATTGAGGACTGCTGTTCCATGTCCCCGTCTCCTCCCTATAGACAATCTCTGAGTGGGGAAGGGTATAGCTGTTTCGCTCCGGGCTCTCACCTTATCTCTGCACAAACCTCCCTCTGCACATCACAAGTCACAAGGGACTCTTTTTGTCCCTTTCACTGAATTTTGATTGAATTTGTCATTTCTCATGGGATAAGCCATTTATAAATAGGAGTTGATTACATGCAGACTGACATGTCAGCCATGATACTGACAGTATGTGCTGCAAATTGGAGAGCAGAGTCCTAGGTTGAGACAGAGATATGGTACGAGGCTCCAGCAGGGAGAGTGGTGCCATGCCTGCACTACACTGCCGTGGTCTGCCCCATCAAGCACATCCCTCACTACCAGTCTGCATATAGGGGAGACTGCGATCCACCACTCTCATCTCCCTGGCCTGGCTTTCATGCGAATACCAAAGGTACTACTTTTACCTCTGCCAAAGCATGGCAGATCACCCTTTATGCTTACGTACGCCATGCTTTTAAGATACCCATATCTGAAATAATCTAACTAAGTAGTGGATGTAGAGCAAATTCCATGAGTTACAGAAGACTTTGTCATGATTTTATAGTTGAAATTGAAGATAGTCATGATACCTATTTTTAGTGTAGTGAGTGATGAGGATAAGAGAGTAGAAAAATGATACCGTTTTCTCCCCGTTTTCCACAGAAGGGTTCCAATGGTCCGAGCCGTTTGGCAGAGTCTTAGGTAATAAGACTGAATGACACTAGCGAGCACCACATGTACAACCAGTCCTAGGATTGCCAATTAGCCAAGGCATTTGATTGCCTAGAACCCTGGTAGTAAAAAATTATCTGGTTAGCCCAGGGTCTAGGTCGGGAATACCTTGCAGTCTGCTAGGTCACTCACTGTCTTGGAACAGGCTAGCACAGAGGGCCAGTGTATGTGTGATGTCACTTTCAGGTAGGTAAACTCCTACAAAGACGTCTGCCAATCCATAGACTGATACTGAGCTTGTGTGGCAGCACCTAGTGAATTATTGTCTGTACTTTAGACTAGGCTTTGAGCAGAGTCTTATATATGACCGTGCTTGGAGAGTGGCAGCACTCCTCCTGTGTCCAGGTTGTACAGAGACATCCATGTTCAATACATGGTTAGTTCCATCAGTTCTCTATGTTTGTTCCGCCAAATGAAGATGCAATGTAATTATTGATCTCTATCAATAGGAAAATTCACCTATTAATTAGAAATGACCTTTCATGTGGAAAATGACTCCCTCTACACAAACTAATGGACCGGTGGGCGGGCTCTAGCCCACCATCCAATATCTGACTTTTGTAACAGGATAGCCGAAAGGTCAGCTATTCTTGACCAGCCGGGTATTTGTAAACACGAATACCGAATTGATTTAATCATGAATTCTAATAATAATCCTGATATCTTCTTTATAATGTTTTATAGAAATAATTGTTTCAGTTTCAGTTATGCACAGTCAGCATGGTTGTCTAGGTGGAATCTGTTGCCCCACTGGCACTGCTCTGGGCATTTAATCATAATGTTATATCACCATCATATCACTGCTCACCTGATATGTATGGCTAAAGAGAAATTACACTAAGCTGATACTACTGTATTCTGGAGGCCTTATGACCAACTTGAGTTGTAACAATAGTCAGTAATCTTTATCTCTCTCACTGTCTTTGCCTTGTGTGTCAAATCCTCATTTTTGTATGCTACTACCAATATCCACTTTATCGCCTTGAAGGGATCAGAAGATGGGTCGAGCTCCCACGGAAGCTTTGTGGGAATGGGATACAGGTGTCTAGAAAACTCTTGATATGTGAGGATGTTTTTCCTAGCTCTTCCCTGGGCTTACAATTAGGTTTGTTAAGCAAAAGCTCCACAGAGACCATCTTAAAGCTATGCCTAAACTTTGTATGTTGTCAGAATAAGCAGATTGCATTTCATTTCAAAATTTGATCATTTGTTGGAGTTAATTGGTCTAGACGTGACTATAATTACCAACTTGTTCATTTCAACTCTCCCAATCAAGACTCTATACACACTCATTCTGAGCCTATCCTGATTAGGACAAAAAAAGAAGATTTGTTTCAGGTAACATGGGCAGAAAATGTAGGGTTGGTAGATCGGATTTTCTTTTTTTTAATCTTTTTTTTTAACATGAAAGTACTAGCCGGCCGGTCCGAAGTCCCTAAAATTGACCAAAAAATGGTAAGAATACAGCTTTTTTTTCAACATTGTATGAAAAATCTAGGGTCGGCCCTGTTTTGATAGGGTCGGTCGGGTGACCTGAAACAAACTTTTTTTGGCCTTAGTCTAGACAAACCTATATTGGTTGTGATAAATAGATCTATGAGAAAAGTAAAACTTCTGCCTGTGGCTCCCAGCCATAATTAGTCCTAAACTACGTGCAGGAGAGAGTAAACAGGGTGTGTGTGGTTTATGTGTGCGAACATTCTCCTTATGGTGGCCACAAGGTCTACTCCATTACTTAGGCTGACGTGTGGCAAGGAGTAAAACCAATGTTTTATATTATATGGGTGTGGACGTGGGAGCTTTGGGTATGGGCTGCTAGACAGTATGTACCAGGGTAGTAGTATGGTAATTTCTGTCTAGCCAGCGGGGCAGCCAAGTATTACCATACTTGGCTGGTGAGAGATGCTCTAGTTTCAGTTGGGGGCGAACTAGATTGCAGATACACTATAAGCTATAGTGTACAGAACTGTCCATATCCAGAATTTGAAATCCATTTTTCTCAGCTTCTAACAAAGTTGGAAACAAATGTAAAACGGATTCGGATTGCCTATTAGTATAACATAGTGTAGCAGATATCAGCAGAATGAAATCTGTATAGGGCTTAATTGTTTTGTGCTGTCTCTACTAGAGGTCCTCATTGCAGACATAGTGAAAGGTTTGCGGGGCCAATAAAGCAACACAAAACGATTCTGCACTGATATTCTTTGGCTCCTTATATGACCAATCTCTCGGTCAATAATGCCTAACCAAGTTATAGTCATTTTTTAGCTCTCTCTACGACCAACCTAGGTTAGTTAATATTGTTAGGTTGGTCAGTACTGATTAACTCACCTTAGTCTTCTCGATTGCAACTAGTCCTTTTGAATAAGGCATTAGTCATATGTTGTATTGCCTCAGTCAATTCTGAATAGCACTTGGTCATGCCTGACCAATTCCCTATGACTAACCTGGGACAGCCACTTCAGACTAAGGGCCGGGGCATTTAAGTTTCCTGCATGGGTAGAAAGAGAGTGACTCAGTAAGGCTTTCACATGGTGCATGGTTATTGTTTCACTAAACGAGACAACACCCAGCTGCTGCCTTTATCTCCTACAGAGACAAATGACAAAGTCGGCAGCGACCCTTACCATGCTTTCACTATCTGTGGCCAACACCATACATTGATAACCCTATAGCTTCAGTGTTTATTGCTGTCTGTCATCTGTCTATGTTAGAGGAGGGGGCTGTCCTTGTCTACTCAACCAAACAATAGCAAGATGAGATATAAGTGTCTGACATATATCTCCACATATAGACTATACAGGAGGCCAACTTCTCTGTGGTACTTGTCTGGGGTAACTTATAAGACTGAAGCTTGCTAAGTTAACTGAGACCTCTTATCTTGACTCTTTATCCCTAGATCCGGTACTGTCTCATACTGCTTTAATGCCCTCTGTCATCTTGATTCTAATCATCACTGGCAAGATTGATAGCCAGTACAGTGGTGTGGTGATAAAGAGAGTTGTATTCACCCTGTCCACTGTTCAAAACAACAACCATCAAATTACAGCCAAACCATGATTAATAAACCACCATGGTTGTCCCATATATAAAACAGTAAGGCCATTCATAGGATCGTTTGATGGAAATACTTGTATTTGGGATTCTTATGGTACTGCACACTCATTACAAACCAGTGGATGTCATTTTCACGCCGCATCGCCTTGCATGGTATTTGACATCACATGGTGTGATATGAACCTTGTGTAGGTATGTTCTGTATTGAGATGCTGACTGCATTCACTCATGGGGGCTCTTATATTATCAGTTCACGATTTTGTGAGAAATGAATGAACAATCCAATTGGATTCATCCTTTATTTCATGTTGAGACACTTATCAAGATAATTATATAGTGTGTAATTTGCCACAAGCAAATGATGAACCAAATCTGTGAATGCATATTTGATAAAATAAGCAATAAATTACATGATCCACTGTAATCAGTCTAAACTCCTGGTTTCTCCACTTGTGGTGCCTTGGATCGCATCACAGTCAGCAACGCCTCGTGTGATATGTTCCAAGCCACCACTCATATGGAGAAACCTGTGTTCAGACAGATCATCATTGACCTCTGTCTATGTAGCCGGGCCGAGATCAGGTTAAAGTACTGTACACTGTAAAAAAAATGTCGTCAAAATGACGTTGAATCACCGGTAACTTTTGGGACATAACTTTCACCGTTTTTTTAACGGTGACGGTCACCGTTAATTTTACGCAGAATCACTCTTCAGTTTACACAGAATCACTGTTCATTTTACGTTGAATCACGGTTAATTTTACGTTAAATCAGCATTAATAGATTCACAGTATTCAAATATACAGAGAATATTCGATAAGCCTCACATGGTGACTTTAGTTACTGTAGCATACATCTAAAAACTTATGGATAAGCCATACTTTGACTTTGTCCTTATCCTATACGCACCACTGACAATCTGACTTGCATACTAGCCCTGGCCTATACAAGAGGTTTTACTCTATAGGATTGATACAAGGCAGAGTTTCCAGAGGTGAGGATATATGCATAGTATATTACCACAAAATAGGTGTATAGATCGAGACAGCTACTTTCTTCTGGATATTATCAAGTGATCATCGTATTTTGTCAAACCTATCACAAGATTGAATAGTCAAACACATAGATTAATTGAAAATTACCATTATTTCAACATGTATACTTCACTTCAAGGGCTCACACTCTCCAGAAAAATCTTCTTACAAACCAGGCCACCTATCTATGGCAAGATCCACTATATGTGGCTCCCTCTGGGATTTGACATTAGAAGATGAATTTACGTTGAATCATTGTAATCCAAACCAGGTTAGCATTTAACAAGGATCCACTGTACAATGGCTGATATTTACAGCGCTTCATTGTATTCCAAATAACGGTGAATCAGCGTTAAATTTTACAGAGTGAATCTGTAAAAAGTACATCTATTTTTTACAGTGTAGTTTCAATGACAACACGGGGGTCCTTGTACTCATGGCTAAGTCTCACCAAATCGATACAAGTTGAAACTCTATGATCCGCAACCACCTATAACCGGCAACCATCTATGACCAACTGACCGCAATGAAAGAAAAGGGCTTATTTAGGGCACATGTACATAGAAATGTCAGGAATTAAAGCATGTCTTCAAAGGTCATAAACCTTATTTTAATTTAGTAGTAAAAGAAAATTCAGACTGACATCCTGTCATAGCGTCAGCCCAGTGGGCACAGAATTCAGTCCAATGTTGAATCAACATTAATTCACCATTGAATCAACATTGACAACCGTTTATCAATGTTGATTCAATGTTCTGTGCCCACTGGAAGCCGGTAATAGAGTTTCAACTTGTATGGACTTGGTGAGACCTAGCCCTCTGTGATTAGTGGAGTCTGGGACACGTGGTCTGGTCACTGTAGCGTCCCCTGGGCCCGTCTATACCCTATACCTGACACTAACGTGCTGTGTCCCATCAACCAGCTGTTGTTACCAGTCTACAGCGTATGGTCAGAGGTTACTGCACACCACGCCATCCTCTGCTTTACAGATAAGTGCCAATGGTAGTGGAGGGGTCAGCACCGTCACCCAGCTTCT
The DNA here is from genome assembly GCA_947462335.1 of Harmothoe impar. NCBI lineage: Eukaryota > Metazoa > Annelida > Polychaeta > Phyllodocida > Polynoidae > Harmothoe > Harmothoe impar. Next base: position 5,905,016 of record OX381720.1, on the reverse strand, counting down.
TTGGAGCGACAATTTAGCTGGGTACCAGACTCCCACACACCATAGCTTGCCAGGAACAAGCGAGGTTCCGTGGACAGAACCAACTTCTTACAAGAGCTGCTGATGGCAACATGCACGTTATGATCATGGGGACAAGTTCCCTCCCGTTTCATCCTTATAGTTTGATCCGCCGTATGTAAAGCTCCTCTGAATTAAATAGCATGGTGGACACCCTGTCCCAGTGCGCACAAAACATTGAATCAACATTGATAACTGGTTGTCAATGTTGATTCAATGTTGATTCAATGTTGATTTAACGTTGAACTGAATTTTGTGCCCACAGGGGTACAGCCCTGCCCCGCATCCACACTAATGTAACCACCATTCTGACATGAACATAAACTTTTGCTGGGTTTGAGCAATCCCTGTTCTTAGGTTGGAACCAGCAAACAGGAACCCAAATTGGAACTAGAAGGTATGATGGGAGCACTCCCATCATACATGCTGGTACCTGTTCACTGGTCCCAAGCTGCAGCAGGAATTGCCCAGATCCAGCAACATTCAGGTTGGCTGTCATAGCGGTTAATTGTTATCAGAGGCTTCCTGTGGACGGAACTGGTAACAGGAGTAGAGTGTAGTTGGCACAATTATCACACTCATGCCTTTACTGCTGAACCACACACATGCAGGTTTGGTCCAGTTCATGAAGACACATTTAGATTTGGGTTTATTCTGTCATGTTAACAGAATTCAATGGGAACAATTAAAACCAACTAATATGAGCTGTTTAGAGTTTAATATTGGGACTCCACAGTAAACAAAAAAACTTATATTACATTTATAACGTTATATAACGTTTCTCTAAGGCTCCTTACTATGGCATAACGTTATCTTAAGTTCTAAAACACACTGTAAAAAAAATGTCGTCAAAATGACGTTGAATCACCAGCAACTTTTGGGACATAACTTTCACCGTTTTTTTAACGGTGACGGTCACCGTTAATTTTACGCAGAATCACAGTTCATTTTACGTTGAATCACCATTAATTTTATGTAGAATCACCATTAATAGATTCAGAGTATTCAAATATAAAGAGAATATTCGATAAGCCTCACAGGGAGTCTGATTATGGTGACTTTAGTTACTGTTGTATACATCTAAAAACTTATGGATAAGCCATACTTTGACTTTGTCCTTATCCTATATGCCACACTGGCGATCTGACTTTCATACTAGCCCTGGCCTATACAAGAGGTTTTACTCTATAGGATTGATACACGGCAGTCTCCAGAGGTGAGGATATATGCATAGTATGTTACCACAAAATAGGTGTATAGATCGAGACAGCTACTTTCTTCTGGATATTATCAAGTGATCATGGTATTTTGTCAAACCTATCACAAGATTGAATTGTTAAATTGTTAAATTGTCAAAGATATAGATTAATTGAAAATTACCATTAGTTCAACATGTATACTCCACTTCAAGGGCTCACACTCTCCAGAAAAATCTTCTTACAAACCAGGCCACCTATCTATGGCAAGATCCACTATATGTGGCTCCCTCTGGGATTTGACATTAGAGGCTGAATTAACGTTGAATCATTTTAATCCAAACCAGGTAAGCATTTAACAAGGATCCACTGTGAAATGGCTGATATTTGCGATGCTTCATTGTATTCCAAATAACGGTGAATCAGCGTTAAATTTTACAGAGTGAATCTGTAAAAAGTACATCTATTTTTTACAGTGCATTATTTTGCCGTAAAGTAACATGTTTTTGTTAGCTGGGTCGGAAGATCTCACTCCTCAAATACCGCCTACATGTATTTCTTAATTATCTACCAAAATACAAATTTATACTATGTCCCCTTTTGTCTACTACCCCCTCCCCTACATACATCCACACAGAGATCTGGTTCTCTACTATATCTACCACATAAAACGTAAGACTGTTCATCAATAATGCTTCCTACCCCACCTAGTACACCTACTAGGTACGTTTTATATCATCATCATGTGCACCGGAGTATTTCATACACTGTAAAAAATTCCCGTTGAAATTACGGGGAATCAGTGTAAAATTTGACGGTTTATCACCGTAATGTGATTTACAGTGAGACAGTGTAAAATTCATTACTTTTACATTGAACATCCGTAAACCAGTACAGCGAAACAACATTTTTTCATTTACGGTGAATCTCACATTAAATATTTTCCCACCAGGCGGCAGCCTGGGAAATATGGGGACTTTAGGGGAACCTCTCACTTTAAAACGCATCTAAATGTGATAAAATAATAACAATGTCCAATATCCTCATTAACCACAGGGTCAATCTTGAAGCCTTTGGTACATTTTAGGTAATAAATGTATAAATCCCCTTTCTATATCAGTGGAAACAAGCAAGGATTGTAAAAACACCCATTTTGTGGTAATTAGAAATATACATATTCACACTGCAGTCAGAGTTGCTTTGTAACAATCCTAGAGTATCCTTTGCTCATGGAATGTACTTGCATATTACTGCAAGGCATTTGATTATGTCTCTCATGGCCTAATATTTACATGCCTGAAATTAAGTTGATATTAAGGAAAATTACCAATGAATCAAGAAAAATGAGAATTATCAGTGAATAGCAGAGAATCATCATATAATCATGATGAATCACCGTTAAATGACAAAGGAAAAGCTCCGTAAAATTTACAGGGATTAGGAGAATACGGTGACCGTAAAAAAACGGTGAAAGCTTGGCATTAATTGTTGCCAGTGAATCACCGTAAATTTACGGGATAATTTTTACAGTGTAGACATTGTGTTTGCAATCAACAGCTGGTCAATAGTGGTGTGTGTCTCACATCTATAACCCTTTAAGGGCCGCACGATGGCATCATGATGCATGGATGCAGCACAAGCATCATACCGACCCTTCTGGAGTAGATAGACCTCGTAGGGAAGGCATGGTGCGTTATGAGAACAGGAGGCATACTGCAATGAAGCACCATGCGGCCCTTAAATAATCAAACAAATACTGAGACGTGGACACATGTGGCGCAGTTTATGGATTCCAACTCCAATTGGAACAAGGTGATTGTCCTAGAATATATTGTGGACAGTTGAGGGAAAAGGGTCCTCCAAGGTAAAAACTCAATAATAAAATTGAGGTCATCAGCTTTCCAATGATATCTTTTATTAGCAGGTACCACCTCTAGTTTTTGAGTACTGGCTCTCTGAATATGTGTGGTCACTGTCCAATCTTAAATGCCAATAAGCTCTATCTTACTTTGTTTAAGAGATATTCCTATCTAATTAGCATAACTATGCTAATTACCAAATATCCACATTTTTTCAAACATTTGGTCACAGCTTTTGATCTGAAAATGGTATTTATATTTTGTTTTCATCATAAAAATCATTGTGGGGCCTACTATCAATCAATTTTTAGAATTTTTCGATTTAGAATGAAAATCATGTTTCCATGGCAACCAACATGTGCAACAACATCAATTTAGGCCCAAAAACGTTCTTTTCACATTCCAAATATGGAAGGTTTTGTGTTTTTCATCAAAAAGTAGTCTAGAACATTTTTTGTTATATTTTGATCCTGTTTAGCCCCTGGTGGCCAAAGCTGGTACTAAAAATCCCGGAGGTCCCTTTTCCCTTGTTGATCCACATTCATGGATGTATTCATTCCTATCATAATATGGTTGTGGTGTTATTTCAGGTATTAACTACACTGTTAGTGTTAGACGTAAATGTAGCTGAGCAGTAGAATCTACTGTAATTTTACAGTACCTATACTGTATCAGTGTACATAGGCAGTAGAATATACTGTTGGTTCACCAGCTGTTCACAGTATAAAAGGATGCATTTTTGGTTTCACTATTTACAATATGAAATGTTCCTGCATGCCGTCCTCAGCTATCCTCTCCGCCACCCACCACCCATATGTCTTGTTTAGTGTACTCTCTAAAACATATAATATAGGCTACAAGCATACCATTTCTATGCAGGAGATCGTCACCATAGCATTTCGAAAGGATAACGATATCTTTGTCTGCTGTGCAAGAGCCCACTGGTGAAACTGCTATATTTGGATTGTTACTTCCTGCGAGGCTGTGCACAGGAACTGGTGTACAGGATTTGATTGGTAAACTGCTTGAGAAAAGTTAGTGAAACATATTATTTATATCAGTTTGCCCAGAATCTACTATTATAGAGTCGGGGCCTGAGACTGACAATACCCCTGATAGGTGATTGCATGTTTGTCTATGTAACCCCATGGTTATCCAATCATTGCCCAGAGGGCCTTGGGTTAAGCTGGGGTTGTGTGTGTGTGACATCATGATGAAGGGAGAAACACGCATCCCCTCCAGTACCACAGCCTGAAACCCCAGAGAAGCACAGGCTCCAACTGAGTCCTCTCCCAGAGCCATTCAGTAGCTACAAGGTATAAATAGGGTAGAGGTCTGGAGTTCAATTTGCCTAAACGTCAGCACAAGCAAGTGCACAGTAGGTTACAAAAATTCGTATCAGAACACTTATACCACAGTGGGCACGGAGAACAAAGCATTTCACACCTCTTGTATACTGTATAGAGCAAGTGGCATAAAGTAGTTATAGGACTAGTACCAATCGCATTGGAATCTGCTGTGCATTGGAATCTGCTATGCTAAATTTTAGGCAAATTGAACTCCATATAGGCCTAGAGGTCTGACAGGCTCTCGTGTCAGCAGTGTAGCTCTCTAGTGCCTGAAGGAGGAACTCCCTCTTTGTAGAGTCACCTGGGAGGGGAGAGATGAGGGGTACCACCGACGGTCAGGCCTTTACCCTGTTCCTTGTAGCTACTGCAGAGTTCTGGGACAAGCCGTCAGTTGGAGCCTGTGCCGGGTTTAGTGCCTGTCCTGCGCCTTCCGCACCTGTGTCTCCCCGCAGGGAACCTCAGTCAGACAAAAAAGAAGTTGGTTTGCGGTTACCCGACCTCATTTATTTTTCGTAGTCAGTATTCAATTTCAATTTTGTATCTTTTTCATATTATTTTGATACCATCACATTTGATTTCTGCACATACATGTAAAAAAGAACACAAGAAAAACATGCTTTACCGCCCGCAGATTTCTTTTAGCCTATTACCAGAAACTAATCTTTTTCTCTGTGTCAGCATGTACAGAATCATGTAGGCCATCTGTTAGGTATGTCTAAAGTTCTGCTGCTGAGAATCCTGATGCTTGCATTATTATAAGTCACTTTGGCTATTTCAAAACCTTTGCACATCGCCCTGTTGCTCTAATGCCGTCATTTTAGCATTGGACATTTACCACCAAAATATCAGCTTTGAAAAGTAAAGCACTTACATCATGGTCTCTACACTGTAGCAGCCATCACTAAAACGTGCATTGTACTGTAGCTGGAATGTCACATCGTTATGGCCTCTTCTGAATTGCCGTTATAGCTGTTTGGCAGGCAATCAAAAGATACCCTGGGTAACCGGGTAGGGACACATCTATTGGTCACATAGTGCCACAGCCAAATGCGATCAGGACATCCCGATTTAACAACAGGGAGTTTTTCTGCCTTGCAGTATGAGGTTTAATGCTGTAAAGTGAATTAAATGTCGAATGCAGCGAAGTAGATAAGAGTAAGAGGAATAGCAGAAGTCTGCCTTTATCTATCTATCTATCTATCTATCTATCTATCTATCTATCTATCTATCTATCTATCTATCTATCTATCTATCTATCTGTCTATCTATCTATCTATCTATCTATCTATCTATCTATCTATCTATCTATCTATCTATCTATCTATCCATCTATCTATCTATCTATCTACTAGTATATATATATATATATATATATATATATATATATATATATATATATCTGCTTTGCCTGTCCATCTCTGTCTCATTCCATATCCATATATCCCTTGTATACTGCATCCCCTTCTTTCTTGATGCATCTTTAACCTCATAATATCAGTGATAATTGTTTTAAACTCACCTTAATTCATAGTAGTCCCTGTCGGTCCACGATCACACACCTCCCTGGTCGTACCACAATCCCAGTCCTACCTCTACCCATAGCCGAGTATATATCCTTATAACTATGGGTGTTATGTGTCTGGGTAAGCAACCCACACTCTAAAGGTATCCTCAGAGGAGACATGCTTATGTCCTCACAAGCCACCAAACCTGTAGACTCCAATATCCGCTCCTCAGTGCTCTAAGTACCAGTATAGACATAACTCATACATGTGTCAGAGTATCTCCATGTGAGCAGACAGCCTACAGGCAGGTGTGTCAGCTCTGACTGAGTCTGACCAGGACCTGTGTCTGTAATGAGTGGCTCTGCTGCAGGTAGGACGGCAAGCTGCTCCCTCCACCTGCAGGCCGACACTTAAAGTTGGCACATGTATTGAATAGACCCAATTTGACTTTCACACATTGACTAATTCAGAGTTTTACCACAGAGTCCACAGAGCTGGTTGCTGGTTATCTAGTTGCTGGTTATCACTTGTGACATTCATACTGAATGGTTGCGGGGTTAGGAGACCCCAACCATTATACTTATGAAGTTATCTTGATAGGTTTCCTACCTATGTGTCACGTACCTAGGTCAAGCCCCGCTTTCTATTCAAATGATATGGAAATGACATCAAGAAGTCTGAGGACCCGGACATATTCCACCCAATGGTTGTCTTAGGTTAATTCAAAGGAGACAAAATATCTAAACTCCTAATATTGGACACTGTAATTGAAGTAATAACTCTCATCTTTGTTCGTGGGTGTGACCTTTAGTCATTGGAGTCTTAACACCCAGACCATCTCTACTTTATCTTGAATAATCGAAACCATTAATGATTATAGTTTGAAATTGAATTATACTAATAATTTGAAATTTTAATTCACCTGAATGCACTTACATATAAGTAATAGAAATGCTTTTCAGCTCTCATTAGACAATTAATCATTGCCTCTAGAGTAGTAGGGAGGAGCCTTCAACATTACTGGTCACCTTTATATCGTAGGATTCCATTAAGTCCATGTCACCATTAAGTCAGAAGAAGTCAAGCTAGATGGTTAAAATATATAACAATTATAACATTAATGGTTATATAACAAGCCTTAAAGCTAAATTAATGATTAATGGGTAGGTACAATACACCAGCATTGCCCGCCCCCCCCCCTCGCCACACACTGTCCACCATTAGATTTATCCCCTGTTCTCAGTATCTGTATTACATTGTACATAATATACTCTGACATAATTACTGTGCTCTTACATGCCATCTCGTTAGTCGGTATATAGTACACTGTTCAGTGCACCAGCATTGCTCCCCCCATGTACCCCCATGTAGCAGAGACCAATGTTAAATGTACAGGATGACAAACAAATTGTAATTTTCATAAACGTGAACATCTGCATTATGATCTTTGTTGTACACAAACAGAACAATTATTACATTCATCTTTCCTATCATTAGACAAGAGGATCCGTAATTGAAAGGTACAGTGCACCATCATTTCCCTCCCATTATGACTACAATAGTGCTATTTCGTGTTTCATAAGAGGCCTTTCAAAGTAGGAGTTAAAGCAACCAATACCCTTAAAGTCTTTCCATATCAAATAATTCTCGACAATTTATGACACACATTACACGGTCATTAGCTGCTTCAAACTACCCTATTAAAACCGGGACTGGCTTTCACATACACCTGTTTATTTATATATGTCTAAACTAATTTATATATGTATATATACAAATAGTTGTATTCAATTCCTGAAAATCGCAGTGAGAGTTGTGATTTTTTGAATAGTTGAATCTTTGAAATAACCTGTGGCATAACTATAGAATAACAGTCTATACTCAAAAAAATTCACCTTGCAGGACATTCGGTCCTAGAAATTTGTAAATCTGCAGGCCTGGCTTAATGTTTGCAGGCCCAGATACCTTGGGGAAATGTTTGTATCTAGAAATGTAGTAAAAACCAAGAATTGACATAGGAAGTGATGTTCAATAGAGGTTACTGGTATATATCTAAATCATTTTAATAATCATGATTTGTAAAGCTTTGTGTTTTTTTTACATAATATTCTGGCTTTCTAGTTAACTCTCTAGAAACCTTAATAATGGTCTGTTTTACAAGTTGTAAAAACTGGCATGTAGGCCAGGATCACAGCCAGTCATTGGGATCTGGCAGATACAGACTTTTTGCAGGACCAGCAGGCTTTTAGCCGGCTATAGCCCGTGTCCGGCACGTTTTCGTATAGACTGGAATAACACAGTGTACTCAGATGAGGTGGCATCTTTAGCTAGGACCGGACAGGGCTGGGTCGGCGGCAGAGCAGAGCTCATCTCGGAGGTGTGTTTTTACTGTGACACTCCGGTCTGGAGGAGGAAGGAGGAGGAGGCCGGCTCCAGTAACGACGGCAATCACCTCCTCCACCTCCTCCTGTCGGGGCCTGTTACCTTAACAAATGTCACTTAAAAGACAAAGTTCAAGAGCAACCCCTTCAAACAAAATCTCAAGTGGAACTCGTGCCATTCTTGTGTCGTGACTCGTGATCCCTATACCAGAATTTCAGAACGTATCTGCGAACGTTTTCTGGACATTTTCTCATATTCCCTGGACATCTCTTGTTGAATAGACTAAACTTGAGAAATACACATCATCATTCTACTTGTGGAATTTCTTATTATTTACATAAGTAAAACTTGGAAAATACACATCACTTTTGAACATGTCAGTAGGAACGTTAATTTACTGTTCTCAAGAAACTCCCTTTTCTATCTTGTTTACATAACTATAGCTTGTGCTTTTCCCGAGAGATACACAAGATACTTGTGTCATTCTTGAGTTCAGTTTGGAAGGACGCTTTGCTCAATGTTGATATGCATTGACTTGCAAACCATCAGGTGTTTGTTAAAAGCATTTTCTAATGTCCATAATATTGGTCAAGTTTTGTTTAATAAATGCACTGTGTTTCCTGTGTCCTGCATTTCCTTTGACAACGGTGTGTAGAAACGTCTTACGGCACAAATAAAACTATTCCGACTCCTTAAATCTCTAGAGGGCATATGTTATGTGTTTATTTCATGCTGAATACAGAAGCCCCAATGCTTTAACCACGGAAAGTCGTACCACACAGCTCCCCATTAGATAACCATGCTCAGTGTCAGGCCTATCAACCCATCAAAATACATAGTTCAAGAGAGTAAATCTTATTATATTTCAATCTAAAAATGTAATCAATGTCGGGAATCATTTCATAATAATTATAAATACAAAGAAACGCTCAAATTGTAAACTACTGAGGGTTATCCCACTAGTCTTACCGTGTGAGAATCTGACATGACCCTTGAGCAATTCTCATAAATCCTTTTCTATTTAGTCAGTTTTAAGTAACGCCCCCTGTTGATGTCCCCGTGGGTCCAGGTGCTGTTAAGGCACGAGCACTATGTGGCCGAGGCCGGACACTGCCCCGTTTTTGCAGCTACCTCTCCGTATTTGGTCACATCTCCAGCTCCTCCCAGATCCACACAGCACCATTAAAGCACATCTTGACCAACTACAATCAGCAGCAATTATCAGCAGCTTTTTGTCAGTCTAAAACTGACTTGTGTCAGAATTAGCTTGCTGGATCGTCCTGGATGCAGGAAACTGGAGCCTGAGACCCTGGGTTTTGTGTCTCAAGGCCACTTTTGCACAGAGATGGTCGTGTAGGTATGGTAGCCTACACTGATAAACTGTATGTTTAAGACTTAGAGGTCAGTCAGTAGTGACTATCTCAGGTTATTCATAAGGGAGATTCTTCATCCATTAGTCAGTTAGTCAAAGATGACGAACTGATATCCAAAAAACAAAATATGATCAATGCCTTGGTCCAAAAGACAAACCCTGATACTCATAGAAATGAAACAAAAACTATTAAAGGTCGATTGATCAGTATTGACTAACCTGGCAGTATTAAACAACCCTGGACTGGTTGGTCTTATAAGGAGCTAGAGAAAAAGACTATCTACATTAATCATTTGTGAATTAGTTATTAGCCATTACTGACTGAGCGCCGGAGCACAAAGAATTTCAGTGTACAGTGTTCCAGATTCAAAGACACGGCAAGATTAGGCCAAGAAAATTAATTTGCTGTAGGCTTATTCCTATAGCCAAACAAATAGGTCGATTTGAAACAATACTCACGTCAATTCTTACGATGATTTGGTAACTTTATAGCACATTCTATATATAGATGATTTCTAGCTTTGCCCCTCCCCCCCCAATTAAAGAGAAATTGCCAAGGTTGGGGTCTGGCCAAGAAAAATTGGGTAAGTCTGATTACCTGAATTCAATTTCTATTTTTTATTTAGGCCATATGCTTATATGAATATGGCTTTTGTAGACAATATTGCTGTCAGTCTAATGAATTCCTCCGTGCATGGGTTGGATGCACAGTTAGCGGGGAGTAGCTACATGTACAATGAATGATAGAGACATTTCTAAAATAATAACCAGATGATTTATCCTTTAATGTCCACGAATACAATAAGGCAATTCGAGTTCATCTGATTTAGTGAACATTTACCAGATTTATCATATTACATATGCACCTAATAAAAAATAGGGAATTCGAGTTCATGAGATTTAATGGATATTTGCTTTATCCATCCCCCAATTGTACTTCTTGTTATTGTTTGTCATCCCCTCTGAAAAACCTTTGTATTCTGTACAACCGTTCATCCTTACTATTTGCCTCTTGCTCACACAATGGCACACACAGTAATGTTATAAGACCTAGAGTGGGCTGTTTGCCTATTGTTTAACTAGGACAGTGGTGGGGACAGAGTAGCACACTCTGACAGAGACACACAGGAGGAGGGGTGCTACCTGACCCCTGACCTTCATTACCGCCGTCTCCCTCCGCAATCAGTCAACTCCCATTAACGTTAATACCCAGATCCCTCCGCCGGCCGGGTTACGCCGGCACTACTTTGCGTCTGACAAGTGGGCTGAGGGGCGGAATCTTCCGGGAGTTTGGATAATGGATCAGGTAGATAAAGGCGATAACCCTTTACGGGCAGCGCAGTGCTTTTAACCTTAATTTACACCCCACCCGCTGTATATAGAGCTGAGTACCTGTCCCGGCTCCACTCCCACCGGCGCTGTAAGTGTACCAAGATGTCGGCCTTTGATATACCATATTTGTCCACATAAGTGCCCGGAGCATGAGAACACAATGAAAATGAAGCCTTAAGGCGTCATGTCGTTCTTAAAGAAATACCCCAAACTCTGTGCATCTAGCACTCTCCTCTATACCTGAAATATCCGCTGAATATGAGGGAGGCCGCTAACAGGCACATTTAATTAGATCCGATAAAAATATGGACTATTAACAACAGTTATTTCAAATCTAATCGAACCAGCCTCAGCCAGGGTTGTCCAAGAGCTAGGGTGTTCTAAAGATGAAGTAAGGTATATATGCTCAATCAGCATCAGACTAATATATATAAGCACAGAAGGATGTCCGTATTGTGACTTTGATTTGCTACCTATGCCAATAGTTCACAGATTGTCGTAATGGATGGGAACCCTATAAGACTATCCTCCAATCAGATTGATTAGCACATAGCCAAGCTATAAGACTCTATCTTATTTCATCAGAGGCTCGGTCTGACCCCCATCCGTGAATCCAAGTTAAATCTGATCTATCTGGGCGCGGTGCTTTTTGAGTGGGAGGTGATCAAGGTGTTTTATTACTCATGCTAAAGTCTAACCCTTTGAGGGCCGCATACTGCTTTTAAGTGCTATACTCTTGGTCGACGTCATCACGATGCATGAGTGCAGCCCTGGCGATTAACCCGCCAGGGCTATACATTCATGAATCCATCTGACCTACCCAGAGTGCATCAATCCTGTATGGTCGGCGTAATGCTTGAATGCAGCACTGTCGAGTTAATCGCCAGGAATGCATTCACTTATCATGACAATAAAGCCTTTTAAAGGCCTTAAAGGGTTGAAGGTGGCCTCTGTAACAGGTGCACTGCCTGTGTGCAGGTTTTGTGTTAAATACATATGAGCAGTTCCTTTCATGTATTTATACTCATTTACATTCAAAACATACATGCATAATCCCAAAAGAAAATCCTCATAAACTCGTACTGACTGTCATTAAAGTTGCGATAATGAAGGCGGGGTGAACAGCATAGCAGTGAAGTAGTAATTAATTACCCTTACGGTAATAGAGGGTCATTTATCCATCCAACCAACTTTATATTTAAAGTATACCATCTTTAAGGCACATGCTCCTTCGGAACCATACTTCTAATAGGATATATGCTCCTCTTGTAGTGATCAATTTTGTGAAGACAGACCCTAACAAAGATGGTTCTGAATCACGGATGTCTGCATAATAGATACATCCCACATATTATTTATGATATTGTCTGAGGCATCTTAGGCAGGTGGCTGAATTAGAGATGTCTGGAATTAAATCAATGTTTTACTTGTCAAGGCACCATAGTCATTCCATGAATCAGTCCTGCATACTTTATAGATGAAGACGGTATTAAAGAGACTAGATCCGTATGGGCCCTGTGGACATGCTGGCCAGCCTTCGGCTGTGTTGGTTTTAAAACTATATATCATCATCATCAGTGACAAGCATTGCAGCGCTCTATAGAGGGAAAGGCAAACAGGTGAATCTAAGCCCATACATTCTTATAGAATAAGTAACTCAATGTCCTTTTTACTATATAGGTATACATATCAAATTCAAAATGCATGACCAGCTACCCATTTTATTATATCTAATATCATACATCCAACTAATCTATAACATATCTTGGAAGAAATAACTGGAGGATGAAACCTAATTGACTGGACGTTACCTTTAAGGCCAATTCTACAATGTGTATCAAAAACATTTATTATGACACTGCTATAAAGGTAAGGAGTCTCAGCAGCTGCGTGTGCGGCTGTCTAAGTTTAGCGTACAGGACCTTCTATCACGGAACATATATAGGCCAGCATTTACCAGGGTATGCTCACACGCACAGTTAAAATCCAGGCACTCATTTTATCAAACTGCTAGTAAGCCCTGTTCCTCATCCTATCTGTTTGTCCCCTGCTCTCTGTCTGCCCGCGTCTATCTGTCTGTCTGTCTGTTTGTCACCATGTCTGTCTTAAGTTTGTTCATCATTAGACTCAACACTGTTGCATTATCAGTCACAGGAGTGGCAGCCGTCTTAGTCTACTCTTTACCTACCTGACAGTGACATATACACTAGGCCTCTGTGCACACCTCTTCTAAGACAGGATCCTACAGAGAGCAGCACTTTCCCAGCCTAGATACCTGGGCTGACCAGACAATTTGTTTCTCCCAGGGCTTTAGGTAATGAACTGCCTTGGTTAATTGCCACTCCCAGGACTGATTATGGAGCAGTGGCGCATCCTGGTGTCAATTACAGTCTTACCACCTGAAACTAACGTGCTACCTGCATGTCTAGCTGCCTTGCTTGTTTGTCTCCTCCGTATGAAACCCTCCGACACTGCATGAGCGTCTGCATTTAAGCGAATTTAAGACGCCTTAAATGGACCCTCTACGCGGCTTTAAGTTCAGTAATACCTCGTTAAGTCCTAACAGCATTTGAGTCGCTTGAAGTGGCATTTATTTGAATTGAATTTGCTTAAAGTGTTCCTTTAGTTTAGGCATATAGGATTTTCTTAAATACAAACATTCATGCAGTGTGACTTCTCTCATTGATGGTGCTTCCCACTTGATTGGCCTTGCCTGTCCATTCTATGACATATTCTACACCGTTCCCTTTCACTACCTCCTTCTTCTCTTCAAACAACAGGCTGAAACTGAGATGCACGCTCATACCTACAGTAGGTGACTACGGCAAATATGGGATAGCTCTCCTAGGTGAGAGGACAAACGTTTAGAGCGTTATCTTAATCTTAAATCCTAATATCTTAATTCAGTGTCTTATTTTGGGCAGCGGTGTTTTGTAAATGAGACAAACACACAGTCATCTACTCCAAGCACACGTGTGCTACTCAGTTTAAGCCTGTTCTTCAAACGCACTACCCTCTCCCTCTCTACTCCAAGTGGATGATGCAGTTGTATCGTGACGATCCGCTACACCACTGTCTCTATGCACTTTATTGAATGACAACCTGTCTCTACCCTTTACGTGCACGGTGCATGTGTACATGTGTGCACGCATGCTGGTTGCCTGTTGAGATAATGTTGAGAGTTGACTTGAGTTTGTATGCTAAGGTGTGTATGACAAGTGTACCTGACTTCATCCTGTAAGGCCAAAAGATATGGCGGTAATGTTTTTAATGCCATTCCGGTAATTGCAGCTGCAAAGCGGCTACCAAGATTGGAAGGACCTTTTACTCCAGATCCAGGGCAAAAGATATACAAAGGTGTGTTTTAGGTTACTCGACCCTACCTAGCAAAAAGGACCAACCCTAAAAAATCGTATCTAATATTATCATTTTAGGCCATTTTGAATATATTTTAGAGTCAATCTGAATGCCATGATTCCAGGCCAGTGTCTGCATGCCAGATTCAATGTCTAGATACTTTTGAGGCCTGCGTAAAAAGTAAATGAGAAAAAGTTAAGTTTGTTGAATGCACAGAAAACCAGACACAGATTCATACAATTATGGGGATTTTATTGTTGAGAATCATGCACAAGGCAGTGATATGTATATGTTGGAGGGTGGTTGGGCTGATATCGACGTTTCCACTAAAGTTGATAGTCTTCTTCCAAATACCTGAACTAGTCCTACTCTAAATTGACCTGCAACACAGTTTTTTAATTTTTTTTTGGACCTGTCAATGTCAGCAAATCAAAACCTGTATTTTACATACACGCATGCTATTACATAAAGCAAAGGAAGAAGCTGACCCTTGCCTTGGTGTGGTAAGTGTGTGGTGTAGGTTCTAGTAAGTACCTGTGACACTAGATTAGTATAATACTAAGTCCAAGCAAATTAGTGTTGCTTGAAGGGCGGTGCAACCTTCAGGTTTAGCTCCAGGATGCCTGCTTGGCTCATGTGGGATTGTTTTATGAAACTAAGAATGGTGACTTCACTCCCCACCCCCACCAACAGGAATATTTTGCTGGAAGAGGGGGAGGGGACAAGAGTTATGTTCTCAAAGGTGTATATGTCCTTGGTGTGACCTTGTAACGGGTCCACTATAGAAAGTTGTGTTACCATTGCAACGCTTGTTAGAACGTTAAACCTGTGTATCATAATAATGAATCATAATGCTGGTTTTGCATTTTGGACAGCAGTAACAAAAGAATACATGCAAAATCTGTAGGCAATTTCCTTTTAGCAGCGGAGGAAGTTGTAAAGTAGATAAACAAATGAAGCTGCTTTTATCGTGGAATATCCACCTGATGTGGGTATACTCTCTTCGATATAGCTTTACTGAACTCTAGAGAACTGTGGGGAATGATGCTAGTAATTGGCCCATGCATCACTGAGCTTGTTTACTAGTATACATGTTGGGTGATCAGTTACCTCGCCAATTAAGGGAGTGATCATTTTTTAACAACAGGGGGGGTGGTGGGTTTCCGCGCGGAGCGCTCGAAATTTTTTACCCCCCCCCCGGTCAAGGGGTCAAAATATTTTACCCCCCCCCCTTAGGGTCGAAAATCGGCTCGCGCACGGGCCCTTTGAAGCATAGCAACGCACGGGCTTTTTGGCTCAAAACAGGTTAAATTTTTTTGCCCCCCCCCCCCCAAGAGGGGTCCAAATTTTTTTGCCCCCCCCCCGGTCAAGGGGTCCAAATTTTTTTGCCCCCCCCCAAACCCACCACCCCCCCTGTTGATAATAAATGATCACTCCCTAAGGGCACTGTCATCATGATGCATGAATGCAGCCCTGGCGAGTAACTTGTAGGGGCTGCATTCAAGCGTCTAGCCGACATTATGCTGTCAATACGCTCATTAAGGGTCGACATGATGCATAAATGCAGCTCTGATGAGTCAATTTCACCAGGGCTGCAATCATGCATTAAGACTATAAAGGGCGTAGCATCAAATCACTATGTGGGTTGATTAGTATGCGTGCCGGTTACTTCGGTACTTTGGCGCACAGTGTTTGTAGCATATATATATATATATATATATATATATATATATATATATATATATATAAAATGAACCGTATCCACCGGCTAGCTACTATAGACTGACCGAGCGTTGGGCGGGAGGGACGTAGGGCCAGCTTGGGACGACCCCTGGTGTATATATATTGAACCATCATTTGCCGCCGCTTCCTAATATATTATTGTTATCCGGTCAGATACCATACACATATATATACCTGTATGGTATTGCTTACCACTAACTTCATGTGAGATAAAAAAGATTGCTCTGGTGGATAAAGCAGCATGTATGATGATCTTTACCTGGAATAGCGAAAATGTCCTTGTTAAAGTCTGTAACTGAAATAATGATCCACCTTGGAGCTTCAAATAGTTATTCTGGTTACTAAGAAGAAATTTGTGGATACTTTCTCCGGATGTGGCCATTTAAAAAACAGGGAAAATCAAGGTTGTTGCCGTGTATGACTCATCGTATTCATTTGCAGGGAACCTCCCTGTCCCTAAAGGCACACAGGATGACGCAGGTAGGCTACATTGCTTTAGAGCAACTCAATATAGTACACTGTACTACTGATGAAAACATCTTTCTTAGAGAAGGTATGTCTATACTGTAATTAGAAAGTCTAATAAAAAGCATCAATGAACCAGTATATCCACTATTGATTACAGGTATATGTGACATGCTACCTGAATACATGTATATAATGGCTGCATATTCCTTTCATTATGAAGTAGGCCCCTATGTAAGGCCATAAAGAGATATGTTTCAGGTCACCGGAGCTACCTAGCAAAACCCGGCCGACCCTAGACATTTTTATCCAAATTTAAATTTAAGCCATTTGTTAGACTTGATTCGATGTTCCACTTGCCATGTTAGGCCTTTTTGGGTTATTTTAGAGTTGATTTCATGGCCTACACATTTAGGCAGTGTCAGCAAGTCGTCGCTGTATTTCGCAAGCCAATTGATTTTGAAGCCCAAGTAAATCAAGAATAAAAGGCCTGATCTAGCTGCCCTAGATGTTTTGTATCATGTCACCTGAAACACACATTTTATTCTGTTTGTCCACAGTAAATGTAACATCTGCTCCTCCAGACAGTAAGTCGCCTCCTACCTAATGAGGCAAAGCATTGTGCATTTCAGCATTGTGATATCATTTAAAGCCTTCAAGTAGACACACATTGATACTTCCTATTTGAGTTACCTGGCTAATTCCTCTACCTACCCTCTCAAAGTATGCTTATAGTTGTCTTGAATAGTACCATACAGTCTGGCACCACGCGCAAAGTGTGATATTAATAGCTACTAATGCAGTCTGAGGCAGTCTGGAGGTTATTTCTTAAGGATCAATGAACACTAGTTTCTGTATGAAAGGTATGGCGGGTATAGATAGTAGGATTCATGGTAGGACATGCTAGAAGAAAGAACTCTTGATATAGTAAAACCTCGAGAAATCTCCCCCACCCTACAACTTACAAGGCATTCTGTAATGTACTTACAGCTATCCCTTTTGTGGCTGTAAACTAATATCCCAGTCTAATTTTTAAAGCGAAATGGTATAGATTAGATTTGAACAGAAAATTGGGGACAGAATTACAGTATGCTTTGTAGTGAGGGGGTTTATGGATGCTTGCACACTTTGGGAAAAAGTAGAGTTGGTTGCCTATAACACAAAGGTGCCTGTATTAATTCATTTTTTAAACCCCTTCCAAAAGTGTATAAGCCAGTAAGGTCATGGCTTTACATCCGCACCTCCCCAGAGTCAACAGTCAACACCATCCATCTCCCACCCGACCCTTTACGTCTACTTTGCCCGGACATAACTAACATTTAGACACTATCAATTTTTCAGCGCTATATGTAGGGGGACAGGTGTAGGCGCCAGTGCTGCCCCCTGTGTCAGTGTGCTGCAACAATAATGGCGTCATGTGGAGTGTAGGACTAACGTGCTCCGTAACCGGTCCTGACTGACCACTGCTCCCCATGGTTACCTAGCAACCTCTTCTGATGTCATGGGGTTCCTAATAGGGTTGTATCTATAGCATAATTCAGATTGTGGCCATCTTTCATACAATAGTCAAGAGTCTGCATATAGCATTATGGAGTGGTCATTCATTATTTGCCCAAGGGGTGTCACTGATAGTCTAACTGTTCCGGGCCTCAATTAGTCATAGAGATATTGGTCAGAATGACGAACTGATATTGAGAAATAATTAATGCAAAACCCTAAAAGACTTAATACTATACTTAAAGGAATGGAATGACCAAGGTGGGTTGGTCACTACTGACTATATCTGGTGGTAATAACTAACCATGGGTGGTCGTAAAGGTTGCCAAAAAATGACTTACTAGAATCATCGCTATAGACTAAGTTCTGGAGCCTAAAGAGCCTAAAAAATGTGTGGTGTTTGTACTCTCGCTTCACTCCCTTTGGGGTATAGAGCTAACAATACTTATTATTCCTGGCCAAATATTTATGACTTATACATTCCAATTTTTGGACATCAAAAAAAGAATACCTTGCAAAATTGTTGTAGAGAATTTCCTTAATCGTAAAGTAAATAAACTATAATGCAAGGTGCTTTTATCATGCCATTACCCACATTACCTGTTGTGGGTATTTACTCTCTCCCACATTATATTAAAGGTCTTATCCAAGCTCTAAAGAACTGTCTGGGACACTGGAGTGATGTCCTTAATTGGCCAATGCGTCACTGAGCTTGTTAACACTTAAAGGGCCGCATAGTGCTTGTCCTTTGTTGTCATGATGCATAAATGCATTCAAGCATCATGTCGACTCTACGGGGTTTGAGACCCCCTCCCCCATCATAATGCTTTCGAATGTACCCTGGCAAGAAGATTCGCCAGGGGGGCCGTATGTAAGGACTATGTGGGATTAGAATGGGTTATCTAGTGTGTATGCCACGTGATCGGTTACTTTGGTACTTGTTTACACAGTGTTCACAGCATTAGGTGTACTATATACCTCTATAGGCTTGATAAAAAAAAAGCTGGCTCTTTTGAGTATACAGCATGTCTTTTTCTCATCTGAAACAAGTAGATTTTAGGTCATTTGAGTTACCTGGCCAATGGCTAATTTTTTCTTCTGCCCTCTCAAAAGTTGTTTATAGTTTTCGTAAATAGTGTGCAGTACAATACAGTCTGGCACCATGCGGGCAAAGTGTGATATCAATAACTAATAAAGTCTGAGGCAGTCTGGCGGTTATTTCTCAAGGGCCAAAAAGACCCGAAGACTACTATCTGTATGAAAGCTGTGTCAGGTAGGATTTATGGATGGAGACTCTGTACAAAAGCACTCTTTATTTCACATACAAGCTTTATACAAGCTTGGGAAATAACCTCCAGAGCCATCTCACGCTGGTCAATCTATACCTTACCAAAGGCTGTCCTAGATGGGACTACAAGCTAGTAGTATACCAAAATTAACGTTGACCCTTTGGGAGGAGGAACAGTATATAATTATTAACTTTTTTCAACCTCCCTGAAGAGATATGTAGACCTTACATCCTATTCCTCTCCAGAGTCAACAGTCTGTGCCCTCTCCCACCATCCATCTCCCACCCGACCCTTTACGTCTACTTTGCCCAGACATGACCAACATTTAGACATCAATTTTTCAGTGCTATATGTAGGGGGACAGGTGGCTGCACCGTAGCTTAGCTATGGGATGTGACACTCAGTAGTGCACCAAGGGCTGTCTGAGTTACAGAGAGATGTGTCAGTTTTCTACTGGTTCCCCCAAACCCCACAAACCATGTCGATTTCTATACTCAATTAAGACAGGCCATGATGGGCCCTTCATGCTACTTTAGGGCCTTAATTGAGTGAGGCGAAACCTACAATATGGTAATTATAGGCATGTCTAGACCAATTGGGGGTGGCATTAGGGAGTGGTCATTTTTTAACAACACAGGGGGGGGGGTGGTGGATCTTCGCGCGTGCGGGTCGAAATTGTTTTGGTCCCCCCTTGGGAGGGGTCGAAATTGTTTTGGTCCCCGCCTCAGGCAAGTTGAAATTGAGCGAGACCGACCCCTTTGAGCTATAATAACGCATGGGCTTTTTCAATAAAAAGGGGTGCACATTTTTTTGTCGCCCCTCAAGAGGGGTCCAAATTGTTTTGGTTCCCCCCCTTCAAGGGGTCCAAATTTTGTTGGTCCCCCCCCTCAAATCCACCAATCGCCCCTGTTGTTAAAAAATGACCACTCCCTTACTGCTGTTGCAAGTTCATGCATGTACAGACTACCCTCTTCAAGGTGTTATAATGTGTAGAAATGGGTAATGAATTGCAAGTTGTAAATACGTAGGAAGGTACAGGAAATGTGTAAGATGGTTCCTGTGGAGTTTTAGGCCAAAAAACTCATATTCGCTGCAGGGGAGTGCGTTCAAACCAACCTCGCATCTGGGCTAAATTTCCAGTGATTTCTGGACACTAAACTTCTACACCCATAGCAGTGTGCTGCGGCCGGGAGTGGCACCAGTGCTTCCCCTGTGTCAGTGTGCTGCAACAATAATGGTGTCATGTGGAGTGTAGGACTAACGTGCTCCGTAACTGGTCCTGACTGACCACTGCTCCCCATGGCAACCTAGCAACCTCTTCTGACGTCATGCGGTTCCTGTTGGATTTTTTTGATTTTTTTAAACTTTTTTTTTTAAACAGACCCTCTTCGATACCAAAAAAGTGTAAAAATAGGGGAAACAAATTAAAATTTTTGTAAACATTAAATTTACTTCAAAAAAGTGTAAAAATACAAAAATTTCTTCACAATTGCATAAAAAAAGTAGGGTGGGCCCTGTTTTGATAGGGTCGGTCGGGTGACCTGAAACAAACCTCTTTTTTTTGGCCTTAGTTTAACCAAGGAATCCTTTAAAAAAAAGGAAAAGAAGGTGCACTCATCCTAATCGTTGACTGGTTATTTATCTTGCTGAACATTAACCGTATTCCAGATACACATAGATTTCAGGAACACACGTAGCTAGATGGTGTGTGAGTGAGGCAACAACACGTACGGTGTGTGAATACCCCTGCATTCCACATGTAGGTACATGCTACATAATAACAGTACAATGACAAATAGGTAATATAGTACATAATAGTATTTCATCAGTGCCATTTAATATAGAGCAACTCTAGTTCTACATTCATCCATAACAAATGGCTATCAGCCATTACTTTGAGTGAAATTATATGGGCTTAGACCACTTTTTCTCATATTCTTGGCCCTCACCCCTACACTGGGACTCATGTTTTTCCGTTGTTGTTTGTTCTGTCATGTCTTTTTGTCCATGTTATCTGTACACCATCCTTTGTTCCACAAAAAAATGGGACTTTCATATTACAAAGGGCTCACCTTAAAAGGCAGGCCTGAACTTACAGTGTTGCCTTAATGGCACAAGTTCAAAATTCTACAATATCAATAACCCTACTTCTCCATCCCATCACTCCTTGTAGTCCCTTACATCACTTGAATTCCACCTGGAGTCCTCCCAAGCTACTTAAAGTTTTTCTTAAGTTTTTAGCTTAGCCTATAAGGTGCCTCTACATGGGTCCCCAGAATTTTGACCGTGTCGCCGTGTTGATTTTAAGCAAAAGGGCCGTGTCACCGTGTCGATTTTTAGGTATATAAGAACTTAGAGAGAAAACCCTGTGGGTCGATTTTTATCTATAATTTTCCTGGGTCCGTCGATTTTTAAAATGGCCTAAAAGGGCCGTGTCGCCGTGTCGCCCGTGTCGTTTTTTACCCATGTAGAGGCACTATAAACAGCGTTGTATACCAGCCTAACTCTATCTAGATTGAGGTTTAAAATATGTCATCAAGGTTGCTGTTATACAGAACCGTCAGCAGTTTATAGAATTAATGCTGCATAACAGCTCTCTGTATGGGACCTTGAATATGTTTGACATATCCTAGTTCAATTGCCACACTAGCTGAACTGTAGTATGATGGGGACTGGCCCCATAATAGGTTTAAGATTAATAAACGAATATTGAATTAAATTAAATTAACCTTTATAGATGGAGTTAGTGCAAAAGAGTGTGCTGGGAGTAGAGCAGTGCAGGCTCGTATTTTAAATTGTCATTTGGATGAAAGAAATTTGTATTGAAATTTGCACCATCCATATATGACGTCATGCTATTGTTTTTACCCCCTTTAGTCATGGTTCATCTAAAGAGATTTATAGGAGGCTAGGCTACACCCTCCTGAACACTGCATCGACACCCCCAATACTGAATCACGTATATCAATAATAACTGGTGATAAGTGAAACTGGGCGAGCACAGTTGGGGGGGGGGGGGGTGGAGGGGTACAGCTGCAAAGTGTATCAATCCTGCTAGCTGTAGTACTACACCACACAGTGGTTGACTGCTAAGTGTAGTCACTACAGTTAGCAGGATAGATACATTAGCAGTTGTAATTTGTACAGGTGGGATATAGCATCTGGCACACAATTCACACACTACCCCCGTGCCCCTCCCCCACTGCACACCCCACTAACTACAGGTCTGCAGCAGATATGCTGCTACCATTGTCTCTGGTTAATCCAGCCATATATCCGGTGGGTCGTGTCACATGCGATTAGTTCCATAATGGAGTATATATGGATAAGGTATAGATCTCTCGGGTATGTTACTCAAGTGTTGGGCATTATTCCGGGGTGTGCTCGCACATTCTGTGAGAAGCAGAGATGAGCTCAGGTACTAGACATTGTGATTGATTCACAAGGAATTAAATCAACCCGGAATCTGTGGCGACCACATTCAGGTCAGATGGGCTTTACATCCCAGTCCTCACCTGGTCCCCATGGTCAACAGTCTGTGCCCTCTCCATCCATCCATCTCCCACCCGACCCTTTACGTCTACTTTGCCCGGACATAACTAACATTTAGACGCCATCATTTTTTCAGGGCTACATGTAGGGGGACAGGTGTAGGTGCCAGTGCTGCCCCCTGTGTCAGTGTGCTGCAGCAATAATGGCGCTATGTGGAGTGTAGGACTAACGTGCTCCGGAACCGGTCCTGACTGACCACTGCTCCCCATGGTTACCTAGCAACCTCTTCTGATATCATGGGTTCCTAATAGGGTTGTGTCTAGAGCGTAATTCAGATTGTGGCCATCTTTCACACAATAGTCAAGAGTCTGCATATAGCATGATGGAGTGGTCATTCATTATTTGCCCAAGGGGTGTCACTGATAGTCTAAATGTTCCAGGCCTCAGTTAGTCATAGAGATATTGGTCAGAATGACGAACTGATATTGAGAAATGATTAATGCAAAACTAAGGCTTTACCCTAAAAGACTTAATCCTATACTTAAAGGAGTGGAATGACTATAAGGTGGGTTGATCACTACTGACTATATCGGGTGGTAATAACTAACCATGGGTGGTCGTACAGGGTGCCAAAAAATGACTTACTAGAATCATCGCTATAGACTAAGTTCTGGAGCCTAAAGAGCCTAAAAAATGTGTGGTGTTTGTACTCTCGCTTCACTCCCTTTGGGGTATAGAGCTAACAATACTTATTATTCCTGGCCAAAAATTTATGATTTATTCATTCCAATTTTTGGACATCAAAAAAAGAATAGCTTGCAAAACTGTTCCTTAATCGTAAAGTAAATAAACTATAATGCAAGGTGCTTTTATCATGCCATATCCCACCTTACCTGTTGTGGGTATGTACTCTCTCCCACATTATACTAAAGGTCTTATCCAAGCTCTAAAGAACTGTCTGGGACACTGGAATGATGTCCTTAATTGGCCAATGTATCACTGAGCTTGTTAACACTTAAAGGGCCGCATAGTGCTTGTTCTTTGTTGTCATGATGCATAAATGCATGCTCTAGTGAGTAACTCCCCAGTGCTGCATTCAAGCATCATGTCGACTCTACGGGGTTTGAGACCCCCTCCCCCATCATCATGCTTTTGAATGTACCCTGGCAAGAAGATTCGCCAGGGCGGCCATATTTAAGGACTATGTGGGATCGGAATGGGTTATCTATAGTGTGCATGCCAGGTGATCGGTTACTTTGGTACTTGTTTACACAGTGTTCACAGCATTAGGTGTACTATATACCTCTACAGGCTTGATAAAAAAACCTGGCTCTTTTGAGTATACAGCATGTCTTTTTCTCATCTGAAACAAGTAGATTTGAGGTCATTTGAGTTACCTGGCCAATGGCTAATTATCTCTTCTGCCCTCTCAAAAGTTGTTTATAGTTTTCGTAAATTTATAGTGTGCAGTACAATACAGTCTGGCACCATGCGGGCAAAGTGTGATATCAATAACTAATGAAGTCTGAGGCAGTCTGGCGGTTTTTTCTCAAGGGCCAAAAAGACTACTATCTGTATGAAAGCTATGTCAGGTAGGATTTATGGTTGGAGACTCTCTACAAAAGCACTCTTTATTTCACATACAAGCTTTATACAAGCGTGGGAAATAACCTCCAGAGCCATCTCACGCTGGTCCATTTATACCTTACCAAAGGCTGTCTTAGATGGGACTACAAGCTAGTAGTATACCAAAATTAACATTGACCCTTTGGGAGGAGGAACAGTATATAATAATTAACTTTTTTCAACCTCCCTGAAGAGATATGTAGACCTTACATCCTATTCCTCTCCAGAGTCAACAGTCTGTGCCCTCTCCCACCATCCTTCTCACACCCGATCCTTTACGTCTACTTTGCCCAGACATAACCAACATTTAGACATCAATTTTTCAGTGCTATATGTAGGGGGACAGGTGGCTGCACCGTAGCTTAGCTATGGGATGTGACACTCAGTAGTGCACCAAGGGCTGTCTGAGAGTTACAGAGAGATGTGTCAGTTTTCTACTGGTTCCCCCAAACCCCACAAACCATGTCGATTTCTAGACTCAATTAAGACAGGCCATGATTGGCCATTCATGGTACTTTCGGGCCTTAATTGAGTGAGGCGAAACCTAAAATATGGTAATTTAATATAGGCATGTCTAGACCAGTTTGGGGTGGCATTAGGGAGTGGTCATTTTTTAACAACACGGGGGGGGGGGGGTTGGTGGATTTTCGCGGTCGGGGTCGAAATTTTTTTGGTCCCCCCATCAGGCAAGTTGAAATTGAGCGCGGCCGACCCCTTTGAGCTATAATAACGCACTGGCTTTTTCAATAAAAAGGGGTGCAATTTTTTTTGTCCCCCCCTCCAAGAGGGGTCCAAATTGTTTTGGTTCCCTCCCTTCAATGGGTCCAAATTTGTTTGGTCCCCCCCTCAAATCCACCAATCCCCCCTGTTGTTAAAAAATGACCACTCCCTTACTGCTGTTGAAAGTTCATGCATGTACAGACTACCCCCTTCAAAGTGTTATAATGTGTAGAAATGGGTAATAAATTGCAAATTGTAAATACGTAGGAAGGTACAGGAAATGTGTAAGATGGTTCCTATGGAGATTTAGGCCAAAAAACTCATATTCACTGCAGGGGAGTGCGTTCAAACCAACCTCGCATCTGGGCTAAATTTCCAGTGATTTCTGGACATTAAACTTCTACACCCATAGCAGTGTGCTGCGGCCGGGGGTGGCACCAGTGCTACCCCGTGTGTCAGTGTGCTGCAACAATAATGGCGTCATGTGGAGTGTAGGACTAACGTGCTCCGTAAGTGGTCCTGACTGACCACTGCTCCCCATGGTTACCTAGTTTATTTTTTTAAACTTTTTTTTTCAAACAGTCCCTCTTCGATACCAAAAAAGTGTAAAAATAGGAGAAACTAATTAAAATTTTTGTAAACATAAAATTTACTTCAAAAAAGTGTAAAAATGTAAAGATTTCTTCACAATTGCATAAAAATAGTAGGGTCGGCCCTGTTTTGATAGGGTCGGTCGGGTAACCTGAAACAAACCTCTTTTTTCTGGCCTTAGTTTAACCAAGGAACCCTTTAAAAAAAAGAAAAGAAGGTGCACTCGATCTAATCGTTGACTGGTTATTTATCTTGTTGAACATTAACCGTATTCCAGGTACACATAGATGCCAGGGACACACATAGCTAAATGGTGTGTGAGTGAGGCAACAAGACGTACGGTGTGTGATTACCCCTGCATTCCAGATGTAGGTACATGCTACATAATGACAGAACAATGACAAATAGGTAATATAGTATATAATCATATTTTATCAGTGCCATTTAATATAGAGAAACTCTAGTTCTACACTCCTCCATAACAAATGGCTATCAGCCTTTACTTTGAGTGAAATTATATGGGCTTAGACCACTTTTTCTCATATTCTTGGCCCTCACCCCTACACTCAGTGGGATTCATGTTTTTCCGTTGTTGTTTGTTCTGTCATGTCTTTTTGTCCCTGTTATGTATACACCATCCTTTGTTCCACAAAAAATGGGACTTCCATATTACAAAGGGCTCACCTTAAAAGGCAGGCCTACACTTACAGTGTTGCCTTAATGGCACAAGTTCAAAATTCTATAATATCAATAACCCTACTTCTCCATCCCATCACTCCTTGTAGTCCCTTACATCACTTGAATTCCACCTGGAGTCCTCACAAGCTACTTCAAGTTTTTCTAAAGTTTTTAGCTTAGCCTATAAACGGCGTTGTATACCTACCTAACTATAGATTGAGGTTTAAAATATGTCATCAATGTTGCTGTTATACAGAACCGTCGGCAGTTTATAGAATTAATGCTGCATAACAGCTCTCTGTATAATGGGACCTTGAATATGTTTGACATATCCTAGTACAATTGCCACACTAGCTGAACTGTAGTATGATGGGGACTGGCCCCATAATAAGTTTAAGATAAATAAACGAATATTGAATTAAATTGAATCAAATTGAATTAACCTTAGATGCAAAAGAGTGTGCTGGGAGTAGAGCAGTGCAGGCTCGTTTTTTAAATTGCCATTTGGATGAAATAAATTTGTATTGAAATTTGCACCATCCATATATGACATCATGCTATTGTTTTTACCCCCTTTAGTCATGGCTCATCTATAGAGATTTATAGGAGGCTAGGCTACACCCTCCTGAACACTGCATCGAGACCCCCAATACTGAATTGTGTATATCGATAATATCAGGTGATAAGTGAAACTGGCTGAGCAGAGTTGGGGGAGGGGGGTACAACTGCTAAGTGTATCAATCCTGCTAGCTGTAGTACTACACAACACAGTGGTTGACTGCTAAGTGTAGTCACTACAGTTAGCAGGATAGATACATTAGCAGTTGTAACATGTACAGGTTGGATATAGCATCTGGCACACAATTCACACACTACCCCCATGCCCCTCCCCCATTGCACACCCAACTAACTACAGGTCTGCAGCAGATATGCTGCTACCATTGTCTCTGGCTAATCCAGCCATATATCCGGCGGGTCGTGTCACATGAGATTAGTGCTCCATAATGAAGTATATATGGATAAGGTATAGATCTCTCGGGTATGCTACTCAAGTGTTGGGCATTATTCCGGGGTGTGCTCGCACATTCTGTGAGAAGCAGAGATGAGCTCAGGTACTAGACATTGTGATTGATTCACATGGAATTACATCAACCCACAATTTGTGACGACGACATTAAGGTCAGATGACCCTAGGGCCTTACATCCTAGTCTTCAGCTGCTCCTCAGAGTCAACAGTCTGCACCCTCTCCATCCATCCATCTCACACCCGACCCTTTACGCCTACTTTGCCCGGACATAACTAACATTTAGACGCCATCAATTTTTCAGTGTTACATGTAGGGGGACAGGTGGCGGCGCCAGTGCTGCCCCCTGTGTCAGTGTGCTGCAACAATAATGGTGTAATGTGGAGTGTCGGACTAACGTGCTCCATAACTGGTCCTGACTGACCACTGCTCCCCATGGTTACCTAGCAACCTCTTCTGATGTCATGGGGTTCCTGATACAGGGTTGTGTCTATAGCCTAATCAGGTGTTTGGTCATCTTATACACAATAGGCAGGGGCTAAAGTACTGTAAAATCCAGCATATAGACCACGACTAGTACGGAAGTTGTTGACTGGTTAATTCTTTTGTTGACCATGGGCCGTATTGCAGATACACGTAGCTAAATGAGTGAGGCAACAACACGGTAGGTGAATACTCCCCCATCCCACATGTAGGTGCTACATACTAACAGAACAATGAGGGTTTACAGACAAATAGGTCAAAGGTAATATAGTACATAATCACCTTTTATCAATGTCATTAGCCTTAGATAAAGTTGATGTCAAATGGTGTTAAGTGCTGGGTGTAAGGCAGTGGGGGCTAGTTCTTTTTTTATTGTCATTTGGATGAAATAAATTCTTATTGAAGTTTGCACTGTCCATAAATGACGTCATGCTATTGATGACCATTTTTGACTACCTTTAGTCATGGTTCGCCTTTAGCGATTTATAGAAGGCTGCCCCCCACACCACTGAACACCGCATGACGCCAATTATGGGCAACCCTAATACTTAATCATGTATATCAATAACATCTGGTGATAAGTGAAACAGGGCGAGCAGTGTTGGAGGGGGGGATACATTTATAGCATCTGGCACGCAATTCACACACTAAACCACTCTCTCTCTCCCCCACTGCACACCCCACTAACTACAGGTCTACTCCACAATGTCATATACTACTATCATTGTCTCTGGTTAATCCAGTGATGCATTCGGCCGGTCGTGTCGCATGCGATTAGTGCCCCATAATGGAGCATTCATGGACAAGGTATAGATCTATGGGGTATGTCACTCGAGTGTTGGGCATTATTCTGGAGTGTGCCCGCACATTCTGTGCAGAATTACATCAATCTACAATCTGAGTGGAACATTTAACTATAGCATAGGGTATTCGCAATTCCATGTCTAAATGGAAATACACCATAGGTGTCTTAAAATTGATAAGGGCTTTAGTAAAAGGGTCGCATAATGCATTAATGTGCTATACCCTTGGTCATCATGATGCATTGAATGCAGCCCTGGCGAGTAATTCACCAATGCTGCATTTATGTATTATGACAACAAAATACATAATACACTATACCACTATGCCCTTAACTAAAGGGTTAAATGGTAAAATCATAAAATGATAAGTGGACTTCTTGAAAGTATAACCTTGCTGGGATTGATTAGAATTCAACATGAAGACTGCCCGTGCGCGCTCAGGGGCGCGGCAACGGGGGGGGGACATGTCCCCCCACTTTTGACCAACCCCAAAAAAAGGTCAAACCAAAAAAGGTCAAGTAAAAGGAGGTCAAAAAGGGTCAAAATACCCCTTGGTCCCCCCTACTTTGAAACTGCTTGCCACGCCCCTGGCGCTTCACCCAAACTCTTGTGTTAACTCCCCAATTTTAGTTCTCTTCACTTGCGAATGATCCTCAGTATCCACAAATGTTTGCACTAGCCATTTATAACCACACTTTGGCTAATGGTAAACAGAGTGGCAAAGAGAAAATTATTCCAAAAACGATCCAGTCATTTCAATACAGACCATTCTGATTCAGACAGATCCCCTATTACCGAAGCAGACAATCATGGCAATAGTTCTCTGTGGCTTTATGTGACCACGTCATCCCGCCCAGGGTATCTTCTGATTGCCTGCCAACGGGTGATTGCAATTCGCATGCGGCAATAGCCATGTGACATTCTCGTTACCTCTGCAGCAGCATAACCAGATACAGCACAATGCATTTCTTGTTGATGGCTTCTACAATGTAGGGACCGTCCTCCCAAGTCACTCACCCCTCAGAGATGTACAAATAACATCCATCGGTTTTATATTGTGCCGTTTGGGAAACATGCAGATTATTGAGTATAACATGGTCTATATAGTCCATTTGAATTGTGTGAGCCTATATCACAATATTATACTCATATATATATATATATATATATATATATATATATATATATATATATATATATATATGTCTACACTTTTATAAAGCTAAGATAATGTTATACCAAGTAGCTGTTTATTGTGTAAACACTGATGCAACTTCCAGCCATAAATAAGAAAATAGCATCACACCAACTACCACTACAAGGTACAGCAGGGAGAAGAATAACCTCACAGTGATTCTAATAACAGTGGGAAGAATGAGTACATCCAAACACTGAGAGCTCGATATTTGTGTGCTCCAATCTATGTCCCTCTCTTTCAATCGTGGTTACCTGATATCCTTTCATCAAGACTAATTCAGTCTGTAACAGAATAATGGAGGCCATAACTTGCTAACCTTGTATAAAAAACAAAAGTAGTGGTCCTTTTGTAACAACAGGGGGGATTGGCAGTTTCGCAGGATTGGTATAGACTATTAATTTTTTCGGTCTCCCCTTTAGAATGGTCAATTTCTTTTCTGTACAGGTCTGCTAGATGGATTCAAATTGACCATGGCCGATCCCTGTTATCTATTGCTTACATAGAAAGTTTATAGATACACAAATTGCTACTAAGGCCTACATATATCTATTAGCCTTTCCAACAATGCAACCGGCATCACCGTTTTTTTCCAGGAGAATATGATGATACAGGTGTATATTTGAGGAGAAATAGAAATGTGACTTGAAACGCCCACATATCATACTACGACTTAAGATGTTGATAAGAGTTGAGAGTACTGGATCTAGGGAGGGATCTACTCACATTACTCATTGTCACCTACTCCATCAATGCTGCCATGTCATTGTATTGACGCACCAGGAAAGGATAAAGATACCATCAATCCAGTGTCAAGTACACTCTCAACTTCTCCATCTCACCACCCTGAGGCACAAATCCCACGATGCATTTCATACTGAAAGGTTACTGTAATTTCGGGACCTCCCTCCAATTTGTAACAGATGTAGGCGGCTATAATACTAAGCATCCTGCATATTGATAATCACATGTTTACAGAGAGCAAAAAATGTGAAAATAACAAAAGAAAATAAGCTACCCATTTTGATGCGGACAAATCTCCCCATCTGGAAATGTGCAGCAGCTTTCTATGGTTGGACATGATTATTGGCTTTCACAAATACAAATGATTTGAAAACATTTTTTATAACCACTATTTCGTGGGAGAGAATCTGTTAAACAGACATTTACTTTTAAAACCACCAACCCACCCATTTTGATACAGAGCAATTTGGTACGGACAAATCGCCAATCGCTGAAGCAGACAAGCATGGCAATATCTGGCTGTGGGTTTTGTGGTGTGACCAATTCATCCCTGCCAGCGTATCTTCTGATTGCTTGCCAACGGGTGATCGCAATTCTCATGGGGCAATAACCATGTGACATTGTCATTCTGTCCCCCTGGCTTAAGCGTATACAGCAAATTGCATGTTTTGGGGGATGGCTTGCATCTGTCCACAATGCAAGGACCTTTCTGTCAGGTACGCAAGCTGAACACCATTGATTGATATACATTAGCCGATGTTATCAATCGGTAGATGTAAATACAATGTAGCTTACGTGAGTGCTCGGTAAACGTTACATAATCTTAATAATCTTAACATAATCTTAATATTATGATCTAAGGTTAGGGTAAGGGTAATGGATAGGGTTTTAGTGCTTTAAAAGATAATGGATTTTTACATCATGTTTAGAATGCTTGTCCACCCACTCACATAATTAACCCACAGCCAATGACTACGGTGGATAACTATGGCTTTATGCACAGAGTCACATGCAACTACGACGGATGGAGACATCTATAACGTCTATTGAAAGCCATAATATAGTTTTGACTTTCTCCTCCACCTACAGGCTACACCATCAGCCCCTGTAATAACTAAATTCCCTATAGTATTGGCTATAAAGATATTTAAACCAGTTTATCTATGTGGGCAGATATCTTAAACAAGCTATAAAGAATGCCGCCAAAATTAGAAAATTAAATCTAACAATATCTAGCATAGACCTTTATTGACTCGCAGTGATTCCAATAACACAGTGAGATTAAGTTGTTTACAGCAAAAGCAGGGACTATTTCGGTAAACTAATCTGCATTCCCTGTCAATGGCGGTTACCTGATATCCTTTCATCAAAGTCAACAGCAATTCAATTTCCTACAGAATATTGAAGATCATAATCTTTATTAAAGTTGACACATGATATTAATGGATGTTAACTGCGTGCCTGTGTTTAAATATTATAATCAAAATTCATATCACCCACTTCTTGGATCAAACTGAAAGAACAGAATGTGCTCTAAAACGCAGCCTATGAGCCAAATTTCTGACTTACCACAGAAGGGGGTCAGGTATTAAGCGGGAACTTGATGAACTAGATTATAGAGAATACGATTCATAAATACTTTGAATAGAGGCTGGTGTTTCATTTTTCTCAAAGTCAGATGCGGTTTTACAATATGTATGTACTGAAGAATATTTTTGAAATCCATTTCTACATAACCAAGCTATTTACAGTGCATATTTACAGTCACAGAAACAATATTGATCTGAATAAGCTATGTTATCTCTGTATACACATTGCAATTGGTAATTGATTATAGGAAACATGTACCTTGTAACATGAGAAAACTAAGCCCTTCATTTCAATTCATATCTGATAAAGGTTATAGAACACACCGGACACACTTCCACAACTCATAAAATTATGTTTGTTAAATCTTTCATTATGTTCTTTGGCATCGGATTTTTTATCAGGATCTTGTGTCTGTTATTTATTTTAGGACTTCATCTCAGTATAGGTATGGACAACATCTAACTAAATCTGATGGCAGTCGATATGAACTGTATTGGTCAATGCATTGACCCTACTTTTCTCTCTTCAATATCACCCCCTCAAGTCAATAGTCATATTACAGGTTGTAGTATCCAAGGGAACAAGATGCAAAACAAAGCAAGCAGGTCAGAGGTGGGTAATCTGACATCTGCTACACAGATCAGGTACAGGCTACTTCCACTCCCCTTACTCCCTACCCACACATCTGAATACCAATTCTACATGTGTAATATTTTATGTATGGACTGCCCCTGTATGCATTTATTGTCGATCGAATTATCGTTTTACTTGACTGTTTCAAATGTGATTATAACTTGCTATATGGTGGATCTAATTGATAATGTATTGGTCCTGGTCCCTCTTCCCATTCTATTCACTAACCGGCCATGTGCAGCTAATGGTAGAGAGTGGAAAAGAAGACTATTCTAGTAAAAACACCCGCTCATCTTGATATAGACAAATCCCCTATCAGTAGAGCAGACAAGCATAGTAATAGTTCTCTGTTGCTTTGTGTCACCAATTCATGCTGGGTATCTTCTGATTGCCTGCCAACGGGTAGTCGCAATTCACATGCGGCAATAACCATGTGACATTCTCATTCCCGCTCCAGCAGCATAACCAGATACAGCACAATGCATTTCTTGCACAATACATTTTTCTTGATGGCTTCTACAGTGCAGGCCACTTTGTAAGAGGCCTTCATCCCTGGGGCTTTATCTGTTTATGAAGCTTTTGTGTGTAATGTATTTACCATGCAAAATATACAGCGCATTGTCAGAGTTGTGTATGGTATTGATGTCCTTGAAAATGGGGTACTTGAGGATACTCTCCTGTTCCGTAGGAACCGCGTCTTTTAATCAATGTTGAGAGTGCCCTTGTCATACCGCTTTCCCACCCCAATATGTTACCATACAAGCTGTATGCTAGTCTGTGTCCATATGCATATTAGTTAAGCCTTGTTAATCCTTTAAGGTCCGCATAGTTCTTTAATATAATGTGACCTTTGTCGTCAAGATGCTTTACAGCAAAATGAGTGACTATTTTGGTACTCCAATCTGCATACCCTGTCAATGGTGGTAACCTGATATCCTTTCATCAAAGTCAATTTCTTACAGAATATTGAAGGTCATAATCTCTATTAAACCTGGGACATGACATTGATGGATGTTCACTGCATGTCAGCATTTAAATCTTATAATGAAAATCCATATCACCCACTTCTTGGGTCAAACTGAAAGGCCCAGTACACAAGCACAGATAGAATCTCAAAATGGTCCTGAAATACGGAGAACTTTCTCACTTACAACATGACAGACAACTTCACCTTAGATTCATTGGGGGAAATGTGCATGCCTTTGCACACCCATACCACATATTATACAGCATAATAAGATTTTAACTAAAGTATTCATATCTCATACAGATTTTAGAACACACCGGACATGCTTCCACCATTTACAGAATTATGTTATAAATCTTAATCTATTCTTGTTAAATTGCCTATCACTATCCTATGTGTATTTACCATTTCAAGACTTCATTTTAGCATAGAATGAACAACATCTAACTAGATCCAATGTTGGTTGTATTGGCCAATGCATTGACCTTACTTTCCTCTTATCCATATACATGTACACCTCGAGTCAAAAGTCATATTACTAGCCATGAAACAGATTATAGTATCCAAGGGAACAAAATGCAGTGCAAGACAAGCGGATCATAGGTTGGCAATCTGGCATCTGCTGCACAAATCAAATGGGCTACTTTCCCTCCCCTTACTCCCTCCCCACACATATGAATACCAATTCTAGACATAATTATAATGTACTGCTCCTCTATGCATGTATGTTAATTTGATTATCCCTCACCTGACCGTTTCAAATATGATCATACACACAGCAAAGAAGTAGAATCACTGTGACTCCCGACTCACTGTGGTAACTCTGCCCAGGACTCTAACAGGACTCCTTAACATTAGCAGGACTAATAACTCTATAATAACTCCCATTCTAAGACTCCCTAATGATTGGGAGCCACTTTAGAGTCGTGGGGAGAGTTACCTCAGTGATCAGGGCTGGACTCCCATTTGAGAGTTACAGTGATTCTACTTCTTCTCACTGTGTAACTTGCCATATAGTGGATCTAATTGATAATGTATAGGTCTTGGCCCTTCTTCCCACTCTTTGTGCTACCTACTGTCCCCGTCTCTCTCACTCTGTCTCTGTAGAAAAGAAGAAAACTATTCTAAAAAAGACAATACTCTTCTTGATAAAAAAAAACTATTCTAAAAAAGACAATACTCTTCTTGATAAATGAAGCAGACAGGCGTGTCAATAGTTCTCTGTTGCTTTGTGTCACCAATTCATACCGGGTACCTTCTGATTGCCTGCCAACGGGTACTCGCAATTCATATACGGCAATAACCATGTGACATTCTCATTCCCGCTCCAGCAGCATAAACAGATACAGCACAACGCTTTTCTTGCACAATACATTTTTGTTGATGGCTCCTACAGTGAAGGACACTTTGAAAAATATCCTCATCCCTGGGGCTTTATGAAGCTTTTGTGTGTGTAACTTATTTATCATACAAAATACAACAGGATGTTGTGTATGGTATTCAGGAATATCCTTGACACTGGGATATTCTGTGCCAGAGGAACCGCGTCTTTAATCAAGATTGAGACTGCCCTTGTCAAACCGCTTTCTCACCCCAATACGTTACCATGTTGTGTGCTATAGTCTGTGTCCATATGCATATCAATTAATCCTTGTTGACCATTTAAGGGCCGCATAGTGTTTTATTGCAATGTCCCCTTTGTCGTCATGATGCATGAATTCAGCCCTGGTTGATACATTCCCACAAGGTTGGCATGACGTATGAATGTGGCAAAAAGGCTCATTAATTAATGCATCACAAAGACAAAGGACATTGCACATTTCAGAACAATGTAGC
This sequence comes from Harmothoe impar, assembly GCA_947462335.1. Classification (NCBI taxonomy): domain Eukaryota; kingdom Metazoa; phylum Annelida; class Polychaeta; order Phyllodocida; family Polynoidae; genus Harmothoe; species Harmothoe impar. The sequence goes on along the minus strand of OX381720.1, from coordinate 5,869,230 downwards.
CCTTAAAGGGTTGGGATACATGGCTAGTTATTTCACAGTGATCTTGATAACAGGGAAAAGGTACTTTCTGACACAATGTGCATTCATATTGTTCACCTTGGTGCCCCAATCTCAAATATCGATTTGCTTTTAATGAAAGTCACTTAATATTCTTTCAGCAAAGTGAAAACCAATTTCTTCTAGATACATTCTGTTTAATTATGCAATTTGATGAGCTCATATGGCGTGAGATGCTGAGAAGCGTTATCCAGCAGGGGGTATTAGATACAGATTTATTTGGTTAAACCAATGGGGCTTCTGTATTCACCATGGAATATAAGCAGAAAGGACTGGATCTAAACAGGGGTCTATTTCCATTATTCATAGTAGCCCACTCTATCAATGCCGCGATCTGACTGTTTTCATCCGGGATATCAATGGATAAATATATCCTGAAGGCTATGATAAATACACTGACACTCCCTCCATCTTTCCGGTCCTGCTACCTCCCTACTGTATGGGGATGTCAGGAATCCAGATACTCTTTGTATACAAACCTCAATCTGAATTGATTCTGGAAATAAATAACTCATAAGCCTCTATATGGAGGAGCAAGACCAGTTGGAATGTGCTTCATTTTCTCTTCGATCTTTCGCAAAAAGGATTATAGAGCATACCGAACACACAAATGTACATCACCCACCATATCCAGGATGTATATTTTTCGCTTCTATTAAAATTGTCTGTCGTTGTCCTGATTCTCTATTGCATGTTTTAAGAATATGAATTTCGGTTCAAGCAATTGGATATAATTGCATCAGCCATGGTAAGTAATTTGGCTGTGAGGAGTCAACGGTTGTTCTATTGCATTGTTCCTCAGCTATGTATCATTATGGAACAATAAAGAAAGTAAAGAAAAAAGAAAAAAGGGGCCCCTGTGCACCTACTGTGTGATCTTACAATAGATCAGGCCTGTATGTATTCCGATTTCCCATCCTTATCTGTTATTGAACCCCAGGCTACGCTATCTGTAAATATACACTGTTTCCTTTGTCGGATACTATGGGTCTACTTATAGACGTCTGTACACAGTACTGTTTGTGTGTAGGAAATTCACCTATATATTATACTGCCCATATACACTAATACCGAAGTACACAGTATAAGAAAGCTACACAGTAAAAATGCTGGAATGGATTTATAGTAGAATCTACTCTAGATTTACAGTAGATCCTACTGTTTACCTACAAAAACTGTACACATACAGTACGTAGAATCCATTGTACACCTGCAAAAATGGCAACCAACTTTTACAGTGTAATCCAAGAGGGAGGGCGATGTCCTGTATGTTGTCGATTGGGGATGTCCCACACCTTATACCTATGTGTGAGTCTTGTGTCTTACTGTCCCTTGTCTTACCTATTTTTCCTCATGAGAATAGTTAGGGAATAGGGTACGGGACAGGGACGTGGGGGTCCTCTAGACTGGATAGAGACGTCGAGGAAGGCTCAGAGGATGGCGTAGCCATCTGCTGAGCCTTCCGAGATGTCTCTATCCAGTCTAGAGCACCCCCACGTCCCTGTCCAAGTACCCTATTCACGTTATGACACATTTCTCTTTTTTTTTAATGCTTTAAAATAACCCTAACTGCACCTGCAGACTGAAAATACAAGGCCAGTTTGCCCAAACGACTTTTAACCATACCAACATGAAATGTACCACTGACAATCAGAGGAGGATGATTACCCAATCAAAGCAGGAGGCCACCCAATCAAGGCAGTGGAGTACCCACTCAAAGGGAGCAGACATAGAGGCGGCAGCAGACAATTAGGCCCTTCAAAGTCGCCTCAAACATTGCAACTTGTTGATTTAATATACACAGGAAAACGCAAATAAACAAGGCTAAAAACGTAGTTTAAGTTCACTAAAGGCACCGATAAACACATACAGGAATTTAAACATGGTAGAAACGTGGATAAACACAACTAAAACGTAGATAAACTCGCCGAAAAATGTGATTAAGCATTAAAATAAGTTTGAATCGATGGGTGTCCACCATTGCAAATTGATTCTTCAGTGCTGGCCTTGGTATATCCATCTAGATATACCACAGTGTCTAGACACTCCCCCTACAGTAGGTAAGGACGTCTCTGATTGGTCAAGGCTGCCCATCACGGACTCTCATCCAATCACAGAGCATCTCTGTTATTTATGTATTGGCTAGATCAGAGCAAGTCGTGTTATAATGGCCGCTATCCTCCGCTATTCTCACGAGCTGCCCATGCGAATAGCGCTTCCGCCCTTGATGTCATGAGATTGTTCCTGTACTACTTCTGTACCCAACTGGGATTAGACTTGTTGCTGACTTGTTCATGGCGGGGGCCCTACACTGTAAAAGCATTAGATTATACTGTAGGTGTACAATTCACTGTAGGTAAACAGCAGAATCTACTGTTATTCAGTAGATTCTACTGCAAATACATTCTACAATAGATTCTACTGTGTACCTACACTCACTATTTACAGTGTAGCTTATATCCGGCAAAGGTCTGATGATATTCTGCCACTGTCCTTGTAAGAATGCAATCTACCGTAAAGTCATGTGTATAAGCCTAACCCACATGTAAGCCACATGCACATGGGGTCAGAAAGTTGCTATTATAGTAATGTACGATGCATGCTATCAAAGACCGTACTATCTGCCGCATCCGACAATTCTGGCAGATGCTTATAATCCTTACTGGGGTTCTAACCTTTGTACAATCCGCAGCTTCCATGCGAGAATTTACGGAAATGGGGAGTACCGTAAAACCTCGCATAATTATAGGCTACGGCTAGTACGAAAGTGAGATCGCCAGTGCTGTTTTTAGGATTGGCACACTGTGGGGGTGCGGCTTATATCCGAGGTTTTAGATGTATACCACAATAGTAAATTAACCCCCTTGTAAAGCTTATAGGATCTGTAAATTTGGGGCTGTGGCAAATACGCGAGCAAGGCTTATGTGTGAGTATATACGGTAGACTTGTGAGGTAAAGAAAATGTTTCCAGGTGAGTGTAAAACAGCTGAGATCAGCAGAAATGAGCATTCACCACCCCCTCCACCTGCCCCACCCAGACACACACGCAGGCCCTGTCTGCACGCCAGCTACAGCTTCTACTGGTTGGAACCACCCAGTTCTCCTGTTCTCACATTGACACCTGATCAGGGAGGACGCTTTTATCATTATATATGTATTTTAACCCTTTATTGGCCACTTAAGGCAGCCCTGGTGGGTCTACTCACCGGTACTACATTCATGCATCATGCCGACCCTTTGAGAGTGTATCAACCGGCACGATGCTTGAAGTGAATGCAGCAGTGACGAGTTACTCGCAAGGGCTTCATTCATTCACCATGTCGAAAATGTGCATACTGCGTTTAAGTATTAGGTGGGCCTTACAGGATAAAATCCATTCAGATAACTTGAACATTAGTTTGACACAGAAAAAGGCCATTCTCAGCTCACTCATATAACAGGTGGATGGTATTTAGGTTAGATAATACTAATGATGGTATCGACCATATTGATAGTTTTATTTCAATACTTGCAACCTGAGATAAAAGCTAACTTTCATCAATTTCCTTCTCAACACTGTGTGGTTTATGCATGGATCATCATGAGTACGTCCTTTAATGGGATCATCATTTCCTCCTGCATTTTGGAAGCATTAGACGGGAAATTCCACCCAGGCACACTCCCTGTTTTACATCTATATAGGAAGGATGCACGAGCCCTCTACCCTGGTTGTATAATGTACTTTGTGTGTCTATCCACTTTAAGGAATCTCCATACATTCTGCAGGCATTTACATAAGGGGGATTGCCATGCTGTGCATCTAGATTCAACACAGTGTCTTCTACAATAAAGAGCTGGAGCTCGTTTGATTAAGGATGGATACGGAACTCTAAGTTTCGGAGAACTAGACAGCTTTAGGGGTAAGTAGATAAACCGCAGGGTATTTTTGATGTGCAAATGGAAGTTATTACATGTAAAATGCATTACGGGCATAATGAAAAAGTGTGGTTCAGGTTACATGGTCTGAAAATCTAAGGTAGATATGTCGGAATTTCATTTTGTTATAGATGTATGCACCTATAGAGAAGATGCACTAACACTTCAGTGGCACTAGCACTTTCCCCTGGCTGTATAATGTATTTTGTGTGTGTCTATAAACCACCTCAAGGGAGAGGGAGGGAAGTAATAATTATTCCTTTCATAATATCAAAGTAATGAGGGACGGGTGCGTCCAACTATTGGCAAAGAAAACCGAATATTACTAGTAGTGAAGCCAAATGTCTAATGCTTGGAGACAATATGTCCCCAATAAATGTATAACCATGTTCTTAGATTTTCAGAACTGCTTCATCCTTTGACGTCAGGGGATTATGTCATGAATTATGCATGGCGTCTCTTCCTCTCTTCCTCATCAACTTCTTAAGTCATTTAAGGGCCGCATGGTGCAATGATGCATTGTGCCTTTTGGTCGTAACGATGCATAAATGCAGCTATACAGGCCCTATACGGGGTTGATACAGTGACAAAGGGTCGTCATGGTGCATGAATACAGCCTTGGTGAGTTACTCGCCAAGGGTTGCATTCGCGAGGGTTGTCATGACTATCAAGGGCATAGTACGTACATTACAGCACTATGCGGCCCTTAACCCTTTAAGGATGGCATGATCCATCGATGCATTGTGCCCTTGGTTGTCATAATGCATGAACCCAGCCCTCCTGAGTAACTCACCAGTGCTGCCTTCAAGCATAATGCCGACCCTATAGGGCTGAGACACTCCTGATGGGCCCAAATGCAGCACCGACGAGTTACTCGCGGGCAGCATTGGTGCATCAATATGACAAATGTAATCTTTTAGTGACATGGCATTTGTAAAGAGTTGAAGCACTGTGCGGCCCTTGAAGTACTGAGGTAGATTGGCATCTTGTATGATTGTATAATGTGTGCCTGCAGGGGGGGGGGGAGTAGTTAGCAGCAGGGTGGGGGTAGGATGAGGCAGCCATTAGGGACTATTACCTCCAGGTACAGTCCACACTGAAAAAGTAAACCTCTCTCCACACTCGTCTAAGTGACTGTCATAAAATAAACGAGTTAAATGTTGTCTAACCTATCATGTTACCATCCAACAAATAGAATCTGAAGCTGTCAAATGTTGGGTTTTGGGCTGGCACATGCCAAGTAGGTCTTCTGACAACTCCAGCTAGAAGACCCGCTTCCTTGTAACAGTGAGTAACACAGAGTCTGGAGACGAGTTTACTTTTTCCTGCACTGCAAACCCGTGCTAGTCTCTACTCCTGCTGTTTTATTATAATAACCTGGGTTATGGATCCATTTCCTTTGTCCGCTTGGATTTTTCGATGATTTGACAAACCATACACAGGAATAATCTGCCCCCACTTATTAGAATCATCAAAGAAAAAACTCATTTACCCTCCAAGTAAAAACCAACCTGAAAATCAGATTTCATCTGCATGTTCTGGATGAGGATCAATGTTGATGAATAAGAAGCCACTCCTTATCTAAGATACTCCAAAGCTAATATTTTTAATATATAACCAAGGAACTTGCTCAATTAACAAACTATGTTATTTCGAGACTATTTCTGTGGTTAAACTACAACATTCATCGTACTTCATCTCATTATTTCCAAGCAGGGAACTGTTACTGTTCATTGTTGTTCTGTATATGATGTATACTTATAATAGGCTTATGTTCACTAGGATATATAACACTGTTCTGTCGTCGAAAAACTCGTTTTGGCACACACAAAACGGTTTTATCAGCGCCAAAACAAGTTTGTCGACTCCAAAACGTTTTTCGGCGACAAATCAGTCCTATAAATGCGAGTGGACATATTAAGACATATGTGAGGTACCTATCATACGGATAATGAACTTAACAGACTGTGGTACTTCCCAGTGGGCACAGAACATGGAATCAACATTGAAAACTGGTTGACAATGTTGATTCAATGTTGATGCAACATTGATTCAACATTCAACTGAGTTTTGTGCCCAATGGGTTGTAACTTGAAATGATCTATACTATTTTGGGCAGTATGTACCTATGTGTATGCGGTAGGTCGGCACCTTTCAACCTTTACTGGAGGCAGTGTGCACGTCCTTACTATAAATCTTGCTAATCTTCTGTGCGGCGTCTGGCAATAAAGACAACCAATGGTGAATCGCTGTAATAAACTGGTAGCAGAATGGACAATACCCCGGGGCTGGACACCCATGGACCTTAACTCTAAACCGCCCTGAAATAGTTCTATGATGCCAATAGGGATATAGAATACGTGTGGAAATACTTGTAAGTATCAGAGGCAAGCCTTATGCGTACAATAAAAGTCACGCAGCAAGGCCCATACAAATACAGTAATACTGCAAGCCCCAAACAGTTTAATTAAACAACCCAGCAAGCCCCATTTGTTGAAAACACTTGGCTGAAGATACACCTATACACTACTACAGGAAATATCAACCGCTACTGCAATTCTGCATATTAGGTTATACTTTGAATGTTTGAGTCTGGGGATTATCGACATACCTATAACCATGGTAGTCTAAACATAATCCAAACACCCATCACACACTAAGCAAACCTGTCGAATCTACAATATCTATATCAGTCTAACTGGGACTCACGGGAGTCAAACTAAGGCATTAAGATATATATACGGATCAATTATCTGTCAAGAACGCTGGCCTGGAATTGCTGCTGACGAGGTGCTAACAGAATCGGCCCACCGGTAACTGACAAGAGAACTGTTGGCAGCAAAGTGAATTATCGATGAGCAAATTCATCTCAGAATAGAATATGTATACCCTAGAAATAGCAGCCACCCTAAAAATAGCAAACCCGCCTTCTTTGCGCTGCGGGCCGAGCTAAGTTTAGATATATAACTCAGCATGTGAGGATCTCGGGTAAAAAGGTTAGGGGTCTCCTGACATAGAACTGGATTTGTGGGTAAACCTTTACGCATGTTCGGGTCGAGTAGGGATGGGCTAGCGTTCTAAAACCCTAAAACTTGTGATGGCTCTCACATGTGCTCCGGCCTATCATTGCAGGAACCGTAATTGCCCGTTCAAGTGCACATGGGCTTGTGAATGTGATGCCCCTGTAACCCCCTGTATAAATAAAAGGACCTGCGCTTATAAAGTTTATTATGAGGACGTTTAAAGAGGGATTGCGCTTAAGGTGGGTCGATCCCATTGAATCAAAGTGTTCAGAATTCAACAATTATTTTTTCTGTGGGTAGCTTAAATCATTTAAAAATGAAAAGAAAATAGGAGTATAGAAAATGTTCCAAATATATATGCCTACCAAAAATGGCATTATCGTGACACATTTGGGTCATATTCTGCAATGACCGCTACCCACCTTAACGTTAAACGAGACCTGCGCTCTTTTGAGATCCCTATGGTTAATCGGACAATTACGGTAGGTGCTTATTTTCCCCATGATCTCTCAAGTGACTGCTAACTTATAACATCACCTCCAAAACACAAAATCTAAGAGCCCAAAAAAGCCGGATGCTAAAACCAGAACAAAGGAACTCTCGGAACATGCCCCGCCTGGAGCCAGGGAAGCCACCACAGAGAAACCATAGTGCTCAAAGGTCTGCTAGTGAAAATAAATATTGAAAAAGAAAAAAAAGGAACTTTGGCATTTCGGTGCCTGAAGCCTATGGGGGCTGAAGAGGAGTTGTGGGTCTACTCCCCCCCTCCCCCACCCCCTGGGGTGTAGCAGTGAGGGTAACATGGAAGATGCTGGAGGAGATTTGGCCTCAGAGACTGCAGTAAAGGGGGTGGTAGCGGGCAGGTGGGGAGGTGTGCTCTGAGCAGCCCCCTGAGCAGATCTCTGAGCCCATAGTGAGCAGTTCTACACAGGCCAGGTATAGCATTGCTGGATCAGATAAGGACTAATGTAACGAGTTAGATTCGCCGAAACTGATGCAAAAACGATAGTGATATATTACATTCATTAATGGTGCTTCCCTTCAGTAAGTTCTACATATCCGTGTTGCCAGTACCATGGCACAAGTTTAAATTTGGTAATACCCAGTATCCTGGTCTTCTCTTTCTTGTCTCCGATATCTCTGATTTACGGCTTCTGGAGAAACCCTTGTTAATTAGTTCTCAGTTTCTCAGGCGATAAATGGCGCTGTGAGTATGCCCCCCCCCTTTCTGCTGGGGCTTAAAGACGCTACTACTACTACTACTATACTACTGATACATTACCATACAAATAAGAAAAGTTACCATACAATTATATTTTTGTCACCATACAAACGCCATGTTCCTTGTTCCATTATAAACAGAGCAGGTTTTGTACCACTTGCTAAAGTTTATAAAAGAACATACTGTATGCACCGTCACGACTGTGCTCGTTCTGCGAGCATCATCGGTTTAGGAAAATGTGACTCCATAGCCAATGGTACCGGTAGCACGTTCATTTCCAATTCTGGGGAATCTCCTACACCACACAGGTCAGGGAGGCAGCCACATCAGATGCTAACTGCTGGTGGTCGTGAGTATGACTTTGGGTAATGCTCTTTATTTAGACATGGCCTCAGAACTATAACCCAAGAACAAAGGACCGTAGTTAGAACAGATAAAGTGCACCCCACTCTTACCATGTCCATCTTATAGAGGTCTAAAAGGCTGTCCCATGATTAGGGCTCTAGAATCCCGGACCATGTTCACCATCAGTTACTCTTATCACCTGTAACTTGGTTTATATTTTATCTAAATACGAGATTTATGGTCAATGTGCTACTTTTTGAGTGCACTCTGATGATAAAGGTCAGTGTAGTAAATCAACGTGCGGCAGGAGAGAAGTTCCATGTGTTACCGCCAGCACCCTTCCCTACATCTGCCACCCACCGCAGTGAGAGCAGCTCCCACGGCTGTTACAACTTCCGACGTGCGGGCGGAACACCTGCCGACCCGTGCACCCCATCTCTACATGCTACCCACCGGCACTGGGCATGGTAGGTAGGGGCAGGCAGGGGCACCCCCCTCTACATGCTACCCACAGGCACTGGGCAGGGCAGGCAGGGGCACCCCCCTCTACATGCTACCCACAGGCACTGGGCAGGGCAGGCAGGGGCACCCCCCTACATGCTACCCACAGGCACTGGACAGGGCAGGCAGGGGCACCCCCCTACATGCTACCCACAGGCACTGGACAGGGCAGGCAGGGGCACCCCCTCTACATGCTACCCACAGGCACTGGGCAGGGCAGGCAGGGCAGGCAGGGGCACCCCCCTCTACATGCTACCCACAGACACTGGGCAGGGCAGGCAGGGGGCACCCCCTACATGATACCCACAGGCACTGGACAGGGCAGGCAGGGGCACCCCCCTACATGATACCCACAGGCACTGGACAGGGCAGGCAGGGGCACCCCCCTCTACATGCTACCCACAGGCACTGGGCAGGGCAGGCAGGGGCAGGCAGGGGCAGGCAGGGGCAGGGCAGGCAGGCAGGCAGGCAGGGCAGGCAGGCAGGCAGGACAGGCAGGCAGGCAGGCAGGGCAGGCAGGCAGGACAGGCAGGCAGGCAGGCAGGCAGGCAGGACAGGCAGGGCAGGCAGGGCAGGCAGGCAGGCAGGCAGGCAGGCAGGCAGGACAGGACAGGCAGGACAGGCAGGGCAGGCAGGGCAGGCAGGCAGGCAGGGCACCCCACCTCTACATGCTACATACAAGAACCGGGTACCTTTAGATGCTCTCAAAACTAACATTCACCTATATATATATACAGCTTGTACATATAAACCCATCGGGTATCTGATAAGGTTAACATGTAGTTATAATAATATGCACGTGTGTCTTTAGGAACGTGCTGGCCAACTGCATGCAATGTGAGTGATCTACTATATGGCCTAGGTCAACACTTTAGTGCAAATAGGTTACACTACTGTTTGGCCTAGCTAATTCAATTACCCGAGATAACATACCATGCTGATCCATCAGCTATCTGTCTAGCTAACCCTTTAAGGGTGGTATAGTGGATTAGTGCATCATGCCTGATGCATTAGTGCAGCCCTTGCGAGTAACTCACCAGTGCTGCATTCAAGCATCATGCCAACCCTACGGGGTTGAGACACTCCCAAAGGGTCGGCATGATGCACCAATGCAGCACTGGTCAGTTACTTGCCACATCTTCATTGGTGCATCATGACGCCCAATGTAATTTATTTAACAACACGAGTCCTTAAATAGCTAATTGTCTGTCTATACTATATGCTATATCACATGGTAAATCATGGTTACGGAGGGTGAGCGGCTCTGCAGCTCTACCATATCTAGATCAGCAATCATCCATCACGACTCCATCCATCAAGCTGTCCACATATCTACTCATCTAGATATGGGTTATAGCTGGAACAAATGGTGCGTCTTGCTTCCAGTTGTCTCGCTACGCTGTCTGAATCTCTAGGCCAAAAAAGAGGTTTGTTTCAGGTCACCCGACCAAGCCTATCTAAACAGAGCCGGCTTTACGTTTTTTATGCCATTTTGAAGGAATCTTCATATTTCTGCCCTTTTTGGGGTAAATTTTAGGGTATGCAGAGAGGCTGGCTAGTACATTCATGTTTAAAAAAAGATAAGATAATAAAAATCCGACCTACCGACCCTATGCATTTTCCTCCCATGTTACCTGAAACTATTTTTTTTTTGGCCCTACTGCACCAATCTCAATCCCCTGCACTTCTTTGTTGGGGTTGGATCACGCAGAGGTGCTATCCCAATGTGCATAAAATTCAGTTCAACGTTGAATCAACATTAAACTAACATTTACATCTAGGTATCAATGTTGATTCAATGTTCCCTGCCCACAGGCATAGAGCTTGTAGACTGCAGGCATCGACAACCCCCTACACCCCTACTATACCGCAGTGCCTGAGTGGCCTGTTTAAGAGTCTGTCTCGAGAAAGCGCCGGGGGTAAAGACTACTTGGATTTTAAAAAAAAACATAGCGAACGTGTTAAGTGCAATAAGTGCTGGTCTTGAATCAGCGTCGGTCTTGTTCACAGTCCCCTATACTGTAGGGGTGGTATAGGGACTGCGCAGTCTTTGTCCATGTCTGCCTCCCTAATGGTCCTAATCCCCTACTGTTAGGGTGGCATGCAGCCTTTGACCATACCCCCTGCAGGTAAATCCCCCATTGTAGAGGCTGTGTGAAGTCTCTTGCTGCGGTCATTGAACTGAAGGTGAGGCTGGGGAGGGGAGGGTGAGGGAGGGGGGTCTGTGGTCTGATCATATTGCAGTACTCTCAGAGATGAAAACAGGATACAGGGAATTACCTCTAGATCGCCTGAGAATGTCACCACCTGCCTGCCTGGTGCCACCCCCCCCCCCCCCCCACACACACACACGGTCTGCGGGTAACTCCAGGGTGCTGCACGCCAGGCCACTCTCCAGGCAGTGTCAGGTAGAATCTACACTGAAAGAGTGAACCGGTCTCCAGACTCGTCTAAGTAACTGTCATAAAATAAACAAGTTAAAAGTTGTCTAACCTATCAGGCTACCATCCCATAGATAAATCTGGAGCTGGCAAATGTCGGGTTTTGGGCTGGCACATGCCAAGCTGCATGGTCTTCTATCTGACAACTCCAGCTAGAAGACCCACTTCTTTATCACTTAGACGAGTCTGGTGACGGGTTTGTGGGACATGGGTGATATATAGAAAGTAGAGTGAAATCAGAACCCTAGAAGCAGGAGGTACTTTGAGAGATAAAGAAGTAGGCATTCAACCAATTTTACTGATTTCACTCTACTTCTTACCATTGAGCAATGTCCAGACCCTTGGTTAGGGGGATTTTGCTCAAAAAGTACCCTTCCCAGCGGCACATGATATATACAAAATATACCAAGTGCCCCCCACCCCGGCTGCACTCCCCTAATGTAGGAGTATACCGGCGTACTGGGAATGGTATTCAGTCAACAATTAGACCAATTAGCCAATTTGTATGTCCTATCTCCCTATACACCTACAACAGTCAGACTAATCATTGGTGTCTCTGTGGTTTAACTGACTGATAGCATGTACAAATGTAAAAATGGGCCTAATAAAGTTGATCTGGAAATTCAAGTAACAGAGGTAAACTTCGGACTTAGAGGAAAGAAAGTAGGGTACAAGTAGCTGTGATACAGAGGCCCAGTGGGCACAGAACATTGAATCAACATTGATAAATGGTTGTCAACATTGATTCAATGTTTATTCAACGTTGATTCAACATTGAACAGAATTATGTGCCCACTGGGGGGGGGGGGGGTAGAAGTAGGCTCTGGTAACCATCACTATGACCTTGAACTTGGATTTAGCTGGGTTTGGGCAATCACTGCTGGTAGCTCGGAACCACTGAACCGGAACCAGAATGTATGATTGGAGACCTGCTTGCATGTGTCATTCTGTACCAGAATGGCGCATACAGAGGCACGTGACACTAGTGTGTGGGACAGTCAGGTGGGGCAGAGATACTTTGGCCTGGGCGTGAATCTGCTTGGTATACATCAGGTTAGGTGCGTCAGAGGGTGGCAGAGGGGAGACAGTGGCGACGAATGGTGGTGTGTGTGTGTGTGGAGGGGGAGGGTGTACAACTGCTAAGTGTATCAATCCTGCCAACTGCAGAAACTACACTAAGCAGAGTACACTTTTCAGCGTAAAAGTTGTACCTTCTCCAATATCCAAAGACAGAGTCATACTCTGATAAAACATACACATACTATGATGATAGTTGGTTTCTATTTGATTCTCAATGGTGAACTATGAAATCTATGTTTGTGTGTTTTATCAAGTATGTATTGCATTTTTGCCAAAGTCTTTACAAGATAGTTACCTTACAACTGCTTAGTGTATCAATATCCTTACCTTTATCAATAGAACTTGATCCACTTGGTTTTTGATATGCTTACCAGTTGGATGGCGGACTGCTAAGCGTAGTTACTACAGTTAGCAGGAGTTACACACTTAGCAGTTGTACAGGGGGATGGGGGGGGGGGGGTGTCGGTAGCGTGTCGCGGCAGTTTGTGTACAGTAACCTTACCCTGCAGGCTGCTGTCTCCTCCAGGGTGGTAAGACGACCCTCCACTTCCTCCTCACCACCCACACACACACACACCAGGCATGCCTTATTTAAGACAATTGATTAAACACCAATTAATTATCCACACCTGTGCGCACAGCAGCCAGACCGAATGAGGACACTCTACTCTGACAGCAGTCGTTAATTATAGTGTTTCTTATGTAACACGATATTGGGCAATATCCTATACAATATTGACAAACAAAACACAGACTGGTCAGATGTAAGGCATACATGGAGTGTTGGAGCATTGTCTATGTGTAACCATCCATAGTTGAGGTACATGTTATTATCAGTTTGCCAACACAGTGAAATAGAATCATGTTGATATGGGGTTGATCAATTGTAACCATAGAAGAATGAAAGAATGACAAAATGACAAAATCATGAGCCATCGTAAAACTTCTAATTGATGGACCCCCAGGTGTGTGTTCTCCTACCAACCCCTGTGTTCCCTCTCGACAAAGTGCCCCCTCCCTTGTATACATTGTGCTCACTTATACCAATAATTGTGTTCATCTGGAGTTGACATCACACATATATACTGGCCTTCTCCGCAAACCCATCCAGGACATGGACAGGCCCTACAGAGCCCAAGACTCTCCCAACTGAGATACCTGGGCCAATCAGATAATTTTTTCTCCCAGTATTGTAGGCAATCAAATCCCTTGCTTAATTGTCACTCCTGGGACTGATTACGCAGTAGTGGTGCAATCTGGTGTCAGCAACAGTCTTTTTACCACCTAAAACTAATATATACATGCAGCCGGGGCCCTGGTTTCTAACCAGGCTTGCCTGTTAAATATTTTGCTACTGAAGAAGAACTTAAAGGGGCATTCTCACCACTCGCACTTACCACATAGTACACTAGAACATTACTAGGATTGTGAGAGGGATACGCTCGGTGGGAATGCCACTTTGATATCAACAGAATAACCTTGTTGATCAATTACTTCAAAATTGAGGACAATTTTAATATGTCCATTCCTCTGGAAGGCGTTTCTCGTTTTTTTTGGGTGACATATGGATTTCCATAAGAGAGTTATGGACTCCATACGTCAATTAATGGAGTACAGCATTTTCAAAAAAGCTAGGAAAATGCATGGCTATGATGTCATAAGCTATCCTATGGTGACCATCCCAATTGGGTCCTACTTCCCCACACAATAATTGTGCTCTTCCTAAATTAAGAGGAATGGAAGAAATTGTGGCTTATGGATAAAAGTTACAGTTGGTGGAAAATAGTTTTGGACTCTATAAGTAGGCCTACCCACCAGAAACACCCCACATCATATTTTATCATATATCATGATGCTATGATGTATTGATAGCCAGGCACTATATGCGCTACTGGGTACATATATTCACCCCTAGGCATTCCCAGCAGTGCTAAAGAAGTTCTTGTTTGAGTTTGTGTGAGATATAAATAGTTCCTCTGTAGGTGAAGATAAGGCGGCTAAGATCTGCCGTTACCACTCACCTCAGCCTCGGCCAGCATCTATCTTACCATTTGGATAGTCTGGGAGCAGGCTATCATCCTATCCTAATACACATCTTCAAGGTACCTCTGTCAAGTGGATGTTTTAATTCCACAGTAGCCCGGCCCACCTAATTTTATTACCACTTTGATTGAGATAATAATCTGTCTCTAGTTGGATGTGTATTGATCAATAAACATCTATATATTTGCACCACCAAAGGGGTATCAAATGAAATGAAGCTCTGCTCCCAGACCATACACAGCATAGGGGGCTGGAGCAGTGTTGGGATAGGAGTCTGAGACTGCTCACCTAGGTACCACTGGCAGCAGGCAGGTAGGCACGCCGCCCCAGGGTGTTTTATTTATCAGGATCACCTGTAGTAGTGATACATGCAGCAGAGATAAGGGACCCACCCGATATGGGGGTCAGGAGGGGGGAAGGGTGAAGGCCAGGGTGAATGACTCTGATGGTTGGAGTAACTTCCTAAATACCAAGAGTGACTATGTAGTGCACATAACTACTTGTATGTCCCATAAATCCTCGCGTAAATGTTATACCCACGTATAAACCGCACCTGCAGTTTGGAGAAAAAGCTATAACCCGCACAAAGGTCTGGAAATTGCTAGTTTGATATTACATTGTACTAGCAAAAACACAATGGCGTTCTGACTCTTGCACAAGCCGCGGCTTTTGCATAAGAACTTACGGTACTGGAGATAGCCCTCATTCCTCCCACCTGGTATGTTGATACAACACACATGCTGAATGGATTTGGTTATAATAGAACGTAGAGTCCCATGTGTCAATAAGATTAATGAGCTGCAGTAATTTTGCTCATTTGAACAATTTCACTTAAAAAAATCTCTCTTTTCTGGTTCTAGAAATCTGAATGTGCTGAGGTATGTTGCTGCACTTTGTAAGAAATAAGTGAACCCATCACCTCCCGCTGTTGGCACCGTTACCCCTGACCATGCGGCCCATGCTACAGACGGCCTGGTTGGGCACCCCTATAGATCAGGGTACATACTACAGGGGAGGAGTAGAACAGACAGATGGCTACCTACATGCACCCAGCAGCAGTAGTACAAGGTCAGTTCTCACGAAATAGAGTTACATAGAGAACTATACTAGTAGTCTGGTGGTGGAACAATGATTTGGGGTCTGACCCCAAATTATCCAATATCGGTTATTTCTGTGCTGATTGTTCATCTAGGGGCCTGTGTGACCATATCCTGCAAGAAGTATTACCAATGTCTTTAGGGAAATTTAGATATTCAAGATGGCTGTCAGAGTTCAATAAAAAAAAATTGGAAAAAGGTGCATATCTCTTCTAATAGACTTAGAGACACACATAACATGTCTAAAAGTACTCTTCTATAGTCAGGGAATCCAATCATGTCATTTAAAATTGTGTTTATGGCAGCCATTTTGTAATATTTATGATGGCTGCCATAATTCAATTATAATTTATATCAATAGCTGAATATAGGAATAATATTTATTTGAACATTCAAACATTCTCAGAAGTAAAAACATATCGAATGAAAGTATGTGGCATGTATGGTTCATCTCTAAATGACCACATTTCGTGAGAATTGACAAGATAATAACCGACGTCTGGTTCACAGCAGAGGGGAGTAGGGGGTCTGCTGGGCTCTGCTTCTGGTTATTACTCCATATTACGCTGTCGTCATCCATTTGTATTAGAGAACAAGAAGAGAAGTCCCAGATGTCTTTGTTACCAATAGTGAGATTTGATCAATAAACATCCAAGGAAAAAGAGGAACCTTTTCCTGACCAATAGGTAACAGGTAATGGGGAATCTACTGACACCACAGTGCTGTGTATATATTTACACAACTGATGGACAATAAAGGTCATGCAGCTGGCAATTGGTTATCACTACAGGCACATACTAATATGCTGTAAAGTCAAATTCTAGGGAAGAAAAGAGTGTTGAGCGGGAATGACAGCAGAGTTGTATTATTATCAATGATAGCAATAGTCAGGGCCCTTTCGTAACCAATTGAGATACAACATTAGGTTACTTACATATTTTAAAAGCCATTCAGCTGCTGCTGTAAATTCTTGAATAGAAGCCTCGGCTTAAAGGATTAAAATATTGCGGCTTAAAGGATTCTCCCAAGGTTGGGTGCGGCTTATACGAGGGACTTTGACTTCTGTATTATACCAGTAGAATGCCTGGTATAAGCCGCACATTAGGCAAATCATGTAAGCAGCTCTGGGGTTCTGCAATCCTTGTCTGGGTAACTTATGTGTATGCCTACATGATTATTTCTCAATGATGAAAAGAGATAGCTGATCTAAAAATTCCGATGAACTGGTTTAAAATTGCCAACCCAAGATTCGTTGTCTATCTCAAGTTCAATAACAATTCCATTAAAATATTAAATAGTGAATTCAATTCCATAACAGCATTAAGAAGGATGGAGGGGCAGTTTAAATTAGGTATTTATCTAGACCCGCGTCTGGTTTCACCTGTTACAAGAAATAAAACATAGAAGCAGTTTTTCGGTGGCTGGATGCATCTGACGCTATCATGTTACAAGTTTTTACTTGGGCACTGAATATGTCTGTGCAGGGCCCATAATGATAACCTGTTAATATAGAGGAGAATTTTGAGGTAGAATGGTTGTTATTATTATAGAAAACCTGAAATGAGTGGCCCCTTTAAATACACGCAGTTCTTTTTCTAATGACACATCTTCTTTTACATCAAGTGTGAATTTTATATTGATGTCACTTCAAATAATAAGGGGAACATACTTTGTGTCTGAAGCCTATTCAGTCCAGGGCATGACAACGACTTATCTTACCCATCAACTTGTCGATGTTATGTAACCTACACTGGGCCCCTGTAGCTCTCCTTGTCTCAGTCTCCAGGTCACTACAGACACTCTGGGTGTCAGGCTCCTTTACCCAGCTCAGGGGAATTTTCATCTGCAATACCATTCTCTGTATTGTCCGTCATCTGACGATATCAGATTGATTTTAAAGGCAATTATCTTTTAAGATGGGCTTTGACTTGATCGCCTTACACCTAACTGAATGTACAACAGCACCTGGTTTATTACTTTATTCACAACCAGTCAACAGCCTGAAAGTGATGATTCCGAATCTGCCATCTGTAAAGTGACATCTTTGTCGCAACAAGGTCAAATTCAAGGTAGAAGGTCGGTGTAAGGTTGAGACTGAAACAGTTTAAGCAGGGTAATAGCAGTTAAAGAAAATAGTTTCATCATATTTTATTTGCAATGACTCATACTGGTACTATATCAACAGTATTACTAAATCAGATGTGAGTAACACACTTAAGATCTTTTTTTTTTTTTTTTTGTATTTGTTTCAAAATGTATACATGTACTCATGTCAGCCTTCAGACAGTTGACCTTGAATTTGACCTTGTTGTGACACAAATATAATTTTACACAGAGCAGATTCGGAATCAGCACACCCAAAATACCCTAGTACAAGACTCAGACAAAGTATTGGTCTCCACACCAACCTACAGTTAAATATCAACATTTGGTCATTCTGGCCCCCCAAGTAGACAACTAAAATGGCTGATGGTGGCTGCTTCTCGCACTTTTAGGCTGGGACTTTTAGGCTGGGACTTTTAGGCTGGGATTTTTAGGCTGGGATTTTTAGGCTGGGACTTTTAGGCTAGGACTATTAGGCTCTAGAGCAGGTCCAGTTCTCGGACACTAAGTGGTTGTAATAAGGTTTACTGAGAATGTGCTGGTTTATAAATTTATACTGTCATCAGAAGAATAAATATATTTTCTTCCACCTGATCTAAAAGAATTAAAATTGTTCATAATAATATCTAGGAAGACGTCTACATCACTTAATGCCAATTTGGGCCCTAATTTCGACAGTATAATATACAAAGAATATTCATGTTTTTATCATTATCTTATGTATTACAAATGTTCTAGTTGGTATGCAAGAGAACATATATATATCATGCACCTATAATCATACTATCATAAATTGAACATATGTTATAAGCCACCATTGTCATGAGAGTGTCCGGGCATAGGGTCTGTCCGACCACTGGACCCCTTAATTATATAGACTACCTCCTTCATGGGAGAGTCGCAGACTATACTACTCCTTCCTGATTGACAATCCATGCTGGGGATTCTGCCACAGATATAAGCAACCACAGTGGCTTCCACCCTAAGTGCCAGAGCACTTAGAATAGCATGATCCTACTAGAGACGGGATAATCCGCACTCATTGACACAGGCTGTAGCAGCCTGTAGGTGGGAGCAGTAATTGAGTTGGTTTTGTCCTGGGTTAACCACACCATGCCGTCCAGGCTCTTTGATGCTGGGGTCTGTGATCTCCCTCCCACTACAGGCTGAAACCCTCCCCGACTGCTGGTACCACAGGTTTTAACAAGACCTCAGTTTGGAAAGTCAGTAGGCTATAGGGTACCATATGGGAAGGTGTGCAACTAAAAGTCCAACCTCATCTTTGCAAAGCCCTATAGAGTGGTGAAATCTAGGGTATGTTGTGTACTCTACCTCTTTATAGAGTCATGCAAAGATTAGGTTGAACCTTTAGTTGCACACCTTCCCATGGTACCCTATAGCCTACTCACTTTCCAAACTGAGGTCTTGTTAAAACCTGTGGCTGGTACCATCAGCACCAACTGCCTGCAGCTACTCTCCTACACTTGTCACACTCACCATTCTGGCACAGAATGACACTTGTAAACACCACCATGACATTGAACTTGAACTTTTGCTGGTTCTTAGCAATCCCTGCAGTTCATTTGGAACCAGCGAACAGGAACCAGAATGTATGATGGGGGTCCTCTTATCATACTTTCTGGCTCCAGTTCTGGTTCCTGTTTGCTAGTTCCAAGCAGGGATTGCCCAAACCCAGCAAAATCCAAGTTCAAGGTCGTAGTGATAGTTACCAGAGCCTTCCCGTGGAAACATCTGGGGACAAGAGTAAGTAACTACTCTGCTAGAGCAGTCCACAACCAGGCTCTGTGATTATCCCGAGGGCATTCTGGGAAATCTGCTGTAGTTAGGTAACTATAGGGACCATCATTTTAAGCATCAGTGCACACAAAATGGCATCATAATTGCAGCGACGACCCACCCAGCTAGTCACTCTCTGACCGTACTCAGCCAGCCAGTGCTACGGTCACTCTCTTGTTTCCTCTAGGTCAGATTATGCCCATTGTACACTTTGGAAATGCTTTTCCTCAGTTAATTTATCAAGATCTTGAATTTGACCACAGGAACATTGCTGACACTTCTGTAATTTAAATGTTTCTTCATGAACTGCTTTAATTGGAATGGTAATTTGTCGTTTATTATGTATCCAGTCCAAGGCACAATAGCGGCCTATCTTTCCCATCTCTTACGTCAGCCTGTTATATAACCTACACTGGGGCCCTGTACTTCTCCTTATCTCAGTGTCCCGGTTACCACAGGCGCTCTGGGTGTCACAATACACATCCCAGCCTGGGACAATCTGAGACCTTTGTGCCGCTCTCTGTATCTGGTAACCTTCAATATATGGTGCATGTAAGATTTGAAAGTAATTCACTGTGCTTTGACAGAGATGAAGTAGGGCGAGTAGGCCTACTCAGTAGCCGAATGAAACTGAGGCTGGAAGAGTGATACAGTCAAAGAAAAAATATGTTACATGTACATCCTTTTTTTGCTGTTAATTTTAACACTTTTTTGTAACACACTACACACTTTTACAAAAGTATTTTGATCTCACAGTGCGTGAGTTGAATGAAAAGTGTGTTACTCTTTAAATGCATGTTCCTGAAACACCCCTTTTTTAGAGTGTACCGGTGCCGGTGTTAATAAGGGAAGTCAGGTGGGCGATAATAAGCAGTGTGTGGTCCCCACTGCTAGTGGCGCCCTCTGTGGCTGTGGGTGACACCAGGTGAGGAGAGGCAGATGTGGACAGGCAGGTACTAATTAGCAGGAACCTACCACGTGGGGTGCTCCATACTGACAGGGTCCTTCTCACCGGGGGACCATAGGAGGCAGTATGCACAAGTCTGTGGACTGAATAAGGAACTGATTACTCTGGGAGTAGAAAAGCTATATATAAAGGAATCAAAGTAAGAGGGAACTTGGAAACTTTCGTAATCAGGGGAAAAAAAGAATACTCTAATTCCCACCAGACAACTTCTGTGAGAGATTATTTTGTCTGCATAACCAAATAACTTCTTGCCTACACTATACTTCTATCCCACCTGAATAACCTATTGATAGACAGGCACTTTTACATATTGAGTAAATGTCTGCCATTTCCTCCAAGGGTGAGTTGTGTGAGATATACATAATTCCTCTGTAAAGGAGGAGAAGGCAGCTGAGGTCTGGCGTTACCACTGAACTACCTAACACTGATAGACAGGTAGGCACATGGACTGAGGTGGCATTTCTTTCAATCACCTGTAGTGATACATGAGATAAGGGTAGAAGTGGTGACTGCCTGTGTGAATGACTCTGGCTGAAGTACCTACTAAACTGCTAAATGTTGAAGACAACAACACACGGCTCTATACCAGAGGGCACACAACCTTCACTCAACTTTGACAAATTGTTGATATAGGATGGCAGGGTTGATTAACCTATTGTCTACATTGATACAATGTAACCATTTTAACGTTGTCAACCTCGTATGTATACTAGTATACCCAATATGAACAATATGGAAAATATCTTTCCCTTTTTAAGGTATAGGTGCTAACAGAAGGCCTACAGGCTGCCAGAGGATACTTTGAACTTGATCAGTGGGACTTGGATCACCAAATCAATAAGTCCTGACCTGCTTATGACATACAGGTAACAAGTGCTGACTACATTCTGCATGGTGTCTTCTGTAACAATCTAAATAAAGGGGAGGGGATCAATAACAGTGGTCGATGAACCTCTTGTACTAAACTTACCAACACTACCTTTGTATGCTTTGCTATTACCAGCTTTCAGTCAATAATTATGGTCAAAATCTAGACCATGATATTCATCCTCTACTAGTTTCACTAAAAAGAGTAACAAAACGTTCACCACATCTGCCTCTACACAAAAACATCATGGAGACACTTTATAGACCAAAATGGTGAAACATACCCTTTAGGTGTCATCCTATGTAGCTTAATTGGTAATAACCAATATGTCTGGATTCCATCAGAGGCTCTTGATGTACCACACACCATTTGCTTTAATACAATCAGAAATATTTCATTTATTCCAATCAGATGGCATCAACTAACACGTAACGCAATCAGACCATTATGTCTTTTTCCATTCAAGAGCAATAAACAAAGAGAGGGAAATCCCCTCAGGTGGACTACAGCCTTAAAGCACCTATGAAGGGAAAACATAAAAGGCATAACTCTATAAGGAGCCTGTGGGCAGAACTATGTGTATGGACCATGGTCAAGGTAAGTAGGGTACTTCATCAACACCCTTCTTGAAAAAATGGTGCACCAGTGATGGATGATCAGATAAAGTAGTGAACAATCAAAAGGCCTTTATGACAAATGGCGGCCTACGACTGTGAATGGTGTTGCTTTCCTCTATTGGATTATGACAATAGCCACTCATAGGGATCTCTTCTTCTAGTACTATATCTTGAGATCTACTTCATATAGTCTATTCTCACAATTCCTTATAGATATTGTAGATATTGTTTGTGGCAGAATGTGTGAGAATAGTTCTGATTCAATAAGGAAATGGCATAGTTACGTCCCTGCTTGTGACTAAATGATAATATCTCATTGAAAGCAGATCCCTGCAATACTTGACAGGTCTCATGAATTCTTTCCATATTTTCAAGGCAATGATTGATGTTCTGTCTGTTCTCAGTAAATATCCTCAGTTGAATTATTACATCTTCTAGAATATTTATCAATGTGTTCAAATCCATAGCCTTATTGGAATAGGCAGACGGAGTGTTCAATTTCAAAGAGGCATTTTATGTATAAAAGACTGCCTCAGATTTCTGATATGACAAGAACAAAAACTAGAACCACCTTTTTGTAGCCTGGATGGGCTTGACGCTGTCACAGTTCATGCACAGTTTTTAACTGAGCACTGAGAATTATTGAGCAGGGCCTATAACTTGTTGAGTATGGCATACATGCCCAGCCAAACTGGAAACTTTGAATATAATACAATGGCAGCAAAGTCTTTTCCACAACTAGATTCTGCCAATATTCAGAAACCATGCTGTAATATCTTCGGTAGTTAAATCCCTATTTCCCTATTTCCCTATTTCCCTTATGAGAGGCTCCGAGTACAGGCTCCAGTCCAACTGTACCAACATGTGCCCCTTTAAGTAACCAAAGCCACAGCCATTTTTAACTTCATAGTACAACAGATGATCGAGCGTCAGCCACTCACCAAGGACAATGAGGCAATATTTTACGCACACTTATTGATAGTAGAGGCAGCAGACTGTAGGGGGTAATAGTAATTGCACAGATTTGTCTTGGGTTAAGCACACCATACCACCCTGACCTGAGCTTTGATGCTTGTGTTTGTGATTTCCCACAACGCTAGCGCTGATTACAATAGCCCAAGAGGGCCAAAATAAGGTGATCCAAAAAAAAAAGATTTTGGGAAAAAAAAGATTTTGAAAAAAAAGTCACCTTTTTGAAGAAATAGTCACTTTTTGAAGAAATAGTTGCTGTCAACCGTCTACTTGACTGTCAACTGTCAACTGTCAACTTTGAAAAGAAAAGTGACTTTGAAAAGCTTTTTTCAAATCACTTTACCCTCTTGCGCCACTGTAGCTGATACCTTCCTACCTAGCGGATCCTTCATTGTCAGCCACCTTCTTACACTTCCTTTACATACCATAGAAATAGAGCCTGTGATTAATTGAAAGTCATTCTCAGAAACCCTCGGTACTAAAGCAACTATATTGATATAGTGCTTTTCTAGCATTGGTTGTCATGATGAATGAATGAAGCCCTGACGAGTGTCCTCGCAAGGGCTGCAGTCATTCATCATGAAGATCGACCTTTGGGAATATGTCAACCCTATTCCGCATTAGCAAGATGTCCTGTGTACAGCGCCATGTTGATTGGTACCAGTGTAACCAGTGTAATCTCCAGCAACCAGCTCAGCCAAATCTCGTGGCCGAGATTAGGGTACAAGCAGGGTGCAGGTATTGTGAATAGGTAGTACCTGGACACTCCTAATGTCACCTGTGTCCAGTATAGTGTAGTGGTTAGCACTGTGGACTCACGATGCAGAGTACCTGAGTTCAAATCTCTTCCAGGCAATGCCTGGTAATCAAATTTATAAGTAAAGCAATTTTGGAAACAGAATACATTATTCACAATACTAAAGAAAATTTAGAAATATGTATTTAAAGGACACAGTGTTATTTGGCCTGGTAGGGATTTGAACTTGGGCTCCCAGCATTATGAGTCCACAGTGCTAACCACTACACTATACTGGACACAGGTGACATTAGGAGTGTCCAGGTACTACCTATTCACAATACCTGCACCCTGCCTGTACCCTAATCTCGGCCACGAGATTTGGCTGAGCTGGTCCTTGCAGAGCAAATGGTTATGATTGTTACCAGTGGTCCAAAAGGTGGAGCCACTGTATCTCGCTAATGCGGAATAGGGTTGGCATGATTCCTGAATGCAGCACTGGGCAGGGTAGATTGTGAGACACTGACAATTATGTATGTATGGACGTTGCAGTCTTGACTGCTGTTTCAGGGGTGAAACTTATATTTTCCCATTTTGTTTGGACGTTAGTAGAAAGGTAGCCCTACTAATCCTCCCATTTCCCCCATATATTTCGCTGGCGAATTTCTCAAGAGTGCAATTTACAATGAAATCCTTTGGTTGTGGGTGTCATATGATATGAATTTAGATAGAATCGTCTCCCTAATGCGGTTTACACAAATCCAGATGAAATCGTGAACACTTTTGTATAACAATTTTGAGTGTTTTTTTAAACTGTTTCAGCCTCAGGAATAAGCCGCCGCCATTTTAGCGCCTTCATAGTGTACCATATGGTGTCACGGTAATATGTTGCCAGTGCCTGCAAAACTTAGATCTGTAGGTCTGTAAACGTCCTCCGTTATAAATGAAACTCAGTCTAGTATACAGGAGGCTAAGCTGACTGAATAAAGAAGAAGAGGAAAGGAATGGGGGAGAGTGTGGGATGGGATGGAGGGACAAAAAAAAACACAAAAAAACTTTGAACAACATGAATATGGAAGTATATCCAGGGCATAACTGATGGGGCTTCTAATGTTGCTAAAGGACTTCAAATTCTCCCCTTGATGGAGCGGGTCTCTATGATTTCCCAATATGTGCATATTCTTTCCCATTCTTGATAATAAATGACTGTGGAAAATATATATGTACAAATAACCTCTTAATAATCTATTATTAATAGCACACTGCCTGTAATGAAATGAACATTTTATAAACTAAAAAACCTCTATACTTTGTGTAATGTAAATACTCTGATTCCCTTTTCTTGATTTGGGACATCATATGGGAAAGATTATTTTGTTTGTATAACTAATCGATAGCCAGGCACTATTACCTATTGAGAATATATCGGCTTTTTTCTCCAGACAATTTAAGTGAGACTAATGACGTTTAAGTGTGAGTTTGTGTAAAATATAAATAGTTGCTCTGTAGAGGAGCAGAAGGCTCAGCACTGTAAAAAGTAAGTGTAGGTATACAGTAAAATCTACTGTAACTTTACATCATCTACTGTAGCTTTACAGTAAATTCTACTATGCATCTACAATCAACTCTACACCTACAGTAGATTCTACTATGCACCTGCAAAGAAAGCAACCAACTATTTACAGTGTAACGTCATAACTGAACTATCTAACACTGACAGACAGGTAGGCATGCTACCTGAAAGGACCTTTTTTCTGAATCAAGATCACCTGCATCAGTGATACATGAGATAAGGCACCCCTGAAATGTGGATGGAGGTGGTGGGTGGTGGTGGGAGTGGTAGGTGTCAGTCAGTCAGTGTGATTGACTCTGGCTCAGACTGGAGTACCTGATAAGGCATGAAGAGAATGCATACTTCTATAGATCCATGCAGCAAGAAATTGTGTCCCTTGAAGCGTGATGTCTGCACTTTTATGAAGTCTTATAGACAATACTAATGGGATCTAGAGAGAGGTTCACACGGATTTTTAAGATTATTAAATTATTGTCTGTAAGATTTACATACTATTTTTATAGTACAAAAACCTCTCAACACTGCATGTCAGATGTTGGCACTGTTACCGCTGGCCATGCCACCTGGTAGGGGGGGTGTAGCTCTTTGTATATTTAGTGTACAGCCTAGTTTGGCACCCCTATAGATCAGGGTATACTAGCAATGTGTAGAACAAATAGGCAGCACGGAACTACAACATCTGTCACTGCTGCTGTCTGCTGCACAGAGGGGGGGGGGGGTAATGTAGAAAGTTATTTGCCCCGCCCCCCAAAAGAAAGAAACCCCACAAAAAACAACCACCATCCCCCTCCTTTGGTTCACTTGAACAAAGTACAATAACAGTTTAGAGTGCATTTTGAGCCCTTTTTAATCTATGTTCTCAGTAGTACGCTGTGCTTCCCTCCCTGCTCCCAGGTCATGTATACTTTATTTGTTACAGGAAATTGGTTGGAAACACAGCACCATGTTAATATCGTATACAAATTATATTCCGGTAAGTAATGTAGTTTTTCTAGAGGACATAACAGCATATATATCATTTAATGCGTATTGCCAAGGACAGCCTCTTAGTTCTCGGTGGAACTAATGGAGATACAACATCAGTGCCATAATACATGAATCCCATGCAAGATTTAGTCTATTGCTTTTTCAAAAAACATAGCTTAAGCCAGATGCTAGTAGATACCTAGCAATATGACTTGCACAGCAAATCTAAATGCCCCGGCCCTAACTCTGTAGTGGCTATGCTAGATTATTCATAGGGTCATTGGTCAGGCAAGACCAAGGGCTATTCAAAAATGACTAAGGTAAAACAACATATGGTAATGCCTTACTCAAAAGAGCCTAAAACTCATTGAAATGTAAAAGGCTAAGGTGAGTTGGTCAGTACTGACAATATTAACTAACCTAGGTTGGTCGTATATGGAGCCAAAAAATGACTAACTTGGTTAGGCTATAGTGACTATGAGATTGGTCGTATAGGGAGCCAAAGAATATCAGTGTGTTGTGCCCACTGTAGACCACTGTCTATATTTGAAGCGCTATCAGATATATCCGGCAGATAGTCATGCTGGTAAATATGACGTCATTGCTGTAGCCCCCAACAGACTGGTATTACCTATTGTATTAACCTTAGATACAGACATGATAAATCTGACAATAGATAGTGGTAGAACCATGAGATATCTGACTGAGGCCCCGGACTGAGTCTCTGCTGATAGGCATCTGCTGTGTGGTACACACTAGGGCACACTAGGATCTATCTAACTTTCCCTTATTCTTGATATAAGTACAAACAGAAGACCTATAGTTTGCTAGAGGCTATTTCGAACATAATCAGTGGGACTTACATCATCAATAAGTCCTTAGCTGCTTAGATATACAGGTTACAACGTATGACTGCACTCCAGGATTATTTACAACAATGTTAATAAAGAGCATGGGTCAATAAGAGTGGTCAATAAACCTCTTACACCTCTTATAAGTATGTCTGGATGTCTGGAAGTCCTCATCTGCTTAGGTATACAGGTAATGACTTATAACTGCACCCCAATATCATCTATGACAATCCAAATAAAGGGGATTGGTTCAATAATACTGGTCGATGAACCCCTTGTACATGTACTAAACTTACCAACTATATCTTTGTGTTCTTTACTATTACTGTCTTTCAATCAATAATTATGGACAAAATGTAGACACCAATCTTTATTCTCTACTAGATGCTGGAATGATACTGAAAAGCAGAGCAAAACAGTTGTGACTTTTTGCTCTACAATATCATAATCAGTTCTCTTTAAAGTAGTGAAATGTTCCCCTTAGATATCATCCTGTGTAGCCTTGTAATTCATGGACACCGATAGGGGTATCTATGAAACCTTTCTAATACCAATATTTACACTTATTATTGAGGCTTTTGGTGATTTTTAGCGTTGCTAGGGGAAATGGTTGCCATGACAACAAGAAAATGGAATTTTCAAATTACAATATGGGTCAATTTTAAGAGTTACTCATGAAGATTTACGGTTATCTGCCCCACTATAACCAACATGTCTGGACTCCATCAGAGGCTATGCTGTATCGCAAAATATTTGCTTTTATTTGGAAAGAAATGTGTCTTTTACTCCAAACAGATGACATTAAATAGATAATCCGATGCATTTAGACCATTATGTTTATTTCACGTTTAAAAGAATTAAACAAATTGAGGAAAATTCCCTCAATTGGGGTATACCTCTATATATGGAGCCTACAGGCAGAACTATGTAGACCTGGGACAATGTATGTAGGGTACTTCATGGACACCCTCCTTTAGAGTTTACGTGCCAGTTTTAGATAAAGCAGTGAACAGTCCATTTCATATTTCAGTATAGCTGGAATTCAACCATAGGACACCAAATAACAAATTGGAATTATTCTCACACGTCCATGTAGATATCGTTTGTATCAGAATGTGTGAAAATAGCTCTGATTCTATGAGATTTTATGTGTAGTTACGTCCTAGCTTATGACCATATTGATAATATCTCATTGGGAGCAGATCCCTGCAAAACTTGACAATCCTCATGAATTCACTCATATTTTCATGGCAATGATTGATCTTCTGTCTGTTTCTTGGTAATCATCCTCAGTTGAATAATTACATCTTCTAAAATATTTATCAATGAATTCAAATCCATAACATTATTAAGGCATTGGAATAGGAGGACTGAATGTTCAATTTCAATGAGGTATTTTAGGTTTGAGAGGCTGTCTCAGATTTCTATCTTGACAGGAACAAAAATTAGAAAGACCTTTTTAGTAGCTGGATGCGCTTGATGTTGTCACATGTTTTTAGCTGAGACTTTCTGTGTAGACCCTATAGCTTGGTGAGTATGGCATACATGCCTAGCGAAATTGGATAAGTTAAAGATAAAACATTCCAAGCAAAGTCTGTTCCAAAACTAGATACTGCCAATGTTCATGAACCATCCTGTGATATCTTCTGTAGTTAAACCACAAGACCCCTATAAAAGTCCCAGAATACCGGACCTGGCTCAACAGCCACAGTACCAACATGTGCCCCTTTAAGCAATCACAGTCACAGCCATTTTTAGCTTCAGAGTACGAGAGTCGACTGGGCGTCGACCACTCTCCAAGGACAATGAGGCACTATATTCTCCACACTCGTTGATGCTAGTGGTAGCAGACTGCAGTAATTGCGGCCGTTTTGTCTCTGGTTAACCACAACATACTACTCTGGCCCCTGCTTTGATGATGCTGGTGTCTCTGATTTCCCACTAGGCTGATACCCTCCCATCAGGCAGATGCTGCCAGTAGCTTCATCACTCTTTGCAGAGTAGAGGACTAGATTCTGTGATTTTTTGGAAGCCATTCTGGTAACTATATCTGTATTGAAGCAAATATAGTGGCCACCATCTTAAGGGTCTGCGAGTGGTAAATGGCATTGTGATGGCAAGGACTACCTACTGAGTTGGCTGTTTTTCAATTCAATTTAATAAGAATTCAGCGGAAAAAATCAACAAGTTGAAAAAGAGGAAAATAAGAGGTCCAACCGGAGCTACTCTTATTCTCTGACCCAGATGATGATAGTCCAGAATCTATGCCTAAAACTACCATATTTCCATGTTTACTGTTTATTTTCCACTTTCAAGAGCCTGCCGGTGAACCCTTTGATAGGTAATAGGTAAATGGTATCATTATCCAATGATGTATTGAAGTGCTTTGTGGGTATGGACACTGTACAGTGTGAGATGCAGTATCAGGGGAAACCAGTCCCTTTTCCGTTTTGTTTGGAGGTTACTAGAAAAAGCAGCTCCAGTTCTGTCTCCCAGCGCAGAAGAACACTTAAGATTTCTGCAGATATACAGTGGAAGCAAAGAAGTGATTGGAGATTGTTCTCTCAATGTGGTACACAGGTGGCCCTGGCGATAATAGGGGAAGTCAGGTAGGCGATAATAGGGCGTTTGTGGTCCCCTGCTGCCGGTGCTGCACTCTGGGGGCTGTAAGTGGCATAAGGTGGGGACAGGCGGACGGTGGACGTGTGGGTATCAACCCTTTAAGGGCTGCCTAGTGCTTTAATGCAGTTATACCTTCATGATGCATGAATGCAGCCCTGGCGAGTACTTACCAGGGCTGCATTCAACCAGGGCTGCATTCAAGCATCATGCCGACCATATGGCCGACTCTTGATGGGTTGGCATGATGTATGAATGCAGCCCTGGAGAGTAGCCTCACCAGGGATCTCTTCATGCATCATGATGACCAGCAGCAGACCAAGGGTACAACACATTAAAGCACTACGTGGCCCATAAAGGGTTAAGGAGCAGGAGTAGGAGACTGCCACCACGTTAGGTGCCCCATGCTGAAAGGGGGCCTTCTTAGGGGAGCCATATAGTGGGCAATGGGCAGGAGGATTTAATAATGGATGAGAGAGAAAGAAGTATAAACCAGGGAGAGGACAGGATCGTGGGATAATGGCAAAAATGGGGAGGAACTATGTGAATATATAACAGGATAAGAAATGAAGTTAGACAAGAGCATAGATCAATTTTACCTATTTTTTGTGGATCCAACGACACTAATGTACCGCCGCAGCAGCTTGAGAGTTGTTAAGTTTATTACCAGATATATGCTGTGTCCTAGGGTATTTTGTCTTATTAACTACTGGACTGTCATATAGGTGCCTGGGAGGTTTTTGACAGGGCCTACACAGGGACAGAACTGACAACTCTGTGCACAATGTCTTTATTTACCTTGTGAGACCTTCTGAGACTTTTTTTTATTGAGGAGACGGCCAAAATTAGTAAAGCAATCGGCATCACGTTTTGAAATAACACAAATAGTTCTGTTTATTCCATTAAAAATAGGTCCCTATAATGATAATCACTGTATAAAGCATTTTCCACCACAAGCAAATAGCCTCCCCCAATGCTTCTGTGACATGATTGAAATGATAACCTGACCATTTCTGAAACGTTTGCAGTGGACTTTTCATACGATTCTAGCACCGGGATCATGGATGCCTATTCTTGAACCAAGTGAAGGGTCAGTGCTCTGGTTCTCTGCCTCCAGAAATAGCAAATAGTGGTCACACATGTGATCCCCCCCCCCTCAGACAAGTGCCTCGTCCATCACGTGCACCAGAACCCCCTGAGACAGCCGTGTGGTCCCTGGCAGCACACCACGTTCACACGGCCATATATGCTGCTCTGTTCTCTAATCTAACCCTTTAAGGATAGCATAATGCCCTAAGGCTTCATGCTATTTTGGCATCATGCATATATACAGTGCTAGCAAGTAACTCATCGATAACATTCGCATTGGTGCATCATATTGAATCCACTGGAGTGAATAGACCGCAAGGGCGCGGTTTGATGCATGATGCATGAATGCAGCCCTTAGGAGTACCGTTAAAGCACTAGCGGTACGCTGCCCTTAAGGGGAGCAGCTCAGGCTGCGGCAGTGTTCTATATTTAGACTGGCAGAGTGAGCAGGTTGGCAGATCTACGTGCTCCTGACACGTGCTTGGTGCTAAAACACGTGTTGTCATCGACGTCACGTCACACCATTGCCAAATACGTCATACGCAGCTGTATACCGGATAGGGGCAGAAAGAAAAGGTGTGGTTCAGGTTACCTGGTGTGAATATCCACACAGAGAAAAGAAACAGCGTCAAAAGGGAGTCCAGGTTGCCTCCAGAATGATTCCCCTCTTTAGGGGAGTCCAGGTCATTATGTGAGTCGCTTAGGTGATTCAGGAAACTATAATTATGACTCCTCCAGGTGACTCCCTTGGGTCCCCCAGGGAGATACCTCGGCTCCCTCATGCAGCTTGGGCTTCCCTAAAGAGGGGAGTCATTCTGGAGGCAGCATGGACTCCCATTTGACGCTGTTTCCTTTATATGTGTAGTGTAGATAATTCGGAATTTGATTATCTTTTAAATTGTAGATTGTATACTCCGGCATCGTACCCCAAAATTAAGACACTAAGATAGCCCCAAAGTGGCCTTATATCATAATCGTTTTTAAAATTGGATGGAAATGTCTTATCTGCTATGTTGGTTCGGGTAACCTGAAACACAACTTTATTTATTTTCTTTTGGAATAAGTAACAAAGACAAATCCCTCCATAACTATAAGGACCATAACCAATTGACCAATGTGGATGCATTATTGGTCAATACACTCAGAAGATAACAAAGTACTGTAGGTTGGGTGTGGTTTACAATGTATTGGTCAATAATACACCTATATTGGCCAATGGGTTTCCAGTCATAGACAGGAGCTCTCGGTCTAGCTAGTAATTTCTTACCTTACTGTTTCAGATTCTTTTGATTTACCATTGTTAAAGATACATTTCCTCAGGGAAATTCTCATCCCAATAAAGCCTAAATCATTGGTCACCTACACATCAATGACAATATTCAGATGATACAGAAGGTGGCTATTGCCCCATGATTGGACATCAGGCTAGAATTGTAGTCATGCCTACTGTAATTTGCAATGTCACCAAAATGGTCCCAGGCAACCTCTCCACGAGCTTTTTACTTAGCGGCAGCAAATTTAATTGGCTTGCAGGCAAGTACTATTGCTTTTGTTTGTTGAAGGTGTACTGGCCTGTAATACACCAGAAGCACGGACAATGGGCTTCCAGCCTAACATAGTTGCTTACTTGTAAACTATACTCCCTAGGATTAATGACATCGTAAATCGCTAAAATACCTTGCCTTACTCTCTTTCAAAGTCTCGACTGTGGTGAGAATTGAAGTCCAGCCTGGATACTTGGGAGAACATAGCCTCCACATGGCATTAAATACACAGGTAAAGGTTAGTGACCAATTTTACATGGACATAACAGTGGACCTGAAGGAAAGATTAAATCGGCTGCAATCTAGTATACGTGTCGGCTACTTGAGGCAAGATGAGTATGTGTGGGGATGTCTGAGCTGTGGGTGGGCTCAACTCAATCCCATGCAATTAGTTTGTACTGGCGGTACTGGATGAGAGCTGGGTTACAAAGGCCTTCCTTATTCTAACGCAATGTGTTGGGATACATGAGATTGGGATGGGCTGCCACAGCTCCTCCAAATTCACACTCTATCACAGCGGCTGGCGCACTTGTGTGGCTTTGCAATTGGGTAGGCACAGAGCTGACAGTAGTATATATTGTATCGGAACGGGACCATGCTTAAGTACTGTTTATTACTCAATCGAGATGCAGCCAATCAGAGGCCTCCATTTGGTCACGTGACCGGAAGTGACCTACTTAGGGGATTAGTGGTGACGTCACGTGACCTACTTAGCCAATCAGAGGCCGCCATTTGGTCACGTGACCGGAAGTGACGTCATATGACCTACTTATGGACCGGAAGTGACGTCATATGACCTACTTAGGGGACCGGAAGTGACGTCACATGACCTAATGGACAACCGGAAGTGACGTCATGTGACCTCATTGAGGATCACGTGACCGGAAGTGACCTGATTGATCACGTGACCGGAAGTGACGTCACGCGACTTAATGAAGAGATTAGCGTCTTTAAGGAGTCACGCGCTTTAAAATGTTATATTTTTGGAGGAGGCGAGTCTCTTATTTTTTTTGTAAACCAATAAAAAACACAACAATATAAGTTTGTTTTTTCATTTTATTTTTTATTAGCGACTGGAAGTGACTTATTTAACTAGGTAGAAGTGTTCTTTAGAGTGTATAAGGGGGGAGGGGGAGGGGAGGGGGGAGGGGGGCACTTTAAGATGCATGGGGAGGGGGGCACTTTTAGGATGCATGGGGTGGGTGGGGGGGAGGGGGGAGGGGGGCACTCTAGGGGGGGGGGCACTCTAAGGGGAGTTTGTCTCTTTTAAGAAAAAAAGAAAGAAAAGATTTTTTTTATTTTAATCAAGAGACACACTTCTTCCTCTTGAGAGGAAGAAGTGTGTCTCTTAATTTTTTTGTTTAGGAAGTGATGGTCTTTAGGATCACGTGACCGGAAGTGACCTGATTAGTCACGTGACTAGAAGTGACGTCACATGCCCTAATTAGGAGATCAGCAGCGACCGGAGGAAGTGACACTTTAAGAGGACACGCGACTTAATTGTTATAATTTTTTTTTTTTTACTTACTGATAAAAGAAGACGTATGAAAATAAAACACAACAATAATTTTATTTTATTTTTTTTATTTTATTTTTTTTCAATTCTAATAAACACTCTATTTTTGAAAAGATGCGCTCAATCAATCAATAACACACTTATTATTTTTTTCATATCTCTAAAGGACTCGTTGTCACACCGTCAGAATGCACGCGACGCTTATAATACAAGTAGCGCACACCATCTTTCTCTATGGTGTAAGTGACCATTTTGTTTCGTACCACTTTGAAATTTCTATTTACCGCAAGGAGAGTTTTTCGTTTGCGAAGAACATCCAAGAAGTCGTCTGGTTCTTTAGGGTTTTGTTTCTTCTGTACACCTTTTGCACTCCATTTTTAGGATTTTCTTTCACCGGTGCCGCTGACTCGATCGTAGCAAATGTAAGTCTTAGGGTTGAGACTTAGGATCCCGTCACCTTCCCACTCCGCTTTCATAAGCCCCATAAGTTCTCAGATCGTGAAGGTAACGTCTCTCACAACATCCGCCGGGCGGCGGACACCATTCTTGCACTCTTTCCGTTTTTATCTTCACGAAAAGCTCTAAGTGATCATCGCACACCGCTGTCGGAATCCACTTTCGTTTCTCTCTGAAGTACGTCTCTCTCAGGTGAGGTTTGACTAGGTCATCCAACGTGTCACCACTGAGAGCCATGTAAAGACTGTCGGTGTCCATTTGACAAAGAGCATAATCGCGCCGATCTACGAATCTATCCAAAAAGTCGTATGTGAACTCTAACATTTTCAACTTCTTGTACTGGTATACCATGAACCCTATTTGAATAGGGAGGTTGTTCTTGACTGTTTTCGGTTGTAGTTCGACTTCAAACAGATCAGAACTCAACTCGGATGCCTTTTTGAAGCGCCACGAATTGGCCAATAGTTAGAACTTCCGACTGTCAGTGTATCTCACCGCCGTGTGTTTTTCTTTGTTGCAGATTGTTTTACCGTACGTGGCGTTTCCCATTAACTTGTAACAGTCTGACAGAATTTTCTCGTTCTCGTTCAAGTCGCCACGTCTTCGCGCCGCCGTTACTTCGTCCGCGAAACCGGCAAAGGAGCATTTAGGTAGGTATTCTACGACCAGCTGTACTTTGGTGACTATCAAACTGTGCTCTAAATACCACTTGAGAAGGGGCGTTCCCAAGAGAATATTTTTTCCGTGGTAACTCCCTATCAGACATCTCTGAGGCGTGTTCAACAGCTTTTCTTCCTGCGCAAAGTCTGACATGTGAGGTCCTATGTCTGATTTTGAAACGGATACGTTCTTGAAAACGGGGGTCATTTCTTCAAAGTAGTCTCGTAGGTGAGGCGGCGTAGTGATGTCCACTTGAACTAAACCGAAAATTTTCCCGTCTTTGACAGCGGAAAGGATGTCGCTCTCGCTCATAGCGTTTCGACACACTTTCAAAGCGTCAACCTTCCAGTGTTGTTGGGAGGCCTTAACCCGTTCATCTCGACGCTTCA
This sequence comes from Harmothoe impar, assembly GCA_947462335.1. Lineage (NCBI taxonomy): Eukaryota > Metazoa > Annelida > Polychaeta > Phyllodocida > Polynoidae > Harmothoe > Harmothoe impar. The sequence goes on along the minus strand of OX381720.1, from coordinate 5,833,783 downwards.
TCTCTCTCCATTCGCACTCCCACACGACGACCAGCTTGTAACCTAGCGCTTTCAAGTAAGCGCTTACTCTAGCCGTTCTGTCACGTCTCTCCTCCCTCAGTGAAGCGCACTGATATCGGTGCGACGGTATGCACTCGTGAGCGTGGAACCAACACCCGTAAAACTGGAAAACCGTATTAGAGGCCGCGTGAAACCCGTCGACGCGAATTCTTCGACAGCCTAGAACCATCTCGCCGCCGTTGAAAGCGTGGCCCAGTTTCACGTCGCGGTCGTGCTCTACGAAGCGTAACCACTCCAAAGCGCTGTGAGAGTTTTTTGCCTAATTTCGGGCTTGAACTCGGTCTCAGGTCGTCTCACCGCGTAATAGCCCGTGCAGTGCACTTCGCTCATGCAGCGCAAGTACAGAGAGTTAGCGTCTAGGCCTAGGATGTGCTGGCACGTTCTCGCTTCTTCGCCGTTCTTGTGCTCCCTTATCCGCGTGGTGCCCTTCTCGTGAAATCTATGGAAGATGATGGAAGGACCACCGACTAGATTTTCTTTGATCAGAGCGTGGAGGACGGTGTCGAACTGGGGGAACGTTGTGAACGCGGCTTCTAGGTTTTGGAAGAGGAACCGTAAAGTCAAACTGGCGAGAGAGATCCCGTCTTTCAACATGTCAATGCCGCGATCTTGGAAAAATTTAGCGTGATTTTTCAGAGCCTCTATGAAAGGTTTGACGTCTTTGTTGTTGTAGTGGATCAAGTAATCTCTCATAGTTTGCATCTTCTCGTCGGACCAAACTTTCTGACATGCAGCGTAGTCGGATTCGGACATTTTGACGCCCGTCAGTTCGCTGTCAAAAGCCGATCTCGGTGGCAGTGTTCTGTTTCCCAGTTTCCTGGTAGACGTCATCCATTCGTAAGGAAAGTGACCTTTCTCTTCGTTTCTGGTGAAAGCTCGCAAATAATTCGCGTAGTTGTAACCGGGTGCCAAATAGTTGACTACGTCCAAGAAAACCGTGTGCTGTGTGTAAACCGCCAAGTATTGATTACTTCTCTTTATGACGCTGAATTCTTGGTTTCTTCGGTCTCCGGAGGCAAAGAACGAGTGAAGGCATATTTTGATCAGGTTCAAGTCGTAACGCCCCGAGTTGAAGCCCACGACTGGAGCTTGACGGATGTATCTCAGAAGCCGCTTCTTCAGTTGAACTAACGGGTGTCTGGTCTGAGCCGCAGCGAAGCCGCCACCGCCGCCGCCACCGCCGCCGCCGCCGCCGCTGCCGCCGCCGCCGCCGCCGCCGCCGCCGCCGCCGCCGCCTGGAGAGCTTCACCTATCGCCGCATCTAACTTCGCTAACGTCGGTCGGTAAAGTTCTAGCACAGCTTCCCCGATGACTTTGGCGTTCTCGTTTATGTGATTTAAAACTCGGTCCAACAAGGGGTCGGAATCTGCGTCGGATTCTCTGACGAAGCAGACTGGCCCCTCCCACCCCGGAAAGTCGGATGCGACGCTAGCCGACAAAGGGACGTTCTCTGCACGGTCTGAAGAAAGCCTCGAAATCGAAGGTGACCTTGTAAGGGTAGATTCCGGAATGTCCGTCGGGAGGAAAAATGGAGAAGTCTGCTAGCGCTTCGAAAATCGTTCTCGAATTTTGGTAGATGCCACCTACGTAGCGCAACTTGACTTGTCGGCAAGAGGAAAGCTGGTTCCTGTGTCTCTTCAGCAAGAACTCGGTGGTGAACGCCGCCTTACTTGCAACATTCGTATATGCCCGCGTACGCGTTGAAGTCCGTGACCAGAGAGACGTGCAAACCGCCTTTCGCCGTCAGGTGTAGGTTGACTTTACCTCGGGCGGCCAGAGTTCTGGAAGGCGGTCTGATCAGAGTAACGCGTTATCTCAACTTCCGCCCCGGCACCTGACGCGACGCGGTGTAAACCGCTATTTGTATGTCAAACAAGTTCTCTAACGCGGGTAAGTCGCGGATGTTCAAACCCGGAAAGGTTCCAGGTGTGGCAGCGGGACAGAACTGACGTAACAAATCTGAAGCACGCTTGCTGGTGTTGTATAAGTGAAAGGAAATGCAGCGGAAGACGCAGAGGTTGTCCTTGTTGGGAAAATCTAACACACCGCTTCTCTTTCCAACTCGACCGGCCTGAGTGATCCTACCACCTATGGGAAATTCCCCCGGTCCCATGTAAACGCAAATGTTCAAATTGGTAGGAAAAAGAACGTGCCACTTGGTGTCAGAGTCGCAAAGTGTCCGTACTTCCTCGCAAGCGACGGTGTTTTCCATCTTTGAGAGGAGCTCTTCCAAAGTTTCTGAATTAGTTATAGTAGGGAGCGGTTGTATGAGAGTTGCGTTGTTCTGGGAGGCGTGAAAGTAGCGCAGTTTGCTCTTGTCTTCTCTGTGTTGTAAGAGTAAGCCTACCGAGAAACCCACTTTGTATCTGAATCTTTGCGTGAAGTGAATGCGACGCATAGTATCTACAGCGTCACTCAACTCGCCGGTTGGTAGTCTGAAGTTTGTTACACTCACGCGAGTCCCGTGCATCCTGACACCCGTTCGTATTGCAGGCCAATTCGCCGTGAACGTTTCCTCACCGTTTGGTACAGCACATATGCGCGGAGGGATAGTCACCCCGTCCAGAGATTCGCGTCGACAGGTGATCTTTCGGCAATCGCCTTCGCCGCATAGAGGGCAAAACTTAGGTATTACTCTACATTTTTCTACGTGTCTGTCGTGATTGTACGGTCTGTTAAAAATTTTGAAACACTTTTCGCAGACGTACTGCGTCATGTTTTTTGTTTTTTGTTTTTTCACTTAGTTACCAATTATTAAAAAAATCAAAAAAATCAATTTTTTTTTTTTTAAAGTTGTTTTTTTGAGGGTTTTTTTCCAACTACTTAGCCGTCTATCTGTCTATCAATCTATCTATCTATCTATCTATCTGTCTATCTATCTATCTATCTATCTATCTATCTATCTATCTGTCTGTCTGTGTATCCGTCTGTCTGTCTCATACAGCGTACGTCAAACACTGTGTGTGTGCGCGCGTGAGCGTTGAGCGTCTTCCAAATCTATACCGAGAAATTTGAGAATAATCTCTGTGATGTCATCCAACTCTTTGAGCGCTCTGGCGGACAGCGTCACCCCCTGCTGTGTGGGTTTTTTGTCAGGACCTTCATACTTGCGCACGTGGATGAGGTTCTTACCGCTGTAGTAGCTCACAGCTGCGTACACTTCGCCCTCCTCATCTAGCACTGTGAACCAGGGGGTGTGATTAGGTCTTCCTTGCGCGGACGCTGTGTCGCGTATGCGCACCACTGCGCGGATCTCGGCGATGCGCGCTATTAGCTCGCACAGCACGTCGGCGGTGAAGTGCACTCGCTTGCCTCTGGTCAGAGACGCCTCTTTCACCTGGCCGTCTTTTGTGTAGCGCGGCCTCCTAGACAGTCTAGCCTCGTCCTCCCAGATCTCCAGCTTCAAAGTCTCGTCTAAGCAGAACTCTAACCCGAGAGGACGGGTTTTCTCTGCTTCTTCTCGTCCATCTTCTTCTTTTTCTTGTATTTTTCTCTTCTTAGTAGGCCTTGTTATTCTGGAACCCGCCTTAGAACGTTTCAGACCCGCAAGAAGAGTAACACCATCAGCGTGAGCTGAATCAGCAGCAGAACCAATAACAGGAGCAGCGTCTGCGCTGGTATCCGACGACTCGTTGTTGGAACAGGGCAGCCACACACCGTCGGTGCTGAGTGTAGCGGTAGAAGATGAAGCGCCGCCGCCCTCGTAAGGTGGTGGTGAGGACAGTCGCCACGGACCGGACGCGCTACCAGTGGAAGTGAGGTCGAAAGTAGTGGAAGAGGGGAGCCGAAAAAACGTACCGTCCACCCGTAGCCCTTCGGGTTCGTCGTACGCCTCGTCGTCAGCGTCGTTCTCTGTCTCACCCTGTTGCTCCTCCTCCTCCTCCTCTTCTTCTTCTTCTTTTTCTTCTTCTTGCTTTAGGGCATATATGTCTACTACGCGCTGCTGGGGCTGAGTGTCCGAATAGCTGTAAGTCTCAGCGCGAGCGGCGTCGATGGCGTCGGTTGATGTAGTGGTGGAGAGGTGCTGTGCAACGTGCTGCGGTTCATCAAAATCAGCAACAGTAGTGGGGAGGTAAAAACCCGGTTGCCAGTACTGCGCTGTGCCAGGAGAGTTGTCGTCAGTAGTAGTAGCGGCAGTCGCAGCAAGAGGTGCAGCAGCAGCAGCAGGCGCAGCAGTAGCAGCAGCAGCAGTAGCAGGCGCAGCAGCAGCAGCAGGCGCAGCAGTAGCAGGCGCAGCAGCCTCAGCAGCAGCAGCAGTAGCAGGCGCAGCAGTAGCAGGCGCAGCAGCAGCAGCAGCAGCAGCAGCAGCAGCAAGAGCAGCAGACGGAGCAGTAGCAGGCGTAGCAGCACCAGCAGCACGAGGAGCACCAGCACCAGCAGCAGCAGCACCAGCAGCAGCAGCAGCAGCAGTAGCAGCGGCAGCGCGCTTAGCAGCAACAACCGTCGCGAGTGTAACAACGTCGCTACCACGACGACTACTACCAGTAGTACCGCTACTACTACCACTACTACTACTACTACTACTACTACTACTACTACCGCTACTACTACTACCACTACTACTACTGCTGCGAGCGCTCGCTACAGCGGGAGGGTGATAAGACCAAGTGGTTGCGGCGGTAGTCTCATCTTCAGTAGCAAGAGGAGACGCTGATGCTAAACGAGCGCTGTTCCGCGTACTCTTCTTGTTCTTGAACTTGCTTAGATCCTTGGACGGCGGTAGTTGTTGTCTTTTGCTCATGGTGGTGACTGTAGAGAGCAGCAAAAGACTGAGTGAGTGAATGGGTGTTTCCAGCCCCCTTATATACGCCTTCTCGCTTCTAGAGCTAAGCTACTTACTGCCCTGTTCAGCTGCCGCCGGCTGACCGGCGGCCATTCACAAAAAGAAACAAAAGACATAATGCATGACGTTTTCAGCTGGATCCCTTTCCCCCCTTTTGAGAGATCGACTGACATGAGCTAAGCTACTTACTGCCCTGTTCAGCAATTCAACGCGCATTAGCTGTATAAAGGATTAAGTGGTTGCTGCCGCCGGCTGACCGGCGGCCATTCACAAAGAGAAACAAAAGACATAATGCATGACGTTTTCAGCTGGATCCCTTTCCCCCCTTTTGAGAGATCGACTGACATGAGCGGGCGGTGTACCGACTGTGCTAATTCAACGCGCATTAGCTGTATAAAGGATTAAGCGGTCATGGGCTTAGAGTGTGTATACAAAAAAACTACAGGAGGCGTGTGGCGTGAAGCAGGACCCCCGCCCCTCCCCCTAAGACGAGTGTGTCTGTCTGTGAGTAGAGTCGTGTGCATGTGGTGAGCGACTTAAGTGTAAAACAAAAAATCACCGCCTCCTGCCGTGGTGAGTAGACCGGCCGGCGGCGGCCGGCTAGTTCAATAGGGGTGACAGCTGACTAAGGCTGTGCATGAAAATCCGATTTTCACCTGACCTCTGACGTTTGTTACAATGAATGCCAAAGGGAGAGAGAGTCGTCCTCAGGTAGGGGGTAGGAGGTAAGGCTATGGATAAGGAAAAAACGACATTTTCAGCTGGCCTCCACAGATGGCGATGACATACTCCTCGTCATCTAAGCTCTTAAGAAGCTCTTAAGGAGCGGAGCGGCTGAAAAGCGTCATGCGGACAGGTCGCTAGACAGCTGGGGTGCTGTTGGAAATAGGATTAAACTCCCTCTGTATAAAAGCTCTGATTTCTGTTGGAAAAAAAACCATATCACCTCTGACCACAGTAACGTCTACTACCACCACCACCACTACAACCACCACCACCACCACCGCCGCCGCCGCCGCCACAGCCGCCAAGACGAGACGAGATGGCTCAAGCTATTCCACTTTCAAGCTCGCCTTCACCCCCTTGTCCACCTGAAAAATTAATGCGGCTTCACGACGTGAGACGCGCGGTGCAGGCCGATGGGGAGAGTAGAGAGGTAGAACAGCAGCGCTTAGCATATAGCGACGCCTTGCTTCGTCAACTAGGTAAAGAGTTGAGCGGATCTTGGAGAGTGTTGGGCGGTAGCTTAAAAGTTACCGCCGCCCGTATGGATGCTCTAGTAGAGCGCAGTGTCAAGACACCGGAGGAGCTGTGTACGGCGATGTTCCGAGCTTGGTGGGGTGAAACCCAGCATCGTCATAGATGGGGAGAGCTCGGCCGCGTCTTCACCCGCATTACGAGTGGAACTGTTGGCTCAGTGGATGACCCTTCTCCACAGGCAGGGGTTGGATTTCGAGAACCCAGACTCGCACGCGATGCATAAGCACTTGGGCGCCCTTGGCAGACACCTAGGTAGCAGGTGGAAAGAGGTGGGGGGTCATTTAAAAATGTCGCCTGAGAGGTTAGATAAGATCGCTGAAGAATGCGAATGCGGAGGAAGTCCCGCTGTGTGGGCCTTCCAAGTGTTGAAAATGTGGCAAGCTGAAGCTGACAGTGCCGGCAGTACACCTTTTGAACTCCTTCGAGTGTTGACTGAGGACATGGGAAAGTTTGACCTCGGCATCACGATATTACTTGACTTTATCAAGCAAGAAACAACGACGAGAACAACGGACGTGTGAATTGTTGTGTTTTATTTTCATACGTCTTCTTTTATTAGTAAGTAAAAAAAAAAATATATTATAACAATTAAGTCGCGTGTCCTCTTAAAGTTTCACTTCCTCCGGTCGCTGCTGATCTCCTAATTAGGGCATGTGACGTCACTTCTAGTCACGTGACTAATCAGGTCACTTCCGGTCACGTGATCCTAAAGACCATCACTTCCTAAACAAAAAAATTAAGAGACACACTTCTTCCTCTCAAGATGAAGAAGTGTGTCTCTTGATTAAAATAAAAAAAATCTTTTCTTTTTTTTTTTCTTAAAAGAGACAAACTCCCCTTAGAGTGCCCCCCCCCCTAGAGTGCCCCCCCCCTCCCCCCTCCCCCCCCCACCCCATGCATCCTAAAAGTGCCCCCCTCCCCATGCATCTTAAAGTGCCCCCCTCCCCCCCTCCCCTCCCCCTCCCCCCTTATACACTCTAAAGAACACTTCTACCTAGTTAAATAAGTCACTTCCAGTCGCTAATAAAAAATAAAATGAAAAAACAAACTTATATTGTTGTGTTTTTTATTGGTTTACAAAAAAAATAAGCGACTCGCCTCCTCCAAAAAAAATATATATAACATTTTAAAGCGCGTGACCCCTTAAAGACGCTAATCTCTTCATTAAGTCGTGTGACGTCACTTCCGGTCACGTGATCAATCAGGTCACTTCCGGTCACGTGATCCTCAATGAGGTCACATGACGTCACTTCCGGTTGTCCATTAGGTCATGTGACGTCACTTCCGGTCACGTGACTCATCAGGTCACTTCCGGTCACGTGATCCTAAATTAGGTCATATGACGTCACTTCAGGTCCCCTAAGTAGGTCATATGACGTCACTTCCGGTCCATAAGTAGGTCATATGACGTCACTTCCGGTCACGTGACCAAATGGCGGCCTCTGATTGGCTAAGTAGGTCACGTGACGTCACCACTAATCCCCTAAGTAGGTCACTTCCGGTCACGTGACCAAATGGAGGCCTCTGATTGGCTGCATCTCGATTGAGTAATAAACAGTACTTAAGCATGGTCCCGTTCCGATACAATATATACTACTGCTGACCCAATCTAGCGCATTAAGCTACCTGCCATGCATGCATTGGCGACCCAAGCTAGCGCATTGAGTTGGCTTGTCCATGCAGGGCACACGTTGACACTAATTTGCTGCATGGGCGGTGATGAGCTATACTAACTTTAATAATGAACCGGCACTGTGCACGTGGGAGTGGGAAGGAGACTGCTACTGAGGTGAATCATTGATGTGGGCTGAGCTCTCCATGTGTTGGTCCACCTGGTGAGGTCAGGCCCGGTAAACGTTCATATATCCCGCTTCTTGGAACTGGGAGAATTGGATAAATGCCCAGTACAAGCTGCAATAAGGTATGGGGCGTGGGCGATCAGCCACTGTGCACAGATAATCTAAACGCCCCAGTCCTTAGTCTGAAGTGGCTATCCCAGGTTAGTCAGGCATGACCAAGTGCTATCCAAAAATGACTGAGGCATAACGACATAGGACTAATGTCTTACGCAAAATAGCTTAGGCTAAAACTCATTGAGATGGAGAAGACTAATGTGAGTTGATCAGTACCGACCAACCTGACAATATTAACCTTAGGTTGGTCGTATGTGGATCCAAAACAGGACTAACTTTGTTCGGCGCTATTGAGAAATTGGTCGCATGGGGAGTCAAAGAATATCAGTGTATGGTACCCCTATAGTACACCTACTAAGGCTCTAAGCCGTTTCACATTCAGCAGAAGGACTAATGCATGGGCAACCCCCGTTTATTTTCAGCGGGGGGCGGGGACTTTTTCAATAGTCTGGATTTCAAAGAATGATGACTTTGGGCAATGATGTGAGACACCTCTGGATAAAATGAATCCTTACCTATCGTACCGTCGCGATTTAGCGCCGGGGCGCTCTTCAATTTGGCGGGGCCCTAAAAACCAAGACAGGTGCTTATCTAAGATCCTATTTTAGTGCTTAAGGAACCTTTCAAGACCACTGTGCTCTCGGCACTTATACAAGACCGGCGCTCTTTTGAAACCGGAGCTTAATCGCGACGGTACGGTATGGGGGTTTCACAAATTCTCCACCAAACGGCACATCGTAAGAGATCGGGGAAATTTGGGCGCGAGTTTGGGTCCTTTCATGGCGAGATAATTGTGATTTTTATGTCCTGAATTACTCCTTTTTACATCAATTCAATTACAATTTGCAATCTGTCAAACGCCATTTGTCAAACGAAATCAGACCATCTCGCCTCCTTTATTGGTTTTATTCATGTGTTTGTCTATTCACTCGATCCAATTATCTCATATTGCACATCACCATATGGCCAGATACACATAACATGAACCATGTAAATCATGACAATTATAAAGAAAGCGTTGCACTTGGATACACTACTTAGAGACTAACTGGCTGTGTCTCACGACCTTGAGCCAATGTTTTTGTCTCTGACTGGGTGCCGTCTCTGACCAGGTGCCGTCTCTGACCGGGTGCCGTCTCTGACCGGACATCACTTTGGGAGTTTAGTTACCTTCTACCAACAGCAGGAGGCTAATTATAATTACATAACAACTGCCATAAAGTTTTTACAAATCCTTATATATATGAGTAAAGGTTAACAATTAAAAAACACATTCCTCTGACAACAGGTCAGAGACGGCATCCGGTCAGAGACGGCACCTGGTCAGAGACGGCACCCGGTCAGAGACAAAAACATTGGCCCAAGGTCGTGAGACACAGTCAACTGCTTTGTACATCAGCAGCCGGCGGTTGGCAGCAGACCAGTCAGGTAATATGGCATAAGTTGACGGGTTGGGCCTCACTCCCAGGGTGGGAGGGGGGGGACTTTATTTTTCTTTTGACACAGGTGGGCGACTGAAACGCTGACAGTCCTCACCCATGTTGGGTATATTTGACATAAAACTCCTCGTTTTGGGGGACGATAAATGATACATCATATAATATCAGGGGAGATCTACTACTAAAATTTAATCTTGTCAGAATGATTCTGTGACAATTTAAAAAAATTGTGAAAATTCGTACATTCTTTTGAATGACCCTTGTTATGGTCTCATGAAACTGCCTTTTTTTCCGTTGACCCTAGTGGACCCTAGGAAGAATTTGTGAAATAAAGTACCCTTACCGCCCACACGCCTACATATAGAAAACACCACGAGTACCTCCCTGGAGGCTAACTGGCCGGATGGAAGAGGCATACAGTGCATTGTAGAGGAGCATGGAGAATAATGTTGTGAGTTGGTAAAGGTCACATCTCAGTACACTATAGGGAGGCAGGGCCCTTACCCAGCACGCCACATAGAGCAGCATTACCTGCTCCTGAGCTGCTCGCCTCAGCTTGAGCGTCTGACCTCAGCCTCAGCGGCTGGCCTCAGTCTGAGCTTCTGGCCTGAGCGGTTGGCCTTAGCCTTGGCGGCTGGCCTCAGCCTGAGCTGCTTGCCTCGGCCTGAGCTGTAGCTTATAAGCAATAAGGGACGAACTGAAAAACGTGCCTTGACAAATAGCACATCTCCCGTAGTCTTAATTATCTCCATAGAAGGGTCAGCATGATACACTAATGCAGCACCGGCGAGGGCTGCATTGGTACATCATGATGACAAATGTCATAAGTTTTAGCGACATGCGTCCTTAAAGGGGTTAACTTCATATTGAATAGTACACTGTGTGGTGCATCATGGATAATCTTGAATGGTGACATTTGAGGCGCCCTGTAATAGTCCCTAAATTCAGCCCGAGAGAGTGGACGTCTAGACGGTATAACACTAACATCCCCATACCTTTCACGTGGGAACGTTAAGCCTCATATAGGTAGCCGTTATACAACACAACCATATCCTCGGCATGTGAGAGTCATATGGTAGATTCACATGGAGTCGGCCACGTACCTTGAATAAGACACCTGATTGTATGCTAAGTGTCTTTGAGTCGGCCATTTTGCTTGGTATTTGGTACCAAATTGAGCCAATAAATGATTATTATAGTGGATTTCACTGTATTTATATTGATACAATATGGACAAATGCAGCACATGCTATTTTACAATTTGGGGGAATTCAGTTGTAGTCCCCTCCACTGGCTGTCAAAAATACCAGATTGTTGGTAACATTATGCAATTGGAGCTGTGTTTCTTATGATTTGCCAGCCACCTTGAAATGAAGTGCAAGTAATAAATGAGAAAACATTTGCAGTAGTGTGGTATTGGTCAAGGAACACAGTTAACCTTAATTAAAATTGGTTGATATATTACATTCACACTCGGTATGACATCCGTCAACAAAAATAAGCCCTCTCCTTGCATTTAGTACAAAAAGAGACATTCTTGTATATAGTAGCTGACTGACGGTATGGTGTGGCTGACTCAAGGTACCACAATGCTTGACTCATGGTACTTAAATCACACTACTTAGGTAGTGCAAGCCTACAAGGCCTTATGGACATGAATATGAAAGTTGTAGCCTTATTGCCTTTTATCATTTCCAATAAAGGACTAATAAGGAGCTTATCATGCATGAAAAACTACAAACCCAGGTCGAATCTAGGTGAATCTACCCTATATCTCAAGTAGCCTTTATTTAACACCCTTCACCTGGGTACCCTATTTATCCTCCGGGCTCTATGATATAAACCCTTCTGCTGACATTTATTGCCATGCTGCCTAACATATATAATGGTATCTGCCACCTGGTGTAGCTAACAATGCCATAACTACAAGACCCTGGCCTATTAATGCTCTGTATAAAGACCACATGTGAACTAGGCATACATAGATAGATGGACAGTGTAGAAATAATACTGTCTTCATTTTAATAGTCTAATATACATTTACACCAGGTGCTCCCAGGCCCTGTAGGCCATCACTACCTCCAGCACGGCAGGCAGAGTCCCGCCTTAACCTCATGAAACAGTGTGAAGTGCGGATAGTTCTTAAGCATTCCACAGGTTTCTGCAGGAGGCCGGCTGTGTTTTTACTGTAAGTTCCTCCAGTGTTGGATCTGCTGCCACCCCCCCCACCTCCTGCACACCCCATGCACGGTCTGCTCTCACACCTGGGGTCCCAGGTGAGAGATGGGGTGCAGGTATTGGGGAGTGCTCATTTTCTAACAACGGGGGGGGGGGGGGTGGACTCTAAAGGTGTTGAAACTGTTTTACTCCCCCCGATGAGTAGAAAATTGTGCATGTTCCTGTCCCTTTGGAGCATTGTAACGTGCAGGCTTTTTCGCTCAAAACAGGCGGAATCTTTTTGACCCCCACAAGAGGGGTCTAAATTTTTACCCCCCCCCCCCCGGGTCAAGGGGTCCAGCTTTTTTTTACCCCCCCCCCAATCCACTCCCCCCTTGTTGTTAAAAAATGAGCAGTCCCTTAGGCGGGTGTGTGTGTGGGGGCTGGCAGTGAGTTACTCACTCTGCTACTACAGAGTAGCGAGCTGGTGCCACCACCACCACCCCATGCTGAGGGCAGGCAACAGGAGACTACTACAAGACACAGGGTGCACAGGGGTTGGGTTATAAGGTAGTGCCTCTACCCCAGCTAACGAAAAAACTTTATTTTACGGCAAAATAACGTTTTTAACGTTATATAACGTTTTGTCATCATAAGGAGCCATAGAGAAACGTTATTAACGTTGTATGACGTGTTTTCTTTTGTTTACTAGGACCTGCAGTGATAATGTATTATTACTGGAGTTAACTTTCTACTACTAGGACAATTTGAAAAATATGATGACTCCAAGAAGAAAGAAAATAGTTATTTCATCCCCAAGATTTACAAAGTATACTTTGTGTTTGTTGTAATATGGTTACCTGGGCCAAACTACTGCACGATAGTTCACCAGGGAACCGGAGTACCTGGGTGGCATGTGCGAGGAGTGAGGGAGGGGCCGAGGCTTAAGGGGTAGGACTGGAGGGGTGGATCTGGTACTAGGTACTGAGTGCTTACCTGTGCAGGTGAGACAGAGGCAGCAGCCCTGGAGAAGGCACCTGGAGGAGGCAGGAGGGCGGCAGTAGCAGCTAGCCTGCAGCACCCTGCCTACCCCGGTCCGGCCGCCGATCCTCCCCCATACCAACCCGGGCTGATACCACTGTGAGGCGGCTAGTGGTGGCGGCAGGAGTCTGCGGGGCTCCTCCTCCTGGGTCTGTGGTTGTTCCTCCAGGGTTGTTCCTCCTTGGTGGAAGGCGGCGGCGGCATCCTAGTCAAAGCAACATGTGGAGGTCCTTCTCCTCCAGGGTGTCCCGCCGTGTGGGGTATCCGCCACACGCGGGGGGGGGGGGGGTTGGATCCTCCAGCAGCAGAGGCCGTGTCTCCTGTGGGTGTCCTATTGTATAACCATCAACTGGGTCCTCCAGGGTCCAATGCAATCACCCCGTAGCAGACTATACTATAGAGTAAGGTGGTAGACCCTGAAGTATCTGCCCTATAGCTTATCAGGTGTGGATCCTGGGGTGTCTCACTCTGTCCGGGGGGGGGGTGAATTCTCCCCCTCCTGTGGGTGTCCTATTATATAACCTGGGTCCTCTAGGGTCCAATGCAATCCCCCTGTATCAGCCTATACTATATAGAGTAGGGTAGTAGACCCTGGAGTATAGATCTACCTTCTACTTGTCTACCAGGTGTGGATCCTGGGGTGTCTCACCCTGTCCTCCTGGGCTGGTGCCAAAGATATCCCCAGCAGCGGGGAGGAGGGGGAGATAGACGTCTTGATCCCTCCAGTGTCCTGCACACGGGGTTAGCTAATGGCTGTAAAGCCGCATGTTATCACAGACACTGTGGAGATTACTAACCCTGTCCAGCAGTGCTGAGGGCCATAGTGGATGTATCCTCATCTATGGTTACTGTGTAACAGGTCCATATGTGTATATCTGTATGGTTGTGTTCTGTCAGAGGTAGATAGAGCCAGGTAGTGTCCAGGTGTGTGGCAGCTTAGTATACAGGGTCAGCAGATGTTCCCCACCTTAATGCCTCCACCTTGATCTGGCAGGCAGTCCAACCTTATGTCCCATAGGTGTGGTGGCAAAACTGCTAAAGCCTACCTTATGGTCTGTTAGCCTTTACACAAATCATTCTCCAAGATAATCACTTCTCCTTCTGGATTGCAGGCTCCCCTTACTTTGCTACATACACTCCTTACACATGTATATAGCCCTTTCCACCATATGCATAAGCTAACATATAAGGATATACTCCTGTGGGCATCAAAGAGTCCTTACAGGACCTCCAGTGTCAGGTTTATAAGGCGCTCCTCCTGTGTGAGTGCTGAACACTATAGATGAGCATTCAGGGTGTGGAGGAGCGTGGTACCTGTGGAGGGTGGGGAGGTGCCCTGCCCATCCGCTGCCTCCTCCCGTCTGTAGTAGCAGACCTGCATCACCAGCCTCCTCCAGGCTCTCTCCCCTCACACTGGCACCCTGCTCCAGCACCTTGATCCCTGTGTGTGGGTGTCTACTGCTGTAGGAGAGCAGGGAGAGCACAGGCGGCATGCAGCACTGGAGAAGTGTCATCTTCAGGTGCTGCAACCACCGCGCCCCCTGGCCGCCAGGGAAGGAACAACTCTATGGGCTTTTCAGCAACACATACTGCATGAATGTTTGTATTTAAGTAAATTAAATATGCTGAAAGGTACACTTTCAGCAGATTTTTCCAAGCAAATGCCAGTTAAAGCCACTTGCATGTCTCTATGACCGTTCCTAGACATCCACATGCCATTACTGAACTTAAAGCCACTTTAAGTATTCATTTAAGGCATCTTATATTTGCTTAAATGCAAACATTCATGCAGTGGAACAACTCCAAGAGCTTTTCAGCAACACAGCAGCACAATTCCTACAAATAGGTAGACCATTCAGTCTGGTCAACTTGAAAGGGAAACCTTATTTGGTGGCGGCTGGTTGACTGAGCAGAGATCGTAACAGTATCTACCCTTACAAGATGACTGCCAGAAAGCCCATCAAAACAGGCAGAACCGGAAATCAAGTCAATCGACCGGAAATGCTGCAGGATTCAGAGAGCGCCTCTTAATGGTGGATGAAACCTGACAGTGTTGGTTCTTTTATTACCTTCTACTGCTTCTCGTTGTTGGAGTGCAGTGTCTGGGGTTATTTGTGACGTGAGTGTCCTCTCTTGTAGTGCTGGTGTCTATGTGATGTGTCTTTACAATCAATTTGGTGAAATGATTGAACAGTAGTAATACTTGCATCACAGCCTGGTGACTGACTGTCACGACAACTACAAACATCTACAGTAAACTTGTACAAAAAAGATGACTTCTGTCTAGCATAAAGCGACTGGGGCTTATATGGTTTGGTTTGATATAATACAATGTTGCAAGACATGCTCTAACAATTCTGTAATAAATACAACAACCTATGCGCCTGAAAATGGAACAAGCAATATTTCGTCTCCGATTTTGCCATAAGGGCAACCTCGGTCCCCATTTCTCAATATCATATTGCCGTTGTAATATATACTGTCCACAGGGTACTCAGCTTAACAGGGGTGACATAGACATAACCTTAGTAAGCAGATCGTGACTCTGCCGATGTGTTCAGATAGTCCCTCTGCAGATGTGTTCATATGCAGATTCCTATATTCAAATAATATATCAGTGCTACAACTGCTATTGGTTATTAACACCCACACAGGAAGGGGACTGGACTGAACACACAAAGCTACTTTAGAGTTTACAGCATAAACCTAGAAGCCTTTGTTGTTAATAAGGTAGACACATCTTGTGTGAGAATAACCACAAAGAACGTCAAAATTGGATGCCATACTAAGTGGTCAATTTAGAAATAACATCCATTAGTGGCAAGCTTTAACTATGGGATTATGGTAAATTGTTTGCAACATAATTATGAGCAATATGTATAAAAACTGGTGCTTTAAGCAGTGATGTGGCTGATGCTGCTCAATGGGCGTTAAATGAGTAGTAAAAAAATCAATGTTTAAAAACTGTACCGCACTGCATCTACGAATTTGCACAATTTCATGGAGATTTACTCCACATTAAATCGGTTGCCAGCAAATAGTTTTTCTTTGTTGGTAATTGTTGGTAATTGTTTATTTACACTACATCGGCGTATAGACTGTACATTTATATAAACAGTTTTATGCTTCCTCATTGATGTCAATCACGTGTGGGTATGTTTGTGTGGACATGTGATGCATCTAGCGCAATGTGTGAGGGTGTGTGACCTGTGGGCGAGCCACCACAGCTCTCACATATATCCTAACTCAATCCCACCCAGAGGGCTGGGTAAGGGCCTTCCCTATACTATAGCATTTATTATTTGTTAGGAAGTGTGAGCTTTGGGTGGCCTGCCCCAAATTTCTTACATTGCCAAACAATCCCAACCAACAACTCTAGAATCCAGGGTCTAGCAGACAGTGTGGGTAGTGAAGGGTCTGGCACATCCAGTCTCAGCTAAGGAAATCCTTTTTTCTATATACTTCAATATAGCGGAAAGCGCAATAACAGCTACCAGGACATATACAATTTCTGGAGATCACCCTTGACCTAAAAGATGCATCTTTCCTACAAAACATTTCCAACCAAAATTAGCTACTGACCACGGAAAATTTGAGCACTGGTCTGTAGCGTAAAACCACCCAAATTCCGCCTGAATTTGCACTGAATAATTTGCATTTTCACTGATCCCCAATCTAGCCTTTGAAAAAAATGTCAACTCACTGAAAATCCCTTTCCTATTATTAGATTGAAATTGAAATTCAGCAGCATATGTACAAGTTTTCATAATATTGGCATCATTTCCAACTTAATTATGGACCATTCAGTGCCCCTGCAGTATTCACTTCTGACCAGAATCGTATATGACTCTCAGTTTTCTACGGGATTACCCTCAGTGAGACCTTTAGGTGGTTTTGAGTAGGTGCAGGGCAGATCCAATATTAATCTAGCGCACTTCGGCTTGCCCAACCTGGCCATGAGCATAATTTAACACAAATTTGTTGGGTCCCTGTATACCCAATGTTGCAAAAGACATGTTTGGCTATCATGTAGAGGTCGGAGAGAAAGGATGTGGTCGAAAAATAATTTACCACTAAATTTCCTGGGACATCATCAAGAACTCGTGGTCTCTGAGTCAATATCATGGATCAGCCCAGCGCTGTTGCCAATGGTAAGTTCCACTGCCATGTAAACTGGGAGCTTTAGGCAAAATACCAACACTGTGGGCTTTTGCACAGCAAACAACGATATCGTTATCCTTTAGAAATGATATGACGATTTCCTTTTGGCGATCGTTACAAGTGTATTTCTCACTAAATGGCATATACAATGTATATCCCTAGGAAACACCTAGACCTGTCACGATTGCTTTTAAAGATAGCATTAATATCAATTTTTGACGATATCGTTATACTTTTTTGACGAACAAGGGTTCAAAGCCACTAAATAGGTATTTTATGTCAGCTTCAAAGTAACATTCACATCACCCCTATCCCAACATTATCTTGTATTATCATGATTGTACATGCATTCAGTTCAAGAGGAGACATTATCATCCACTGCAAACATGCGATAATGCTCACGCATATATACTTAAATGACGCCATGGGCAAAACAAATAGCACATGTAATGTTAGAATAGAAATATATAGAGAGAATCCAATGCAATGCTAACATGGTACGATTGTACTGTAACCTGGGCCCAGTGGGCCTGCCATCTAGCGGTTTATAGCATCACCAGTGAGCAGCTCTGTCATTCTGCAGCGTAGAGAGTCATCAGAGGCCTCTCTGCAGGGTTCAATATCCAGCAGAAACACCACACTCCTAACACAGTCTTAGTCCAGACTCAAATCCAACTGCATAAATCAACATTCATTATCCAGTGTTGGATAAAGATGGCAGCATTGGTACAGAGAGCCTTTTGACCATGACAGGTGGCACCATCTGTCACATCAGATTAGAGCCCTGTGAGCAGCTCTCTGGGCACACACACGCCCCCTGGGTGACATGGCAGGAACTAAGGTAACTGACGCCACGAGGGCCTGAGGAACTGTTGGTGATGCCACCTAGTGATAACTACCTGCCTGGTACTGTGCTCAGAAGATTTGAAGAGGTATTCCCGATCTAGAATACTGCCTTTATAAATACTCTCACACCCCAGAACATTATATATATGTCCATAATAAGTAGCAGTACATAGACCCTATAGTTGCTGCTACAAAGGGGAAGGCTATTTTGCAATCTGGTAACGTGATCCGTTTTTTCTAGGCAACATTTCGACATTGTATATTCATTTCTGTGACTTTTCCTCTTTGGGCAAAATTAATTATAGAAATCTCAGGCACTTTTATTTGTGCGACTTTCATGGGACGACCTTCTGCACCCTCTAGTTCACAGTGCACTGCCCATATCAATAACCGATCTCTGTCTGTCTGTCGGACTGTCTAGCTGTCTCTTTCTGTTTGTCTGCCTGTCTGTCTCTCTCCCTCTCTCTCTCTCTCTCCCTCCCTATCTCTCTCTCTCCCTCTCTCCCTCGCTCTCTCTCTGTGCCTATATCACTCTCGCTCTCCCTCTCTCTCTCTCTCTCTCTCATCTCTCTCTCTCTCTCATCTCTCTCTCTCTCTCTCTCCCAATGGGCACAGAACATTGAATCAATGTTTATAAATGGTTGTCAATGTTGATTCAATGTTGATGCAATGTTGATTCAACGTTCCGGTAGATATTGTGCCCACTGGGCTCTCTCTCTCTCTCTCCCTCTCTCTCTCTTTCTTTCTCTCTCTCTCTCCCTCTCTCTCTCTCTCCCTCTCTCTTATTAGAAGGCATCTACCAGCTCACCCACCACATAGTCCTGCCTTAAACACATATACCACCTAGTGGTCAACCTCAAGTAAAAAATGGTTCGATGTAAAAGCCATAAGTCATCCCATTTAGGGCAACCCCTCAGCAAATACGTTCAGAGATTGGTTTCATAGCTATTTCTATGTATTCCTATGCTTTAGTATAAAGATTTTGGTCCTCCATATGAAATAAGTGCAATTACGTTAGCAAACCATAAAATGAAATCTGTTTGCTACCAAAGGATTGAAGCTGTTTATCATGGGACATTTCTAAGAATGACCTTTTTACTTGTCGCAGTCAGCTTAACTGAAAAACGTTATTGCCCCATGTAACTGGGAACTCTACTTTATTATCTTATATATACCCTTTATTCTTTCACACCGGACACTGTATTGACTTACCCAGTGGGCACAGAACATTGAACCAACATTGACAAATGGTTGACAGTGTTGATTCAATGTTAATTCAATGTTGATTCAGCGTTGAATTGAATTTTGTGCCCACTGGGTAGGACCGTGTTTTGCTCCCATCAGTTTCTATTTGGTTTCACCCTAATGCACTGTTAACAATTGATACCAACACAACTGTTTGCCCTAACAGTGATCAATAACTGTTTCCTCATGATTGTAAACAATAGGCCTGCAGATAACATGGAAGTACATGCATGTATCCTGCCACCCAGAGAGTGTATTTAGGTCTGCATTAACAGGTTTTCTAATTGCTTATTAGGTTCTATTTTGAAAGTAACAAAATGGCTAAAATTGCAGAGGAAAAACAGGTGTTCCCAAATACGTGTTCGGAAAAGTACATGTGCTTTTATACTATGCAAAGTGTTGGAGACTTTATGAGGCTTGTTCATGTTGACCTGGTCAACAGTCATTTACATGCCTACAACCTGTCCAATATTCAAATACAATGTGTATGATGGATGGTTTAAGTGGTCTGGGGTTGTCATTGTGGTCGATGGATGCTATGGATGGCTCTTTATGTGTATTATGCTATGAAAAACATGGAGAAAAACATTTAGTGCCACAATACCTGGATATTGATTTGATGGAGCGTGATAAATGCGTCATGTGTCTATCTCCAGACTTGTAATTTGCCAATTTATAGTTTTTTTTAAATTTTGAAGCTAACTTTGTGTAATTCCTTGCATTTCTATAAGTGAAACACGTCATCCTTATACAAACTACCATTGCCCAATTATAGGTTCAATTACGGACAGAATCAAGTTAATAGTGCCATGATTGTAGCAGGGATAATTGTAAATACAAAAAAAGTTACGTACCATCATCGTTGTCCAGAAACTGTCCTTCGTGTTAATGGTCCCATCACTCAGTGGCTCAGAGGCATGGAAGGCTGTGAATGTTGGTGCTGCTGTTAATATACCCAGTCATCTGTGTATAAGGAGGAAGATGCATAGATGGCCATTTGTAGGGCTTCCCACCTACGCCAAATGAAGCCATAGCAAGGGTAGCCTTTCATGTGCTGAGATATCATGTGGACAGTGCACTATTTTTCTGATACACAGGGACAAACTGGGTCTAGGAATGATGGTCTGTCTTTCCATTTAGCATTGCTAGACTCTATTGGAAGATAATTCAGTATTGCTAAAATTCTATTCTCTGATACACAGATTCTTTGATACACAGAGAAAATATTGAGCGTCAGCAAAGCAATAGTATTCAAATAGTCAGGCAGTTTAGTGAGAATCAGGCAATGCTGAACTCTCCTTAAAATATGCTGGACTATCCACATGATATATCACACATACACTATTACAGTACTTGATTCATACCTATATGAGGTATTACACATAAAACACACGTTCTGTCTGATATAGATACATAAAATGTACAACATTTCTAATACCTGCATGAGATATAACACATACATACATGTATTTGTATACATACACTGCACTATTTATCTGATACCTACATGAGCTATTACACAGAAAGTACACTATTTCTATGATACCTAAATGAGATATTTCACATACAGTGTACCATTGCCTGATACCTACATGAGACATTTCACATACATTTCACCTGCAGGAGGCTGGTTAGAGCTAGTTAAGTGGAGTGTTTACCTGATCTCTGCGTGCTCCCGGGGGGCTGGGCTGCAGGTGATGGGACTGTCATGCCGGTTGTCATGAAGCTAACAGTTGTCATGAAGCTAACAGTTGTCATGTGCCTTGACCTTTACAGTCGGTGTGTCCCTAATGGTCACATAACTACACAGTGTCCGGGAAGGGGGGAGTGGCATGTACTGGCATGCAACCCACACCGCACTTTGTCACTTTCCTAATCCACCTGTAGCATGAGCTTGTGGGTCTGTGTCCTAGCTGGCCCTAACTCGGCCTCAGACGCATCCGAGGGACATCGCTGCATCTGAGGCGCCATAAACCACATCATTTCCCCAGTATATTGGGGTTATCCTTCCACAATATTAATATTACAGCACCAAGTGCACTGGAACTACTTTTACCAGCGATTTGGTGCCAGTGATGACGCTTGGGAAGAGAGGTCGGGGTGGGATCAGCTTGGGTCTGTATCCTCTCCCTCCTCCCCCTCCCACCCAGTGGGCACGGGGCATTGAATCAATATTGCTATCTGGTTGTCAAAGTTGATACGTTGAACTGAATATCTCTCTGTTTCTTTCTTTCTCTGCCTCTGCCTGTCTGTCTCAAATATCTCCTTTCTTACTGTGAAAACTAATAGCTCAGCGTTCGGATTAGTTAAAGTTGCTATCCCAACTGTTGCAGTGACTAATTTTGACATGGTGATGCTGCAAGTCATATGTGGAAGTCTTACCGTGAACACACTGTCTATACAAAGATCTCCACAGATTGGACCAAATTAACTTTTACTGTACAGCCATAGATAGAATCGTGGGGAAACAAACCTTATCTTAGCCACATGATGTTTATACATTAATATATACCATATTACCTTAATTTAGGCTTGAATCAAGTTTTTCACCCATAAATCAACAAACCACAATAATAAATATGACACAAAGTTCAAAATACCATAGTTTATTCTTCATTTGCACAGACTATAAGGCATATAAGGAATGATTATGATGATATACATTGTCAGCTTGGAGAGGACCCTTCAACAGTCACATCATACCACGATAAGAGATACAACAGTAGCCGGTCCAGGCTCGCATATCACGGTCTCCTAGGGTATGGTCTTTTCACAAAGATAGCACTTCAGGACACAAAATCATAAACATACAATACACCGTCTATTCACAAGGTTATTTATAATGCTATATATTATAAACTGTTTAGCACTTTTGGATGCGCTTTGTGTTATATGAATCATGCATACAGGTATATACAGAGAGTCAGTGAGATTATAATCTGGTCTAATTTGACTTTGTCAAATATGCCAGGATTCCACAGTTTCTCCTTGCTATATTGTCGGTTGACGTTAAACGTCGGTTGATGTGACACGCTGTCAGTTGATGCAATATGCAGTCTACTATATTGGGTTGCTGGGTGGCTCGCCCAATGCATGCAGGCTGAATAATGATATTATTGTAATGCTGCTCACTGACACCTCCCCATCCCCCTGTGCTGCTTCTATTGGTTTACAACACACTGTATCCATGGCAACAGTCACACATACATACTGCTCCATTATCGCTCATTCAAACTCAACTATGCTACCTTATAAAGTGCATCCTGTTTTCAAACAGGCTTCTTAAGAAAACTCTACATGTTCATATTTGCACAAGTTAGTATATTATGATATTTACCAAAATTTGGCGTTTTGTATGATACAATATGAATAGATCTCTTTGTCTGTGGATAATATGTGAGGAATGACGTCACGTCCATGAGTCTACCAAACCTCAGCTGTAAACCTGTCTCTGATTGGTTAGCCACATGAACCAATCAGCAGCACTGACACTGTGCTACTCTGATGCTGCCATCTTCCCTACCACTGGATAACAAGGCCAGCTCAGCTCCTGCCTGAGGAGTGGGCGACTTTGCCATGGGTTGGATAACTACTGCAGCAAGTGGTGGCAGTCAATGTCTCCATTAGATCCTGAAACGGGGGGCGGTGAGAAGTCATCTAGACCATAATCACCTTCAAGGCACTCTAGGCCTTTATAGGGTATGTGGGGGTTTAAAGTGAGTAAATTTAAGGGTGTTTTTTTTTCTGAAAAGGGTTAATTTGTTCTAATTTGTGAGAGGCCTAGGTTTCTAATAGTCCAATCAATGGCCTTAGACACAGTCGTCTCCAGGATCACAGGGGCAGTGGGTTGGAGGGGGCAGTACATTAACAGCTTAGCTAAATACATAGGGCAGTTAAATTCCCCAACCTCTGAGAAGTAGGTAGGGCGGTTATGTATTCTCAAACACTTTGTAGCCTCCAGGGCTCAAATTGGACATTATCTACAACCTGACACCCCTTCTGCACAGACCCTGCCAGAATGGATGCGTAATGGACCTGTGGAGCAGTACAGTGGCATGACCCCTGATGTTGCCATAGTGCCAGACAGTCCCGGGGCAGGATATCCTATTCTACTCCCCATCAGCTGTCTGCTGTGACTTCAACATAATGCTGTCTCCAACAGACCCCTATTAGGCCAAGCAACTAAACGGTGTGTTTCAGGTTACATGGTCTGAAAATCTAGGATAGATCGGTCGGGTTAAAAAAGGAATTTATCTAGGCCTCAAAAGTGCCTAGTGATCAACTCGTGAACTGTGGCGCCAATTCGAGAGCATGGCCTTGACTTGTGGACCCTCAAAACTCTAAATTAGTGCCAAAATTCCCTAAAATAAGTTTATATTCTAAAGTTGGATAAAACATCTAAGGTCTGCCCAGTTTGGCAAGGAAGGGACAGGGCCTAAACCACAGATTTTCTGGTTTGTCGTCAGCAGTGCTTCCCATTCAGATATCGGCTAGTGCAGTATTTACCTCCCTCTGCATCTATCTACCCTGTCTCTGTGATGGTTAACTGTCCTGTCACGCAACCGCTCGGTCCTTGTTTGGTAGTATATTTCTGCCTGACAGCCCATTTGCCAGTATATGTAAATGTGATAGCAATGCCCCCCCTTCGCATCTTTGCCCCTAATCCTTACTCGATGCCATCCGCATAGCTTCCAGCTAATATACAATGCTAACCCCGGCTGTCACCCAACTCCATCCACTGCTGGTCAATAAGCTCTAGCTGAGATTCTGTCCTGCATGATTAGCATATCTAGCCATATAGCTACTTCCTTGTCTATTATTAGAGGCACTGCTTTTTGGTAAGCAGCTGAAAAGCCGCATGCAGCTGAATGCAGCTCTGTACATGGAACTTTATCACCTTGCTTTCTGACAGGCTGCATATTAAGCAGCTGGTAAGCACTGCATCACCGTATGCTGTATACAGAAAAGTGCTACCTCGCCGTATGCACCTGTATGCAGCTCTATGTAGCCTTGTTCCACACGATATGCTGGGCAGCTTATTTGCAGCATGTGTTGGCTTCGTCCTACTGTATGCAGCGTCTCATGTTGACCGCCGGCAGGCTGGACTCGGTCGGTAACCAGGGAGATTGGCTGAATATGTGGTTACGTCCTCTTGATCAAGTCGGATGATCAAACATAATTGATATCTCCTGATCGGATTGGCCGATCCAGTCCACTGATTGGATTGGGCCCATCTGCAGTTGCCTTAAGCCACAACATGGTAGGCAAAAGGGCATCTCCATTTAAACCACTTAAATGCTAATTAGTCCCCTCTTATACCAATTAAGCTGCTCATGCCATCTCTCCCTAATACAGGCTTTGTACCGGTGCTATCTCTTTGAGGCCTTGAAGAGACTGAAGTGAGTCTGTGTATTACTACGCCGGGCGGAGGACTCCCTCCGCGAGTCCCTCCGCTTGGACTCCTCCCGCAGACTAAGCCGCATACCGCTGTCTTGGTTATTGTTCTGCCGCGCCATCTTGCGGCGGCTGGAGTTGGACATGCGGGTGTGGTACAAGATGATGTAGATGACTCCCAACATGGCGGCCACACCACCGACCACCCCGGTCACCAGGAAGGCCATCTGCATCCCCGACAGCCCCCACCAGGTGGTAGTCGCTGAGCCATCACCCCGCATGGAGGAGGCCGGGTTATGCGTCTGGTTCAACACCAAGGCTGAAGATGCTACCGACGGCATCTTGGATTTCAGCTCCACTCAATTGTAGTAGAACTCTTTTTCAGTAGCTCTTCTATTTATTGAGCCATGATATGTGCCATAACTGCCCTACATTGCAAAAGAGGTTCTGCGAGTCGTCTTGGAGGTATTGTGTGTGCTAACAAAGCACTGAAGTCTGAAGGCGAGTTGGTGCCAGCTTTTCTCCTACTGACGTCCTCTATCCTGATATTTCACCCCATGGAAGAAGCATCTGAAAGAGAAGAATGACACCATGATTAATTTCAATTGTTAATTGTTAATTAAATTTGATTCATAGTTTACAAGAGAACTGCTATTTGGCGTCTTTTGTTATGCTTTTCAATAATGATTCAGGCCGTTTACGTCATAAATTCACCTTTAATCCAGAGTGTAATGTACATTCATTCCATGATTTAAGGGAAAGCAAACCAAAAATCCACATCTAGCACATTACAGTGTACTGTGGTTCTTAACCTCTAGATGTGGTTTTGCTGTAGTTGATGCAACAGCTAGAGAGGGGGTGGTGGTATAGGCAATAAGTTTGCTTAACAACAGGTGAAGGTTTTATGGTTAGCAAACATAAACACAAATATAACTAAACCCCAGGGCCCCAATTCACATCAGCAGTAGCTTCCAATAACACTAATGCATCCACAACGAGCAAAACACACAACCCACTCAAAACACAACTCTCCCCTGTCAGTTTGTCATGGTAACAGGACTCCAGATGGATCTATTTATAGTTCTGTCTAACCACCCAACATGCAGGGGTAGTCTAGGAGGTTGGCCATTCAATAGACATGCTACTAGTGCTGGCATGTGCTGTTGTAATGTGAAGGATGTACCAGCGCAATCTTGTTCGCTGGTACCAGTCAGCCAGAGTGGGACCTATGGGTATCAGCAATTACAGTTGTATTCAACTTGCTCATTGACCTACCGAAAAGAGATACAATTGCAGCTATATACCATTCATAAACTAATATATTCATCTGATAGAAAAAGTTCCATTTAGGACGCTTGCTGTCCTGTGTATGTATTATCATGCTGACCAATAGCAGAATAGCGGCTCTTCCTAAAATCCTTGCATATGTCGCTATACCACAGTTGGCTGAGAGAACAAAAGAAATGGCCTGACTGTATATCATTACATACAGTGCTGCTGTATGTGGATGCGATACATTGAGCTGCATCTCCTACTGTGAGTGTAAGTCACATATGGATATGCACGAGTAGCTGCACAAGTGTTATAATCCTTGGACAATGGTGATTATCCTCAGCTGGTGCCTGGACAATTATACCCTGTCATTGGCTTAGACAGTCCTTATGGTTAGCTTGGAAACACTTATACAGCAACTCACTTGTACCATATCTATCACTTGCCGTCCTCACTCAGCCAGCATTGGTCCCTGGGGCCCATATATGTTTTACTTGGGCCGGCTGGGACTTGCCCATATCTGGGTAATGGTCCTTTCTGTCCAGGGCTACGAGTGGGAGCCCAGAAGGGCCAGCTCAGGAATTCTTTTTTTCCCATAAAAACATTGCAATATTTCAAAACATGCTGACATCTGCTTTTCCTCAAGAAATCACCCTTTATTGTACTTTTTGTACATTTTTATAGTATATATTTATCTGGACTCAAGCTCGGCACTTTCAATCTGGGCTGGCCCATCTAGACTCCCACTGGTAGCCCTGGACAAAAAGGACCATAACCCAGATATTGGCAAATCAGCTTGCCCACGTGAAAACATATATGGGTCCCACTAAGCAATGTTGGCTGGGCAGGACCTTCCCCCTGGTGGGAGGTGACCCAAGCTGGACTGGAGGCAGTGTGTGGTGGCGTGAGGGCCCCCATCTACAGGTCAGTACAGTTATCTACAGGTCTGTCCTCTCCTCCTACACAAGGGAACACACACGTCATGTACCGTCACATACTGTAGGCTGTGTAGCCGACCCTCCACGCTGTACTAGACCACATACTGAAGTAGTATACAGTACCCGTATTTAACTGTGTGTTTGAACAAAATAATACCTGATACCTGGCAGTTCAAAAAACTCTATGGCATATTTCATGGAAAGTTGTATCTGGAAAGTTATGTCCGTAGCAGAGATTTTAAAGCCATACAGCAAGAGTATGCAGAATCTAAATAAATGTAAGTAGCGTATGCAAAGTCCTTTAACATTAGTAGTCTATGGAAAGTGACGTTCGTGGCAGAGATTGAATATAAGTAGTATATGGAAAATGATGTTAGTTGCAGAGATTTAATGTAGGTAGAATATGGAAAGTGTGGCTTGTGGCAGAGATTTAATATGACTCTGTGGAAAGTGATGTTTGTAGCAGAAACTGAAGATAAGTAGTCTGTGAAAAGTGCGATTTGTTGCAGCGATTGAATCTAAGTAGTATATGAAAAGTGATGTTTGTTGCAGAAACTGAATATAAGTAGTCTATAGAAAGTGTGGTTTTGGCAGAAGACTTTAGCAGAGATATAAGTGGTATGTGGAAAGTGATGTTTGCAGCACCTATCATGTGCGTCGTACCTGGAAAGTTAAAGGTGCACCCAAGAAATTAGATTAAATACAACTTGGGTAGTGAATCATATATTCCTCTTATGATTCGTCTTATTGAAGCAATAGCCCTCATTGGAAAGATGTGAGCATCTTATATAATTGTAAATATTGCATTTTATAAACACTCCTATGTAAGGTAGATGCAGTACCTTGACATAGACATCATAAATGTACAGACAGAGATCGAAATATAGTTGAATATGGAAATATGCATGTGTCGCACATCTAAGTTTAACAGATGACAAAGGTGAGAACCAGGCACTTAAATCGAAAATATGCATAGGAGGTTATATACCTTGATGTGACATGCTGGAGATAAATCGTGCACCTTATATATAGTGCATGCGTCAAACAAGCCTCAAACCAGGCCTATGTTGGCAGACATTCCGTTTACTTACCCATTGATTCGATATGGGGAACGGTGCACAGTGCCTTCCAATTGTTTCAGAATGTTTAACGAGGGTAACTATATTCCCCAGCGTAATACACACGACGACTCGCAAGGGGTACCTGTACCTTTTACACCATAGACATCAACTGAAGGTGCAGCATACCACAGCATTGACTGTGTGACCATGTATAGCTAGAGCTGCCCCACAGAACAAAAGGAGCGTCCCACAGGGAGTTATTATTGGACACATGACGGTATATGTTGGTTCTATTATCGTGATTTTCTATTTCAGTAACTAGTTCAACTCCAGATTTACAAATGACCCTATTACAAATTCCTGGAACTCATCAGTGACTTTTGTTCATCCCTTACACTATAATTATGACAGACTTGGTGCTATAGAAAGGGTTACATATTGCTGAGCACCTGATGATGTCATCTGAGTCAGTTCCCGCATCCCCCTGTACTATAGGTACAAACGATGACACCAATTATATTTCCCCCTCCCCCTCCCCCAAATTCCCCTACCTAGAGGAGGAACATGTTGTAACAAGTGGAGAGGAAACTTGGTGTGTTATAAAAAGTAGTCAGATTTGGTCAACTGTGTGGATGTGTTATTGCTCCCCGGTCTGAATGTCCTACTTTAGGCTACTTAAAAAAGGTTTCTCATCACCGCCCGCATAATAAAAATCAGGTTTTGCGGAGAATTAAAATCAAAGCTTATACTGAAAGTAATACAATGGGATAGATATAACTTACAATTTCCCCACTTTCAGAGATGAATTAATTCTTAACTAACCAAATGTGAATTTTGGTTTAAAAAAACATATATAATCCTATATACATTTTACCCCGCGAATTAAAAAAAAAAGCCTTCCTCGTCATATTTATCAGACCTTTCGAATGGAAGGATGACCTGCCATTTAACCCTTCCAGTAAAATGTCAGGCCCTGGAGTGCTTTCTCTTTTTGTCACCACATGCTATAGATGGTCCTTCCTTACTAAGTATAGCATCACATGGTACAGGGTGCTTCCCCCTCGGTACTGTACAGGGTAGCGTGCCGTAGGGGTGGCTCCCTATATCCTGATTCCACTGCTCATATTCAGCGCACAGAAATCTGACAAAATGTAGAACAACTGTCAGAAATATTAGAGATCACGTCTGGACACCCAAATACATAGCACTAAATGTAAACCCAGGGAAAAAACGGTTTACAACGTTTCAGAACGTTTATCTATGGCCAAACGTTGTATAATGTTTAAAAGATTATTTTGACTTAAAATAATGTATTTGTGTCAGCCTCCATTCCGAGCAGATAGCGGTGATGTCATGTACATACACGGGCCATAGAACAGATTTACACATCATCGTACAAATAAAATGTTTACTAACGCTTTGAGATAATGGTCAGTCATGCGCCATTATGAAGATGTCGGGTGACACAACATCAAATACCTGATGAAGGACACCTTGTGTTCCGAAACTTTGTATTAGATAAACTGCAACATCAATCAAATCAAACTTCACTGTCTTACAGTAGTGGTTTCACTCTTAGAACAAATCAAATAAAGTATACAGTTCTGTAGAATAGGCATCACATTCCCTCACACAGTATAAAACGAGTTACTTGGGTTGCCTATAGGGCTGAATGTAACTATATATATGGTTGAGCCAGTGGAATTCTGGCTTAAGTACTACATAGACAAAGGTGCTCGAGTACAGTTCCTTACTGAGGGTGAAAGTGCACCTTTGTGTTTATTTGATGTCATTATGAATAATATGCATCAAAATTCCACTTAATTAACCTGAAAAGCTAATTTATAGTCATTGAATCAACAATTGTGATGATTTAACACGCCTTGAAATACAGACGAGGGTTATTTCACAGGGGGTGTTAAATAATGGCTTCCTCGGTTAAGTCAATGGGAGTGCCGTATTCACCATGAAATAAAATGTATATATAACTATAAGGGGGCACTGCCTGATACATACCAACCTCCTCCTGCTCCTCCTCCTACCCCTGTTAGTGGTGGCTGCCCCCTGGAGGTACCTCATTACAGGTGACACGTGGTGAGTGGGATGCGGCACACAGCCAGGTATCACCTCAGGGGGAGGAGCTTAGTTAGGGGACAGGTGTTAAAGGGATACGTCCCCAGTGCTGCCAGCGCTGCAGTGGTAGTGGTGTGCACTACTATGGGACAAGCGTTAAAGGGATACGTCCCCCGTGCCACCAGGGCTGCAGTGGTAGTTGTGTGCACTAAGTATGGGACAAGCGTTAAGATACATCCCCAGTGCAGCTAGCGCTGCAGTGGTATCTGTGTGAACTATCATTAGGCTTGTACACATTGGACTATATATGGGGGCTGCCATACTGGGCAGAACACCCCAGATGGATTTGCCATAGGACTATGGGTAATATCTTATCCTACCTGCATCGCTCATCTCTCCATTGTCTCTGGTCTAAAGTGGGGCATTAGCCTGATTTATCCTATCGAGATTTTAACCCTGCAGAGAGGCCTTCTGATTCCTCCTCTGCTCCAGAATGCGCAAGTACCCTCTCTTGTTAAATAATGACCACCCCCCCCCCCTACCTACTTTGGGTTTAACATGTATACCCTGTAAATACTGTGAATCACTATGCTGCACTAAAAGGGTTTAAAATCAATCCCGTACCTCACACGTACCAGTGGTAAAACGTGTGTTAACTGTCCCACACACCTGTGTGTGTCAGCCCTACCCCACAGACAGCATACCTAGGACATTAACGGTATAAAAGGTGTTTCAAGTGACATGGTCTGAAAATCTAGGGTAGGTAGCTCAGATTTTCTCTTTCTTCAAAAGTTGCTGGAAATTGACCTTGGCCTCGACTCGTGGACCATCAATTTGACTGCAGAAAAGCCCCATAATGGTCTAAAGATTGTAAGATTGTGAAGTTGTAAGATTCTTTATTCACTGTTCTCACTGCAATAACAAATAAAATATCAAACTTGGTTAATAGGGTGGGTCCTGTCCTTTTATTGTAAGGTCGGGTAGCCTGAAACACAGTGTTTTAGTCTGACCCCTTTCTCTACAGACAACACATCCATCCTCCATTCGTGCCATCCATATTTCAAGCCATGTGTGTCCAAGCAGAGCGGTAGTTGTAAGCTGAAACTCACTGCCGTCCTCAACAATCAATATGTGTGAGCAGTGACGCCAACCATGTCTGCAGCCGCATTTGTTCACTGTAGGTTTTTGTTTGAAATGTCGTCTGCAAAGTTTGAACTGTCAGAACTCTGCAGGGAGGTCAGGGGAGGGGTTTGAGGGAGAGGGAATTAAGCTCATTTGACCCCTTGATATAACGTAGGTGGGCTTACCGCAGTGAGTGATCAGGTAATGGAGGTTATGTGTAGATATAGACAGATTGTTACACATAATGAAGTTGGCTCAGCTCATGTGGTATATATATAATATGTATTTCATGGTGAATACAGTGTTCCCATGTCGAATCAATGGGAGGGCCGTTCCAGCGTGAAGTAACCCGGGGCCGTTTTACACGCTCCAGCCATTCTGCACGCTCCTGAAGGTCACGTAACATGTGAGAAAGTCAAAATGGCGATCCCGCAGAAGTAAACAAAGTGTTGCAAGTGTTTAACATCAGTATTTGCCAAGTATTTGGTGTAAATTCCATCAAATAAATACAGAGTGTCACCTAAAATCTCCTCTTCAGTGGTTACTGCAGTCTAGGCCATTCTGCATTCGGCCTATATAATATGTGACACGATCTGCGGAAAAGGCCCTTAGTGAAGGGTGCACTAAGGCCGCTTTTCCCAGTACAATCGCATATATTATAGGGTAGACCGCCCATGAGATGACCAATTTAGCCTACATACTCTGCGACCTAGACTTTGAGGAGGTACCTTTTATGACACATCAAGTTGGATCCATCATATGAGATGCCAGAAATGATATTTCAAAGATCTGACTGCTGCATATGATACATTATTACCCCTTGTAACGTATCTGCTGGATCTGAAACATGTAAATGCCCTGTAACACACTGTAAAACAACAGCATCTGTAGTCAACTCATGGTACCAATAGAGCACCTAGTCATCTCATGGGCGGTCTACCCTACCTGCACAATTATCTGCAAGTAATAACAGAGCCACATGAGGCTGCAAATTTACCCCAGGACCTCTACTAACCGGCCAATGATATCCGCACGAGGGGCTCGTACATATAACAGCCCTTATTCACACGAGGAAACGGCGAGACAGGCGACGATGAGATAGGTGACATGCACGAGGGGTGGAGAGATAGGTGACATGGACGAGGGGTGGCTAGATAGGTGACATACACAAGGGGTGGCTATAGGGCGACCTACACGGCAAGAGAGGCGACCTACACAGCAAATGAGGAGACCTACACGGCAAGAGAGGCACCTACACGGCAAGAGAGGCGATGGCAAGAGAGGCGACCTGTGCAAGAAACCGGCAAGAGATGGAGCATGCCCAATGACCTTTATCATTACTGGGCTTGGACAAATTTATATCTAAATAAAATGATCCGGAATCCTGGATAA
This sequence comes from Harmothoe impar, assembly GCA_947462335.1. NCBI lineage: Eukaryota > Metazoa > Annelida > Polychaeta > Phyllodocida > Polynoidae > Harmothoe > Harmothoe impar. The sequence continues at coordinate 5,801,626 of OX381720.1, read as the reverse complement.
TTTTTCAATGAGGATTGTGGGTTTGAATCCCACCTTAGCACAATAGGTGGTTCTATAGGTCGAGTTACATATACTTGATTGTTTCTATTTATATGGGATGTGCGGTGCCTGGCTATCATGGTGAGGTTACCTAACCACGTGTTTAGCCTTTGTTTTACGTAGCAGAGCTTTATATCCTTGTGGTTTTTAGGTGCGTATGTGGTACGTGGTGGTGGGGCACGCACGGGATAGTTCTTCTAGGTGAGAGGACAAACGTTTAGACCGTTATCTTATTAAGACAAACTCCTGTTTTGGGTTTTGTGTGATAATAATATTCTTCAACTTATTAAGACTATTAAGACAGTCTTGTTTGTCTTAACTTTAGTACCAGAAATTGCACCTAGATGTCGCCACCTTACCTTCTCCATAGGTGGGCATTACAAGCTGGATGCGTCACATACTTACAAAGGTCAAGGTCAGGGGTCAAATATCAAGGCCATGTGGTTAAACTGTAAAAAAGGTTAAAACAAAGATTGTATCCTTCAAGATCCATTATAACTACTATAAACAATAACCCTAGTGATAGTGTCCCTAGCCGTATGTCCATATAAGGCTGTATATCCGTAATTATAATTATAATTGGCACCCAACGGTGCACTCCTTATACGACTAGTATGTGATGGGGGGCTCTGCTCCCCAACCCCGGTTTCTTTTCTTCTTTTTCTTCTACACCGCTGCCCCAAAATAAGACACTGAATTAAGATATTAAGATTTAAGATTAAGATGACGCTCAGAACGTTTGTCCTCTCACCTAGGAGAGCTATCCCCTATTTGCGGTGGGTGGGGGGTGGGGGTGGGGGTAGACGGCAATCTCTGACGCTCTCTCATCGTCACGTCGCCTCTCTCATCGTCTCGTCGCCTCTCTCATCGCCACGTCGCCTCTCTCATCGTCACGTCGCCTCTCTCATCGTCACGTCGCCTCTCTCATCGTCACGTCGCCTCTCTCATCGTCACGTCGCCTCTCTCATCGTCACGTCGCCTCTCTCATCGTCACATCATAAAAATAACCTCTGAGGAGGAATTGAACCCTGGCCGCCCTCATGGAAGGCAGGCACACTGACCACTACACCAATGCATTACTTGCTGATGTGCATTGGAAATGTGTTATATATATATATAGAATTATAAAGTCCCCTGTCTTGCCATGTCGCCTCTCTCCCCATACCCTCGTGCATGTCGCCTCTCTCACCATGCCCTCGTGCATGTCGCCTCTCTCACCATGTCGCCTCTCTCTCCGTTCCTCGTGCGAATAGCTGACGTTATTCACACGAGGAGCTCGTGCGAATATCGCTGGCGCTACTAACCGGAGTGCCTACAAACCTCCTTTATTACACTCCCGGGGCCTCGTATGACCCTGCAAATAATTAACTATTATAAAGAATGTAGGAAACGATGATGTGTAGTGTCATAGAGAACTATTATAAAGATGGTTAGCGCCATTCTTCAAGATCTAATATAATTCGAAAAAAACAACAACTTAAGGATGATTTTTGGAAAAACTAGGCGGACATGTTCAGAACCTTTAGAAACTCTCTAACATCCCCTGGTGTGCACTGGTTCAGGGACCAATCTGAAAAATATTTTAGTAAGTCTCCCCAAGAGAGGCTTCAAACCCTCAACCCTCTGATTTAGAAGTAGGCATCTGGCCAACTGAGCTAACCAGACAGTTGTCAACAAGGCCTATTGATGAGGTCGTGAATGGTCCATAACTATACTTTGGAATGTTCCATTTGGATGATAAATTGGATATTCATTTTATTATCATAGAAATACAAAGGTAACCCACTCTGTTATTTTGATATATTACAGAATGGATAAGTCCTCAACTTATGATTAGGTCTGATGAACAGTCCATAGCCCATTCCTAGCAAAAGTTAAGTCATTTAATGACTAGGACAGCCAGAACACTGTCATTTTCAATGTAAAGATTCACTTCTTGTGATAGGAGCTGTAGCTTCAACATGGGACGGTCAATTACTTGCATAATATTTGGTTTAGGCATTTATTATATGTTGTAAATGAACTGTAACATATGATCCTGAGATCCTGAACCAACCTTAAGGACACAGACCTCAGCCGAAAAAACCTTTGATATACATGTTACATTGTTCAGGAACCCGTGCAGTTGATTTGAGCATTTCCTTTCATAGTTGTCCTTGGATATACATTCACAAAGCAATTTTTCCATATTCTTAATGTTAAAAGTTCAGTTAATATCAATGTTACCATGCTCAGTTTGCTCTGCTAATTGCTCCTGGCGTATGGGGAATCAACTTCAAATTAGTTTCCCCATGCCCTACTTGGACATCTTTTCTTTTTAAATTATCAAACATTGCTAATAGGCCTGTGTCCATTAGCACATATGAGGCCGTTTGTCGTCCGTTAAATCGTGAATTTGAATACAAATATGAAATATATGTTTTGTGTCCCTGTGGACACAGCTGGACGACAAAATTCTCAAATACAAAAGTGGAATAGCAATCTGCAAGGGTCAAATATGGACGACAAAAGTGGGCATTTGAATATCTAACATGTTTGATTTTTAGTGCAGAAATTGGAATATATGCTCTTTATTCTATTGTAAAACCTCGTCCATGTTTGCCCTGGGCAGTCTAGGCAGCAATTTATAACGCCTAGTGGACACAGCATACCTGAAGTTAAAGTAGAATATATCTACAAAATATATTCCCAGATATGTACATATTGCTGGACGTCAAAACGGCCATATATTCCACTTTCCTTGTCGTATAATGGACACAGGCCTAATCCAGGTCTCAGGTTATGCAATTGCAACAATCTGAGCTCTCAATAGTGAGTGAGAGGGTTACGACACTAGACTGGAAAGTAAAGTTTGAGAGAGGACCTAGCTAATTAAACCACCCAGGCTTAATGGCAGTGGATGAAGTTGCCACCCACTCTCTACTCAGAGTCACACCCTAATGGTTTTCCTCAAGTAAATGAATCCAATGAAGAGGTATTCTCAGTGGTCTCATGTGGATATTGTGGACACCTCATTCTATTTAGGCCGAATAGAGCCACAACAACCACACGCACAGAGTGCACTACCAATGAGCAAAGAATACTAAGAAGGTCCACTAGCCATTTCATGTCCCCCAAAGGCCCATTGTGCCCCCTGGTGGATGGCGTGTACAACCCACATAGCACACCCAAACTCTATTTAATATACCACAGATGAAACCACAGTTAAAGCTGCTGTACTACCTCAGATACATAGATAATTCAATTTCTGCATATTTGTAAAGAGTCTCCTTGTTGGAGTGTTCTGGTAGCATCCCAACACATTTTGTGTCTTTTAACCATGCTAGATTTAAGGAAATAGATGAGAAAAATAAAATGCTTCCAACATTCTATTCAACACTTAATTACATCAACAGGTAGTGCCATCTATTTATACACCAGGTACTTATAGACTGTGTTTGTGAGTTGAGTAAAGGAAAACCTCCATGCTCCTCTCCAGCCAGTACAGCCACCTGATGGCTTTTGTCAACACTAAATGACCAAACCCCTCCAGAATGTAAATAGTAGTTGAGATTGGAGTCCTGTCTAACATAATATTAAGGCTTTCTTGTCAGAATAAATAACAGATTATAAGAGGGAAAGGATTATCAGCTAAGAATCAAATGAGGAAAATGTCATGTTACATTGCTTTCCTCTAACAGGTATAACACATGATGGTACAGGTATAACGAACGATTGTGGTAATACAATGCCCTTTCTCAACACAGGGATCTCTTTAATTCTAAGTATAAATAAGAAAAAGAAATAGACAGAGGTCCACAATAATCTGTCTGAACGACGGGTTTCTCCACGAGTGGGACCTTGGGTCGTATCACATGAGGCGCAGCCAAGTGTGATGCGACCCAAGGTCTCACAAGTGGAGAAACCAGGAGTTCAGACTGATTTGAGTGGATCTCTGTGTTTATTTCATGTGAATATTGATTAATTCCATTTCCAAACGACATTTAAAAATTGGTTTCACAACTATACAGTGGAGAATGAAGCTGTGGAGAATGAGATTCAGTTTCTCTATGGGGGTGTGGAGAACGGCTCTTCCCATACAAAACAATGGTAAAGTTGTTTCTCTACATGAAATAATAGGGAGGTCATTTACGTGATACTATTGACGTATGCATACATGTAATCTATATCTTAATGTGACGTGATTTGCGAAAGAGGACCTCAGTGCAGGGTACACTAAGGGCCCTTTTTCCAGTAATACAACATCCTTGCGTCCACAGAGTAGTAAAATGGGGTCCCTGTACAGAGGGATGGCAACCCCAGCTATAAACCAACCCTAACAAGGTAGATATTGCAGTAGAGGACAACAACAACTGTCTCCCTCACTTCCTGTCCAGCCTTACCCTACCGGAAGTAGCTGTGATTTACAGCGTCCCATTCTGGCCGGAAGCCGCCACTATAAGGAGGTAGCCTAGCAACACCGTTAGACCGGCAAATTAGGCAGGGACCAGCGAAAGTGGTGATTGTTTACTGAGCGATAACACAGGTTCCTGCACTGTTACCATAACGACACCTGCCACTCCTGGGTAGATGCCACTGTCCGGGTCTGTAGGTGGCACTACTGTGTATACAGGGGTATGATTAATACATGTGAAAGGAGTAATTAAGAATTGGTGATGGGAGTATTATGGTTTGTACTTCTTCACAAAACATGAACACTCAGCAGAGGCTCAGCCGCTGAAAGATGCAAGCCCAAACATGGTCTTCACATATATCGTCCTTTCTATATATGCTCCTGTTGCTTTTCACAATGTGCCTTTATGATAATTCTGCACATTACCCTGTAAATGATGGTAGACCCTCAATATGTAAGAAAACTAAATTGGTGAGGAGTCTCCATTGATAAGTATATAAGAGTGCAAGGGGTTTCCAGCTTAGAAACCTTGGCTAAACAGACAACTGCAGTTTCTTGCAGGGCTCCAGGCAATCATATGCCTTGGCTAATTGCCACTCCTAAGACAGATTATGCCAGAGTGGTTAAAAGTCTAAGTCTCATAGGTAGCCAATTACACAAACTTTAATAGATAGGTAAAATAGCCACAGCCATATGCAAGTAGCCACATAACTGACTGTATATTACACAATAGTGTCACTCAGATACCACTTAGATCACATATTTAGTACCACTTAGATCAGAGACATGCAGAAGTAGGCATAACATGTTTTATAGATAAGTCGTAAAGGGCCACAATGGGCCGGTGTGTACAACCAACATGTATTTGGTATGAGTGTTAATGTTAGACCTTTATAGCAATAAATGGATGCTATAGAAACGGGTGATCCCCTGCGATATCAACTTTTCAATACACTTTATCCAAGGTTATAATGCGAATTTGAACGCATAATGATATTTCCCGATGCGTTTGTGGAGACAATCCTCTCACAGAGGGAAAAAGTGAAATACATCATGCAATTCATAAACTACCCTGTACTAATACTTCTAATTCTGAGTTGTTCACAATGCACTGATGTTTATTTCATTCTAAGTCAGAAATGCTGTTCACCCGGCATATTTGGTTTGAATCATGAATAAGCAGTATAAAGGCAACTAAATGCAGTAATTCGCGTTAAAATACTTCCTGGAGGTGAGAGCCAGCATTTATAACGGCTCAAATGAACACGTATATCATGTACAAATACCACTGACACTGATGAATTAACACTTTTATGTCAAATTACTTGAGTTAAACATGAACTTTACGCTACTAGTTAGCATGATTAGTCCTGTGTACACATACTTATCTGCTGTATACTAATTAGTCAAACCTATGCTGAAATATTGTTAAAGCGCACTCTTTTTGCTTCAGTACAAATGAAAACATCACATGACTCGCTCTGTAATACTTTATAATAAATGGTATCCGTTTAGGACCCGCTGAAACGGGGGGAAAATTGTTGCATAACAAGTTGGCAATTATGGTGATTTCAGTTGATAGATTGCTAACTTTGCCTATCACTTTCCTCAGTGTATATTACTTTTGTATCTCTCCCTGTTCTGTCTATGTGTGTCTGTCTCTGTCTCTATACCTGTCTCTGTCTTTATACCTGTCTCTGTCTTTATACCTGTCTCTGTCTCTATACCTGTCTCTGTCTTTATACCTGTCTCTGTCTCTATACCAGTCTTTGTATTTATACCTGTATCTCTTTTTATGCCTGTCGCTGTCTCTATCTCTATACCTGTCTATGTCTCTATACCTGTCTCTGTTTTTATGCCTGTCTCTGTCTCTATACCTGCCTCTCTCTATACCTGTCTCTGTTTCTATACCTGTCTGTGTTTATGCCTGTCTCTGTTTCTATACCTGTCTGTTTTTATGCCTGTCTCTGTCTCTATACCTGCCTCTCTCTATACCTGTCTCTGTTTCTATACCTGTCTGTGTTTATGCCTGTCTCTGTCTCTATACCTGTCTCCGTCCCCATACCTGTCTCTCTTTTTATGCCTGTCTCTATCTCTACACCTGTCTCTGTCCCCATACCTGTCTCTGTCCCTATACCTGTCTCTCTGTCCCCATACCTGTCTGTGTCCCTATACCTGTCTCTGCCTCTATCCCTGTCTTCCTTCCCCTTCCCACACCACCTGAAGGTGGGAGGGGCTCGATGTACTGATTAACCGCCGTCCGTTGTTTGGGGATCACATTACAGACATGACACCACCCTCCCATTGATCAGCTCATAAAGCCTTAACATGGGATGCAGCATAGTGTAGGGTGTTGAGGCTATTTCTAGAAAATGCAGAAAAGTAATGTTTTTCATGCAGAATAGATTTATAGGTGGGTCCTCATGTAATGCAACGCCAGAGGAATTAAAACTACATTACCTGTAGAACTTTAAAATTGATTTCTCAGAAAGAACCATGCATGCTGCACACCCTGATGTCCCATGTATCTAATTTTGAATTAAAATGATAGATATCACTGATATCGCACTATTGATGTAGGGCATTGGCTGGTAAAGATAACTAGAATTGATTATTTCAGGCCACGTTTTATTTATAGCACCTTTTCTAATGTAGGACCAACACAGAAACGTGCCTGCCATATGGAGCAAAATAAGTACCTATCACACACACACATGATATCATTGTTTTCCTTACAATTATCATTCCTGTAATTCAATGCTAACTTTTCTATTCCCTACCTCGGATGAATAGCATATGTAATAGCAATATGTTTTATATATATGTACTCAAAATGGAAATGTACGGCACATATGATTCCTCCCTGTGTGACCCCATTTTGTGAAAATTGACTGTTATGTGTATTGACATTATCAGCAGGAAGTACTGCCTATTGTGCCAAGGTGGGATTCAAACCCACCATCTCCTGTGTGTGTTGTTCTACAGTAGGTGAGTTTAGTTGTACAGTACGTGATACTGGAAACCAAAAATACCTCCCTTTATACTGTGCAGCTATAGTACTTACTTCTAACAGTGTAGCATCCTCCCCAGGTGCTTCCCCCTCAGTCAGGGCTGCTGTCTTATATTAGGGACTGGGGAATAGTGGCACCATTTTCCTTGACTTTCCCCGTTGCATCATTAGTTTTAGGAGTGGCAATTGGCCAAGGCATATGATTGCCTAGACTAGAGCCCTGGGAGAAACAAAAACTTGTCGTGTTAGCCATATTATCTAGGTTGGGAAAGCCATGCACTCTGCAGGGTGACTGCATATGTCTTGACAGGGGATTGCATAGAGGGCCAGTGTATATTGGTAACTATTGGTCCAAGTCTGTGAACCCCTTCCACCCTTACAAGATGGCTATACCAGTCCATATGGAATGAACCTGAGCTGAGCTTGTAAATGACTCTATCTAGCATAAGCACGAGGCTCGACCTCTGATCCTGACCGTCATCGTTGGCACCAAAGCTTCTTAGTTAAAGTACACTGTAAAAAATATCCAGTAAAAATTATGGTGAATCACTGGCATCACTGAATGCCGACCGTTTCCCTTTTTTTTTACGGTCACCATATTTTGCTTTCCCCTGTAAATTTTACAGGCCTTTCCCGTTGTATTTTTACGGTGATTCATCATTATTCTACGATGATTCGCTGCTATTCAATGATGATTATAATTGTTTCTGGATTCATTATTTGATATTTCGTAATATCATCTTAATTCCAGGCCTGTATATATATAGGCCTATATATTAGGCCTGAGAAGCATAATTGAATGCCTCATAGCAATATACAATTACAATCCATGAGCAAAAGGTACTCTAGGATTGTTACAAAGAAACTCTGACAAGATTCTCAATATGTATAATTCTAATTACCACAACATGGGTGTTTATGCTATTCGTACTAGTGTCCAGGGTCTCAAAAAAGGAAATTATATATTTTCTATCTTTAATATGCCAAAGGCTTCAATTTTGATTGTGTAATTAATGAGATAGTTGGATATCTTTATAAATCTAACACAATTATGTATGTTTTTAGTTGAAAGCTTCCACCTGGTGAGCAAACTTTTAACATGAGATTCACCTTAAATGAAAAAACATTGTTTCACTGTACTGGTTTATGGATGTTCAATGTAAAAATATTAAGTTTTACAGTGTCTCGACGTAAATCAAAATTACGGTGATGCACCATCAAATTTAGCATTGATTCTCCGTAATTTCAATGGAGATTTTTTACAGTGTAGTTTAGGCACACTGGCTTTTTTTGTTTTATGAATGCAGGCAAGTAATGCAGTAGACACCATGGATGGATCAACATATGGGGGAGGCGGTTCGGTTTTGCCCCCTCAGAAACTAGCAATGACACTCGGGTTCCCCGAGATCAAGGTTGCCCGAGCTTCGCATAAACATTTTTATACTACGCTTGGGTGGAAAGACAAGAGAAACTGCCAGTTTGTATAATACATACAAAACAATTAACACTGGTATGGCAAACAATTAACACTGGTTAATCAGTCAGTTAAACCACACCAGTGGGGTGTTTCACAAGGGGAAAATAGATACGATTCATTTTACATGTTTTCTAAGACCAACTTAATATCACCCAATGTTAATCTTATCTTGGTGTTTCACAAGTTTCAGTTGTATCTATTGTCATATACTTAGATACAATTGAAGATAATAATGCGGCTTGTGAAACACCAACTAAAGACTAACATTTGGTAAAAGTAAGTCAAACTAAATAACCATGTAGCATTAATCTTAAATACGCTCCCTTGTATGATTATCACATAGGATCAACAAAAGTGTTGTTTAAATGTGTATAACCAGTTTATTTTCATCCTGAATAAACAGATATTTGCAGGGATTCTTGTGTGTAGTATGACACATATATTACATGAAAAAATTGTGAAAAAATATGTAAGGAAAATATTAGCGGGCATGGTATGAGCTCCACGCTAATATGCATTGTGAAACACTTATACATTAGTTGTATCTAGATTGTAAGCCAAAGACCCCAACTTAACATCTTGGTTGTAGACCTTCGTGAAACACTTTTTATAAGCAGTATACAATTGATACAACCAAATGTCGGTCTTAGTGGTTATATACAACTAACACCTCCTATAGAAACACTTATTCTACAATTAATTGTATGCCCCCCTTGTGAAACACCCCACAGAGCCCTGTACTCGGGATATTGGCTTAGTCACAGCTCAGCACACTCGTCTGTGACTCGTGATCAGCCTAATTACCAATATCCTGAGTACAGGGCTCTGAATGGGTTTAACTACACACACAGGGGAAACATTGTCAAACGGGAGCCCAGGTTGCCTCCAAAATGACTCCCCTCTTTAGGGGAGCCCGGGTCGCATAAGGGAGCCTAGGTGACTCTCTGGCTGACCTCTAGGAGTCACCTGGGGGAGTCATATGACCCAGAGAGCTAGGCCTATATGACACCCCCAGGTGACTCCCTTAGTTCAACCCGAGAGTCACATATAGGCTCCCTTAGGCGACCTGGCCTCCTCTGGAGAGGGGAGTCATTCTGGAGGCAACATGGACTCCCTTTTGACGCTGTTTCTTTTCTCTGTGTACATACTGAGTATCATATAGACCATTCCCATAGTAGCACGGGTGTGTCTGGACCCTTTCCTATCTGTGGGAGGCGACTAAAAGAAGGAATCTGGTAGCACAGGGGCGGACGACCCTTCCTATTATGTATTAAACACTGCTAGTGGTGGCTGGTAGGATGAACCATCTGGGCGGTCCAGTGGGGTGTTTCACTAGGGGCATATACAATTAATTGTAGAATAAGTGTTTCTAGAGGAGGACTTGATTGTATATAACCAGTAAGACCGACATTTGGTTGTATCAATTGTATACTGCTTTTAAAAAGTGTTTCACAAAGGTCTACAACCAAGATGTTAAGTCAGGGTCTTGGCCTACAATTGAGATACAACTAAAAATAAGTGTTTCACAATGCATATTAGCGTGGAGCTCATACCATGCCCGCTAATATTTTCCTTACATATTTTTTCACAATTTTTTCATGCAATTTATGTGTCATACTACACACAAGAATCCCTGCAAATATCTGTTTATTCAGGATGAAAATAAACTGGTTATACACATTTAAACAACACTTATGTTGATCCTATGTGGTCATTATACAAGGGGATCGTATTTAAGATAAATGCTTTATGGTCATTAAGGTAGACTTACTTTTACCAAATGTTAGTCTTATGTTGGTGTTTCACAAGCCGCATTATTATCTTCAATTGTATCTAAGTATATGTCCATAGATACAATTGAAACTTGTGAAACACCAAGATGAAATTAACATTGGGTGATATTAAGTTGGTCTTAGAAAACATGTAAAATTAATTGTATCTATTTTCTCCTTGTAAAACACCCCACAGGTCCTGCTGTATCCGGACCTCTCCAGTAGATGTCAGCATACTGCGGATCATGTTAGGTCACTCAAAAAAATGTTTTGCAAACCCGTCACAAGTATGACAAGGGCACTTAAAAAAGAAAAGATTAACTGGAACACCTCAAACTTAGGGAGATGAAGGTTCTTAGCGTACATTGTTTAGGTTTAAAATCAAGAGTCTAAAGATCTGTAAAAGTCATATGTATCAAAATAAACAATATAATGTCATTTCCCCTTTTAGGTAAACACATCCTGTGACGTCATTTCTTGACAACATGGAGCCCTGTAGGCATTCCCACTAAGCTAAATGATTACCAGGGACTGGGTTTCCCGGTATATATGCGTCAGCCAATATGGACAAAAACCCACAGCCACGGACATCGCGAGACTACCGTAAATTCTTGCACATGAGCTACTCGCATATTCACCCTCTTATTATTGCCGTTTCAGGTCCTGCCTCAGCTCATTCCGGGGTTGAGTGTACGAGATTCCCAAGGCTTTTCTCTCTTTGTTAAGTCTACTTCAAACTTGATTTTCTCAGCTATTTTACAGGTTGGATAGAAAAAGGCTATTTATCAATAGGACACAATCATTTACACACATATACACTCTCAATTTCTTTCAAATGTGTAAAATAGCCGAGAAAATCGAGATAGAAATAGACTTCACAAAGAGAAAAAATCCTTGGGATCCTCGTACATGGAGGTGCGAGATTGCGAGAATTGGTCCGTGATTTGTAACCTTAAGAGGCTCTATGGGCCGGACTGCTACCTTTCAAAAATTATATGAGGTGCAGAGGGGGTGGGGGTGGATATGGTGACTCTAGTACTACAGTATACAGTATAAAAACTCAGATATTAGCCGCACCCTGACTTGGTCCTAATCCTATTTATAAGCCGCACTGGCGATCTGAGTTGCATACTAGACACGGCTTCTACGCGAGAATTTACGGTAATCCTAGGTGACATAAGTAAGGCAGACAAGCCTCCAGTTTACTAAGGGTGTGCCATTTCAGCCACTGTCAGTGACAATAGTGGGTATACAGCGAGGCATTTGCTATAAAAAGCAGCGGTCAGGACCAATTATTGGTCCTAGATCCCACAGTAGCTGACTTTCGGACTCCAATGTCCTCTACTGTCCTCTGCCTGTAGAGAGTCCCAATGAGGATCAATCCCTATTTTGCAGAACAATGGTGGAGAATAAAGGGTGTATTTTAGGTTACATAAACAGATAATCTAGACAAGCCTGGCCATATTTGATATCAAATTAAAGCATATAAATTGGAGTGAGTGAGAATGACAATTTTTATACACCATTCAACTATATGGTACCATTTCTATAACTGGAATAGTCCAGCGAATCCCAGCGGATGGCTCAAGTCAAAAATAAAAGTTATAATTGAGATCATTTGTTGGTCCAAGCCTAACCCATATCTGATCACCTTGGGTGAGAGAAGGAGACACCAAACCACCAGCACCCTGACACCCCTGCAGCCTACAGGGCTACATTCCTGTATGCAGCCAACGTGCTGCACAGTCCAAGGCAAGAAGCCACTTGAATTATTCCCCAGCCCAATCTGGTTAGACCCTGCCTTCTAAGCAGCCATTTTCTGCTGAAGTCAGCATCTTATGCCGCCAAGACTGCAGTATTGACACTTCACTGCCTATTCAACAGGAGATGAGTTATTTTTTGTGTCTTGTGTGTCAATGGGTTTGTATGATAGAGATAGCAGGAGGTGGGATGCCTGTGTGGAATAAGTGGGTATTGACGTTTTGACCAGACAGAAGCCTGAGAATGGAAGTGGGCTGTGAAATACAGTCAGAAAAGTTTGAGAGTGGAAATATATGGGGTATTCGGGTTACACTAGTGGCAGCATGTGTTGTATAGATTAGGACTGACTTGTTGACATGGGTGAAGTAGATGAGGGAGTGGTCATTTATATTTAACAGGGGCTAGTGGAATTTCAAACAAAGGCAACGTTTTTGCCCCTCGCCATTTCACTTTACAAACATGCAGGCTTTTATTTTCTAGCTTTGCTGAAAAGGGGCAGAAATGCCCCCCCCCCCCCCCCCAAAAAAAAAAGATCCAGAGGGGTCAGCATTTGAAATGAAGTCCCCCACCCCCCGCTGAGGAGGGGTCAATAGGCCTATTTGTAAGCCCGCACCCCTGTTGATGATAAATGACTTTTCCCTAAAGCAGACGTGGTCAGACTCCGGAAACATCAGCATACAAAGTTATATTTCTCAGCACATGACTTGCCTGGTTGAATACTTCCTATTAGGGGCTGACGCTACCATCAGCAGAAGCAGGGAATTCCACACACAGGCTGGCCCCCACTCTATACCAGCAATGCTTCTGGTAGAGATTATGTAGTGACGTCAAAGGGGATTCCCCAAGTAGACCAGAACAGATACCATTATTGAGGCTCAGGCTGCCAGTGAAATGAATTAAACAGCATTGTCTGACACCAAGGTTAAATGAAGGTCACATTGGGGTTATCGCATGTCAAGGTGACTTTGAGGGGTTATCAATGTCACGGGTCAGTAAGTACACAGTAGTGGTCAGTAATGGAGGATTTACGCCCATCTAAATCCATTAGCATCTGGTCCATACCCAATGTGACCATGTGCTGACACTGTGAGGCATTTCAATTTCTACAGTTGTCAGCAAGATTCTGTTGAGTTTCAGGAAAGTACCCATGCGCAGTCAAGGGGAAGGGAACGAAGCTTTTCATAAAGCCGCCCCTGATTTGCATAGTATAAGTGGGGGCTTCCCTACCCCATCTTAAACGGGTCTTTTTCTTCTCTTTCCTGTCCTCTCTTTTGTTTGTTTGGTGCCCATATGCACGGACAGTGACATTGATGTCTAATGAAGCTTTCTCGCCATGAATATAACGTTAGTTTCCGAAATGGTGTTAAACAATTATAACTCACGAAGGGGTTCCTCATTTTATATAATCATTTAATGTTGAACTCACTTTGACAAAATGGAATCCTTTTACTTTGATCATAACTTCTACACTGTTCCATGTTCATCTGTTATGAGATAATAATTGCAACAGAGCTACTTGAAGATCAGTATTTGAATACTGGGTTCTGAATACCTGCACTCATATATCGGAAACCCTACACTGTAAATAGTTACTGTTAGTTTACAGCACAATGTACTGTAAATTTACAGAACATTTTGCTGTAGTCGGAAATACAGAACTATTTCCTGTAAATTTACCGACTTTTGTGCTGTAAATCATATTTACAACAATGTTGCTGTAAATTTACAGCACATGATCTGTAGATTTCTGCCACATGGTGGCAGCACTATATCATTTTGTATAACAATCATTGTACACACTGTATTTTGGGGGGTAAATAAAGCCCCCTGTGTGTTAAAACATATTAAAATATGAATGTGTGAGAGAAACTTCAGCAAGTTATTGTATAAAGTATTTCAACTTGGAGAAATGCGTCAAATTATGCAAATATCAGCAAAGGTATACTATCGATACCACATCTGGGGGGAAATTAAATCCTTAACTGTCTGAACTGTGTAGTGCTGGTATCACATACAGTTTAGCTGGATAAATATTAAAACCATTACATTGTGTAATGTTTGTTATCCATAATGCAACTGAAGTAATGCAAAAAGGTTCTCTCCATGCATATCAATTGAGATCAATTGATAGCAACAATAATTAATGATAAAAAACTCAACTTATGGCATTTACAGTACTTTCTGCTGTTGAATTACAGCATACAATATACTGTAACTTTACAGCAAAATGTGCTGGCAGTTTTGGTTCCAGAAGATTTTGCTGTAATTGGACAGAAGAATATACTGCAAAACTACAGCACATTCTCCTGTTTAATTTACAGCAACTGAGTTGCTGTAAATTTACAGCAAAATGTGCTGGAACCAAAACTGCCAGCACATTTTGCTGTAAATTTACAGTGGTTACTTCTAACAGTGTATCCTTCAAGGTCATAGGAAAGAGCTATGTTTAGGAAGCATACTGCCATTTCATATATGAGAGCTGACAATTGCACATGTAACAGTATCTTGACGATTGTTTGATCTTTAGCCCTAGCCGAGCGAAGATATTGTAATATACACACTAGCGGGGGGTGGGGGAGGGCGACGTTAGTGAAAGTCTATAATTGGACAAGGTCAACAAAACGAAGGTGTGTTAAAGATTACCCGATCCTATCTATTTTCTTTAATTCAAAAAGACCACCACCTCGATGAATGGACCATGAACTTGACTCTTAAATAGCCGCAAAATATTTCTAGAGTAGGCACTGTTCTTTTGCCATGTAGGGATATATAGGTAACCTGAAACACTTTTTTAGCCCTGTTAAATATACACAATGGAAACGCATGCATTGACGCTGTTTGTTAAACCCAGCAGCCATATGATGGTTGATAACACAGTTATGTATGGGGTATGGAGGGGATGTAGGGGACCAGTCTGCTGCCATGTGTGCAGCCTGTATGCTGAATAAACACTGTATCACTAGTACTCCTGTATCCAGCATCCTACCCCCAACGCTCGTCGGTGGACACTAGGCCTAGCCCTTTAAGGGCTGCATAGGTAAATACTAAACTAAAAAAGAAATACGTCCTTTTTGATGCAGTAAACCAACAGTAGATTCTACTGTCCATGTACACTATAGTGACGTAGTATATACAATGTAACACTTCCGGTACTGTAAGAAGTTAACAGCACAATGTGCTGTACATTTACAGCACTTATTGCTGTAGTTGGTATTACAGCACTATTTGCTGTATAATTACATTATGTACTGTAAATTGGGTCTGGAGCAATGTTGCTGTACATTGACAGTACATTGTGCTGTAGATTTCTGCCGCTAGGTGGCAGCAGTTTACCATTTTTGCAGTAATTATTCCACTCAACCCTTTCCCAAGTCAAATAAAGCCTCACAAACTCTCAAGTCATTGTAGAATAAGAATGGATAAGAGAGACTGAATGCAGTTATCATAAAATGTATTGACATATTTGCATATTTGTGTTGAATAATACAAAAACAGCAAAAGTATAGAATAGACACCACATTGGAAGGAATAATTAAATGCTTAAGTGCCTGGACTGGGAAAAAGCTGGTATCACGTACAGTTCAGCTGTATCAATGCAGGATTAAACCATTACATTGTGTAGTGTGTATTATCCTAGCTAAAATTGAGCTATTATGCAGGAAAGTACTCTCCATGCATGCATATTAATTGATATAAATTGATGACAACAATAATATGAAACCTACAGTAGAAGTTGCTGTAACATTACAGCACCCAGTTGCTGTACATGTACAGCAAAATCTACTGGAACAAAAGTTGCCAGCAACTTTTGCTGTAGATGTACGGTAGAAGTTGCTGTAAATTTACAGTAGAAGTTGCTGTAAATTTACAGTAGAAGTTGCTGTACATATACAGCAAGTCAGTTGCTGTACACCTAGGTTTCATCTACAGCAAATATGTGTACAGTAGGGGGGACCTACTTACTTCGACAGAGGGGTCGAAAATGTTTATGCCCCCCTCCCCAAACCCACCACCCCCCCCCCCTGTAACTAATAAATGAACACTCCCTAATTAAAAAAATGATCGCGTTAAGAACTTAGGCAGTGCATGAATTCAAAACCCTTATATAGTTTCTATTATTAAAACTAAAATATTTGTACATTTAGGCCTAATAACAAAACTCAGAGCCGTGATAAAGGTTATTAAAACAATATCTCTGACCGTTAACTATATTAACATTTAGTTGACATAAAGTACTTGCAAGAGGGCACCCCTTTCCATGTCTTTACCTATTATAAAATGAGCCCCGACAATGTGCCTCTTTTAATATAGCCTATAGGATGGTCTTACCTATCACCTAAAAAGCTATAAGCTAAAAGGGTGCGCACTCGGCAGGATTCGAACCTGCGCGGGCAGAGCCCAATAAGTAGTAGGATAGGGGTCATATCATAGCAGGTGTATCCTTATCTCTGATGATTGATTATCGATTTCATTGAAATTGAATGTGAGGTATTGTATGACCTTAAAATGATCATAGGTCATCAACAGGATTTCTTATCTTATCTATTTTTGGGGTTTTCACTTCATTTATATAAGCAGGATCCTATACAGTATAACCATGGGTCTGTATGGTAGATATAGATATTGTATCTATATAGACTCATCTAAGGAAACTTTCAAGCAAAGTTTGATTCTTCATATTGACATTAAGAATCCTTGTATACATTAAAATCTATTCATACATTATGACAAATATCATTTTCTATGTTCTTTGACTTTCTTATATCCTTACTAGAAATGTAAAACCTTTTAGTTATACATCTACACGATCAGACAGGATATCCATTTAGATCAAAGACATTTTACACATTCTTACACAGTTAGAAGACTCATTTACACGTAATGCCTTAAGGCTATGTCTGATACCAGTCATTGTTCAGAATTTATGATTACTTTAACGGTCTCTACTTAACCCTTTAAGCATAACATATTACTGAAAGTGAACTTCTTGTATTTCTTCTAACTCTATCGGACATCGAAGTATATTTTGTACTGTTTTAATTGTTTAAATGTATTGATATAGACGATCTGTTATGATATATATTCATTGCGTCTTTGAATGTCATTGCAACAACATATCTTGTTGAAGCGCTATGGAGAACAATGATGATCAAAACTCTATACAAAGCAATATCATAGTTGAAAGAAGTACACACGATAAGATCGAGAGATTAGCTCAATGTATAGACACAATGAGAGAAACACTTGTACAACTACAATTGAGATTGGACAAGCTACAGGAAAAAAGTGAAAAACCTACAGGATGTGGATTTTCGTGCAGTAATAATTCATTCACACTGTGAAATTATATCTCATCTTAAAGGGGATTAAATGATGTTTGTATGAAACGTTATAATGTTTACTGTCTTCTTTTATATATATATATATATATACACACACTCAGACACATGAATATACATATATATATATATATATATATATATATATATATATATATATATACACGTAGTTCGTCCTATCATTCCTCAGGAAATACTTCAAAAGAATTTCATTTCAACCCCTTAGGCTATACAATGTTAATGACATATCTATGCTAATCACATGACTATCCTAGTACTATATAAGCAGATGTGTCAGACATGGACATTCAGCACAAAGTTCACATGATGCACTTTTGCTACACCTCACGCTTTCTGTCATGAGATTCATATACCAATTCCTGTGATCATATATAACTTACATTGCTGTCTTCATTTTGAGCTCCAACCATGGTGAGTGTTATCATACTTTCATATCACTTTTTTTTCTATCTAGTAACGAATAACATTTTCATTTCATATAAAAAAAAATTGTCTTGTTATATATTTTATATTACAAAAAAATATGAAACTAGAATTCTTTTTTTCCTTAGGGAGTAAATTGCAGAACATGCGGAGAGGAGTTTCCTAACAACTTGATAAAAAGAAGACATGAGGAAAGATGCACTAGTGAATCTCATCAGTGTATCATTTGCCATTCAATTCTAAATACTAAGCAAGCTCTACAAAACCATACAGTATCTTGCAAAAAGTCAATAGAAGAGAAAAGAGTTGAAACTAGAGGAAAACGCGCTGCAGAATTAGATGCAAGATTACACGATCAAATTTTAGATCAACTAGATGAAGACTCGCATCAGGATCAACCTAGTATGAGCAAGAAAAGAAGATTCAGAGACAACAGCGAAGACTCAATATGTTCTCAATGTGGACAAAATCACTGTATGTTACATAGATTTAAATGCAGACAATGTAAAAAACATTTTGCAAATATCAAATCTTATCAGAGACATAGACAAATCCATTTCAAACGTAAATCTCCTCGATGTGAGTGTCACATATGTCACAACACACACTCCACTAGACAAGCCTTGGCTGATCACATAGAACGAGAACATGCTGACACACCTCCTGCTTTGCAAGTGCAGACATTTAAATGTTGCGACTGCGGTGAAACTTTTGACGCACATTACAAATTATACACTCACCGAATGAAACACTCTCATACACAATCACATAGACTGGATGAGCCTACCATGAAGATGCCATGGGAAAAGGACAATGCAGTTTTACCACCCTGGGTAGCTATAGACAACAAAGGAAATACAGTAACTGATCATCTATTTAAGCACACATACATGGAAAATCGAGACACTATTCATTCATCTCATGACCCGGGGAATGTACGAGGATTATACAATTTTCCAGTAGATGATTACAACGGAGAAACATCTATTATGAGAACTCATTTGGATCGCATATTGAGAGATGAAACTCATTCTTTTAAAATAAATGTGGCCTTTGGATTCATTTTGAGAAACATTGAAACAGGGGAATACAGATATTATACCCCATATTATAACAGCACAATATTAGAACACCCTTTCAGGATTAATCGAGCATCTGACATCAACGAATTAGTCAGAGAGTTAGAGAGATACACATCATTAGAAATGCTCATGAAAGACCGTGAATCTACTAAGTGGCAGAAAGTATACATTTCAAACATTACTTATTTTGTTTATAGGATGGGTTACCCCATTGGCACAAGGACCAAGAAAAACCATTACTATAAAGTTCCCAACTACATCAGTCACAACAAATCTATTGTATCGCTTGACACAAATCAATGGAACAGAAAGCCGTACACTGATAACTTATGTGCATTTCGATGTTTAGCGTGGTCAAACGGAGGCAGAGTTCGCTTAGAGAGTAGGACTAAGGATTATTACAACACATGGCGAGTGTATCAAGAAGACCAAGGTATTACTGATCTCCCTGCAAACGCTAGAAGATACAAAGGAATATACTATCAAGATTTACCAGATTTTGAGAAATGTTTTGATACCAAAATCCAAGTATATACATTGAATGATGATTTGTCATGTCGACGTATCTATTTTTCAGTTTTTTCAGATACTGAAAACGAAGATCAAACCATATTTTTAAATTTGTTTGAGAATCATTTTAGTCTAATAACTGATTTTGCTATATATGCCAAAAAGTATGCTTGCACATTCTACAGACGTCTCTTTACAAGAAAAAACAAGTTGATTCTACACGAGAAGATTTGCAACAATCGAGTAACGTATAAATTTCCTGGGGGAATTTACTCCCCTTCCTTAAGTATTTTTGAAGAAATACAACAAACACTAGGAATTGAAGTAGAATCAGAACTGCAATATTTTCCTTGGTTTGCAGTGTACGACTTTGAATCGGTTTTAAAACCTAATACTACAGAGCAACTTACAGAGGACGGGCATAACACAAAATGGATTACTTCTCATATCCCAGTAGCTGTTAGCATCTCTTCCAATGTTGAAGGTTACACTGAACCTACATGCATTGTAAATGAAGATCCAGATAAGCTAGTACAATTGATGTGTGATCATTTAGAAAAAATTCAGGTAGAAGTGTGTACATTAAGTAAAAAAAGATGGCAGGTATTACAAGCTAAACTAAATGAAAAGAAAGAAGAATTTCCTACTTCACAGGTAACAAAGGAATCGATGGAAAAACACAATAGAACAGAGACAGATATTTTTGAAAGTGAAAATCTAAATCCTGATCCAAGTCACCCAGCGAATAAATCTGAATTGTCACCGGGAATACAGTGTGATAGTTTATCAAATGAAAATGAAGCAATTTTTCAACAGGAAAATCAAGATAATATTGACTCAGATATATCACATCGGGAGGATCAGGATAATCTTGACTCAGAGATCGGAGGGATGGAGTACCAGGACGCACGTAATTTACACTCTTCTAAAGTGGAAAATATTATTCAACGTTTCGAGAAGTATATGTCAGTTCTTCCTGTTTTAGGTTTTAATTCAGCCAAGTATGACTTAAACTTAATCAAAAAATATTTTCCTAAGCATATGAAACTTACAACGGATTGTGATTATGTTGTCAAAAAGACAAATCAGTATACTACAATTGTGACATCAAAATTTAAATATCTAGACATTATAAACTATCTTGCAGCTGGGTGTAATTACTCAAAATTTTTACGAGCATATGATATAAAAGAGAGCAAAAGTTACTTTCCGTATGAATGGTTTGATGACATAGAAAAACTAAAATATGAAAAACTTCCAAGATACGAAGCTTTTTTTTCTAAGCTAAAAAATGATAATGTTTTACAATCTGAATACACAGAATGGGAAAAAAAACGTGAGGGACCACCTCCATTGAATGGACATCAAAAATATCAGGAACTGTTACATATATGGGAAAAAAACAACATGACCAGGTTTGAGGATTTTTTACAGTATTACGCAAACTTAGACACTGGACCGTTTGTTCAAGCAGCTGTCAAATTACAACAGTATTATTTTGACATGGGAGTAGATGTATTTAAAGTAGCTATTTCTGCTCCAGGCGTGGCAAGAAGATTGTTGTTCAAATACGCACGAGCAAATAATAAATATTTTGCCAGTTTTGAAGAGGAGAACAAAGACTTATTTTATAAATTCAAAAAATGCGCTGTCGGAGGACCTAGCATCATATTTAAAAGATACGCCAAAGTGGGTGAAACTAAGATTCGAAACAACCCAGCAAAGATTTGCCAGAGTATCGCAGGATATGACTGCAATGCGCTTTATTTATACGCCCTTTCTGTAGAACTCCCTGTTTTGTTTCCTATAAGAAGAATGGAAGAAACAGGATACAAGGCAGAAGTCACTTGGAAACACTTAGAAATGTATCAATGGTTAAATTGGCGTTCAAAAACCGATGGAGTGAAAATACAACACAAATTAAACTGCGGAAAAGAATTTCCTGTTGGGCCTTATCGTCTAGATGGATTTGCTTCTGTAAAATCAGACACAGGTCAAAATAAATCCAGAGCATACGAATTTAACGGATGCTGGACACATGGACATCATCCCTCACTCTGCAGATTTAATCGCACCAAGGATGGGAGTATAAAATATAGCACATCACAAGAAACATTAAAAGGACAAGAAAAAAAGAGGAAGCATACTGAGGAAAAAGAAAAGTACATTCGTTCAAGGAAAATTGAGCTCGAAGTAATATACGAATGTGAATTTGCTCAATTGAAAAAAGATCACCCTGAAATACAAGATTTTAGTACACAACTTTTTCCAAAATTTTACCTACAGCATCGTAATAAAGTTTCATTTCTCACTATTTTAGATAACATAGAGTCCGGAGAACTGACAGGTTTTGTGCAAGTAGATATTCACGTCCCGGATAAATGGCCTGCAGGAAAAGAAAGAAATGTATCACCCTTTGATTACTTCAGTGAAATGGCACCTATTTTTTGTAACGCTGAAGTGCACTTCAATGAGTGGGGTCCTACTATGCAAAAGTACAGTTTATCTCAGTTGTCTAGTGATTTCACTGAGTCACGTCATTTGTTAGTGGGTGGAATGTCTGCAAGAAGAATTTTCTTATCCACAGATTTATTACAATGGTACATTCAGCAAGGAATGGTAGTTACTAAAGTATACGAGGTAGTGGAGTATCGTTTTGAAAAATGTTTTGAAGGTTTCTGTGATTACATTTCAACAGCTAGACGAGCGGGTGATGAAAACTCAGCCAAAGAAATTTTGGGAGAAACATGTAAAGTTCTGGGCAATGCCTCTTACGGCTCTCTGCTATTAGATAAAACAAAGCATACTAACGTGAAATATGTACATCATGCTCATGAAGCTCATTTAGCTATTAATGATCCTCTTTTCAAAACGGCATGTTCTTTGCCTGGAGAATTGTATGAAATCGAAAAATCAAAGAAAAAAAATTGATTTGGATATTCCTATTCAATTAGCATTTACCATATTACAAACAGCCAAATTAAAATTATTACAGTTTTATTACAATTGTTTGGATTACTACATAGACAGGGAAGATTTTGAAATCACACACGCGGACACCGATAGTATATACCTAATCATGAGTGGATCAAACTTGCACGACATCATTAAACCAGAGAAAAAAGAGGAGTTCAACTCTGCTGTTTACGGTCATTGTTATGACATAGATGAATTCGGAAATCCCTTCAGGGCTTCTGAAGAGCACTGGTTTCCCAGATTGTGTTGTGATAAGCATTACAAATATGACAAAAGAGAGCGAGGATTATTTAAATTGGAAGCTTCTGGAGTAGAACTGATAGCATTAGCTTCCAAAACTTATCACTTAGTACGGACTGATGCTCCTGACGTGGTAAAAGCAAAAGGAATAAACAAAACGGCCCTATCGGATCCACATGAAGTTTACATTCGCGCCTTGTTTGACAAAACTCCAGGGTCTGCTTCAAATATGGGTTTTAGAGCAATACACAATGCAATAATGACATACATTCAAACCAGAAAGGGTTTTAATTTTTTCTATGTCAAAAGAAAAGTGTTGGAAAATGGAATAGACACGACCCCACTCTCAATCACTCTTGATCCTTTTGAGGATTATAATACAGTAGTTTTGTCTGAACTGGAAAATTGCTTGTCCAATGACTATCGATGTTTAATGTTAAAACATGATCATCTATTTACATCATGTACTCAATTATATGTTTATGAAATGGCTGTTTTTCATCAGAAATTAAACATAGCTGCTGATATAATAAAAGCAAAAAAGGACAAAAAAATTCAGTCTTTATCTAGAAGAATACAACCAAATACAGAGTGGTACGTTGTAAGGGAAGATGTAATGCAAAAAATAATATGGGACAAAATAAATTTGATTCCCCATCGTGTTATCCATGAGTTACAAAAATTAAAAGGAAAATTAATCGTACAACCGGGAGACAGATGTAGCAGCTACTTCACGTGCGGGCTTTCAAGAAAAATGGCAGAAATAACAAACCCAAAACAGTTTCCGGGATCCAACATGATGAGTGTATTTTGGGAAAATTTAGCAGCAGATGAAGAATTTATGAACATGTAATAAAAACTAATAAGATAGATTCAAACGTTTAAATGTTTTTATTTGATATATAACAAATACACTGATACAGATTATCATCATTCGTACTTGGCACGAGCAAGCAGATACAACGTTCACCGTTTCTCATATTACAATAATGGACAGCTACATAGAAGAAATCAAGGAGGCAGTGTTCCCAGCCTTGAAAGCACCTTGTAATAGCTGCGTCTCCGGTGTAAGCGGAAGTGGAAAGACTACATTAGTGCATAAGATACTAAAATTCAAAGACATGATATATGATACTCCAGTGCATGAAGTTCTATACTGCATGTCAGTGGATCAACCGTTATTTACAGAAATGAGAAAATCAGTCCCAGGTCTAAAGTTCAGAAGAGGAATCCCGTCCGAAGAAGATCTTAACATCTTTACTGATGGATCGCGACATTGTATAGTAGTATTAGATGATCTAATGGAAGAGGTGGTAAAAAGCGTAGAAGCTCAGAATCTGTTTACAAAATATGCACATCATAAATTTATCTCTGTTTTGTATATAGCTCAAAATTTGTATGCTCAAGGAAAATGCAGTCGAAATTTAAGTATGAATACTCATTATTTCTTTGTTCTATGTAACCCTCGTGACGTAAATCAGATAAGCATATTAGCAAAACAAACAGGTCTAGGGGAAACTCTTAAAAAAAGTTACAGAGATTGTGTTCTGAAGAAAGCTTATGGTTATCAATTAATATCTTTACATCCCGCAGACGTAAGCAGACATCTCACCTCTGATTCTCCAAGACTTAAAGCTAGAATATTTACTAACATTTTTCCAGGAGAACACTTAATTACATATATATAAGAAATAAAGTAAGTAATAATATGAATATTTCACTTGTGTTTTACTTGAATATAATAGATAACAAAATGCATAAATATGGATATCATATGAGACCTACATTCATTCCGCTTCTATCAACGGACATGTCAACATCTTGTGTATTACGCTGTGTAACAATACTTTGTTACAGCTCATTGATTGATATTTTTATCTTAGTACAAAAAAAGTAATATTTCTATTTCTAAAAATGTCAAAGAGGTTAAGAGACTGTAGTTCTTATCTCAAAGTTTTGCTTTCTGGTGATAGAATACAAAGTGAAGCAGTTTTAGTGACTGCTACTGATAAACAAATCGAATGCTTAAGTGAAATAGTAAGAAATGTTCTACGATTACCTGTTTCAAACAAAACAAAAAAACTGATAAAAGAACATGAAAAAATACTTTTGTCTTTAGCTGATAAACATATCACATTAAGTAAGAGATTAAATATCATTCAAAAACCACACAGTAAAATATTAGACGTCTTACTATCAGTTAAAAAAAAGCTTATCCCTTTGTTGTGAGAAAACATACACAAATCAACTCATAATAAACGTTATACCTGTGTATTGATTTTTTCAACATGAGAAAATACATCACAATACCGTTTGAGGATTACTCAAAGTTTAAAAAAATGGAATCCAATCATACATTTAACGACGAGCAGTCTTATATTTACTCAAAGAACGGAGATGGTGCTCTTGATAATCCGGCAACTTCCCTTCCCGATCCTGCAACCTCTTCAGTATACGATTTGTCTGATAAGGCTTTGGAGTCAGATACGGAAAAGGAGGATCAGTCAACGCTCCTGCAAAAGGAATCTTATCCTGTTCCATCTCGTCACGGTGATCAGCATGAAGTATCGTCTCAGTCTGAGTCATTTCCAAATCAGAGTCCCTCCTTGAGTCAGAAAAATAGTCAGCAGAAGAACAAGAGGAGGAATCAATCCTCTCACTATCCTTTTTCTTCTCACCCTGATCAGTCAAATTCGCTAAAGTCTGACAAATCTCATCCCTTGCCTCAAAAAATTTCTTTGGATCACTCCGACCCATACGATTTAAAAGTCCAGTCACCTGACGGGAAATACCAGGAGGTAAATCATCCTCCAAACACGGTTGAGAAGAAGAAGAATGTACATCCAAAGTCTGTGGTCTCTCACCCTTTGAAGAAAAAAAAGTCTGGACTCCGACAGGAGGAGGGGAAGGAAAAAGATCCGGAGTTGAGTGAGAGATGGCACCAAAGGGATTCGGAAATCGAGGATCATCGGAGTAAAAAGGAGACATCACGTGAGGTTGATAGTAATGAGGCCAATGAGGTTGAATCACGGAAGGGGGAGTCATCCACAAAGGTAGGGGAATCAGACTCATCCCTCTCCCAGGAGGGGTTGAATAGTCTCTACTCATCTTCTCACTCACTTTCCAAAGGGGGGATTGATACATCACCTCAGCGTGGACAGGAGGATGATTCGGTTTCCCAGTCCTCCCATTCTCAGCATTATGATACAGACTCCCATCTGACTGATCCACATCATTTTCCTCCGTCAACGGAATGGGGTCGTCGTTGGAATCGAGCTGATGTACGGAAGGATACAAAGAAGAGCGGTGTGAAGTTGCCACATGACACTGCTGATCACTCTTTACATCCGACAGTTGAGTTAAGCCACTCTCTTGTGCCACGCCCTCTTTTTGATCGCACAGAAGAACCTCAATCGTGGAAGAAACGTCACGTCGAGGAGGAGGCGGTGGAGGAGGTTGACTCAAAGGACGGGAGACACGAGAAGATTGTTTCCCAAACTGATCAGCATGACGTTCAGCTGCACACGTCGCTTCCATCACAGCATGCACCGATGCAGCCGCCATATTTGCAGCAGAATCAGGAGACATCGGATGCACAATATCACAATCATCCGGAGCAGAAGGCTGAATCGATTTATCGGGACTCGGCCATGCAGTCAGATCAGGGATGGAGGAGACCGGAGAACAAGAAGGAGGATCGGGCGCTCCGGATATCAACCTTGGAACAACCCCCGCCACCCGGTGTGCCAGCTGTGAAAAGAAAAAAGACAACATTAGAAAACACATCATTACAAAAGGTAGACACATCCAGTAAAGCAGTCACAGTTAGGCATAACACTCGACCTAAAAGGATCAATGCAGGTGTGCGTTCTGATATCTGGGGATCTCAATGGATAACATAACAGGAAAAAATCATCAGAAACATGTTACAAAAATGTCAGGTTCCAGCTCTATAGTTTCGAAACCTAATGAAAAAGAAATACAGGATTATCTTTCTACAATATATTATGATACTAAACATCCTGCTGGTTACACTGGAGCAGCTACTGTATATAAAGCTGTAAAATCTGAGGGAAAATATAACATCAGTTTAAAACAGATCAAAAATTGGTTAGCAGGACAAGATTCATACGCTACTTTCAAGCAAACTAAAAAAAAATTTCCTAGACCTAAAATAATTGTAAGTTCTAAAGATCAAATGTGGGACTGTGATTGTTTATCCCTAAAATATCATTCAAAGGACAACAATGACTTTGCTTACGTTTTAGTGTGCATAGATGTATTTACACGATTTATTTTTACAGCGCCTTTACTCGCTTTGCAAGGAATACTAGTAAAGGAGGCATACAATGGTATCTTTAAATTCAATGAAAAACCGCAGACTATTCGAACTGACCATGGAAGTGAATTTTTGAATAAAACCATGAAAGAATATTTTAAAAAAGAAGGAATTCAACACTACTTAACTACTACTGAAATCAAAACATCACACGGAGAACGAGTGATCCAGACATTGAGAATGAGAATAGCTCGAATGTTCAGAGCAAACAACAGTTTCAATTGGATAGATCATTTGAGGGACATCACCGAGGGTTACAATAATTCACAACATAGTTCCATTCATTCTTCTCCTGTTGAAGCTATGTGTGCTACAGAAAAAACTGAATTATGGCATTGGCAATATAAACGGAATGATACGGCTACAAAAACGGGACCTAATTTGCCTTATGTGTTTGAGGTAGGAGATCGTGTTAGAATGGCATTTTTGAAGCAGTCTTTTCACAGAGCATATGACCATACTTGGAGTAAAATGATATACACTATTACAAATCGCAAAATGCAACAAGGTTTTCAGAAATATAAACTTAAAACCTGGGATAATGAGGAAATTGTAGGAGAGTACTACAAACAAGAATTACAAAAGGTATTAATACAAGGAGAGAATGAGTCATCTTACGAAGTTGAAGACATTATTCAGGAACGAATTGTAGGTCCCAAAAACAAAAAGAGAACTGAAGTATTGGTCAAGTGGTTAGGGTGGAGTTCTAGATTTAACTCTTGGATCCCAAAGAGCAACCTGGCAGACCTTCATCGACCTCAGGAGAGATAACATCCGGACACTCATCACAATATACAAAAAATGTATTTGTATCTGACGTCAAAGAACACCAGTGGGTACAATGGTACCAATACTGGAGAAGATTTTGTTGTAACTTTACCTGCATCATACTATTTTAGTCGAAATGAGATGTGGGAAATCGGATTAGTAGACCTACATTTTGACATACCAAAAAAAACTGTTGTCTCTACTTCTAAAAGTTGCAAAATAATACACGTTTACTGCGACTCAGTAGAGCCATCAGTGTTCAACGGTGGAGAACGAAAGCTGCTTACATGCACCAGGATAAAAGATTGCTATAGATCCATTTTTTATCCTACTCATGTTCGATATGCACCATTATCTCAAGAACGTATATCAACCATCCGGATCTACTTAAAGTATCAAGACGGAGAGCCAGTGTCAGTCGACGGGTTGACATCAAGCTGCACACTACACATAAAGAGAAGCAAGTATTGACACATCACAAGTTATACAAGGATAAAATTACTTTAAAAAATGGTGTTAGTACCTTTAGGAGTTAGTATGGATAGTTGGACTCGTAGTATTAATCCAAACTCAAATAGATCATCTGACAGTGGAACATTTACTAATGAGTCTGGATCTGGTTCATTCAAACGCGTTGGATCTGTCTCTCGCGAGACAAACAAGAAATCCAAAAAAGACAGATTGACCAATGTGATAAGACCCAGGTTAGTGTCTCCTATTAAACAAGTACTAGATCAAACTAAAGAAAAAGAAAGACTAGCAGACGGACCTGACACTACAAATGTTTCCTTCAACATGGCTTCCACTAGCAGCGGGATGGCTGGTAAAAAACAAAATAAGTCAAAGACGGGTTCAAGCGGGAAAAAAATTAAAATAAAAAAAAAAACATCCAACAACACCTCTACTATAAAGAGGTTGCAAAGGAAGAGAAAGGCTCAGTCTAACAAAAACCTTGGGAGCAAGAAGAAGTCCTCCTCTTCATCAGCATCTCGGAAAAAAGCTACATCTTAAAACATAGACAATGCAGGAATATAAATTTAGTGAGACCGAAGAGGGATTTTCTTCTAAACTCTCGGTGTTTGACCCACCAAAAATGGATACATCTATAATGGACACAGAGCGGGTCAGATACTACCCGAAATCTGCAATAAGCGAAGGATCGCCATTGGTGTTTCGAGTAGAACCCTACACAGGAGGATACATAGATGGAGCGAACACCACAATGACTGTTGAAATGAAAGTATTAAATGAAAAAAATGAGCAAGTAACAGAAACTGATTTAGTTGCACTGTCAAATCTACCTTTGAGTAGTATTTTTAGTCAAGTAGCTGTAACTATGTCTGGAGTTGAAATAAATCCTGATGTAGGATCTATGTATCCATATAAAAACTACATTGAAATGTTACTCATGGTAGACAAAGAAGCTAAAACTTCGGTAGGCGAGCAAAGAGGCTATTATCAAGACTCAACAGGTGCAGTCGGGACTACCAATCCTGCGCTCACCGCCGATGATCCCAATGCTGGTCTAGTTTGGCGTCATGGGTTAACTAAAACGGGGAAAACTTTAATAGTGAAAGGACCTTTAGGTGTTGATGTGTTAGATAAAGTGCAAAAATTTTTGGTAAATGGGATTAATATATATTTGACGTTCTATCAGAGCATGGACTCATTTAGACTTTTAGCTAGTGATACAAGTAAAAGGTATAAATTGATAATAGAAAATATGTATCTAACTGTAAACTATATTAAGCTAAGACCTGAAGTTCTTGTGCGTCATAGTGAACTGCTAGCCGGAGGGAAAAACGCGATGTATCCATATCCTCGTACGTATTTGAGGAACTACACAATACCTCAAGGAGTAAACTCTTTTTCCATTTCTCAAGTATTGTCTGATCGAATTCCAAGTCTCTTAGTTCTAGGATTTGTAGATTCCGATGCTTTTGCAGGTTCATTAATAAAATCACCATTTAATTTTGAACACTTTGATGTAAACTATATTGCGCTGCAAGTCGGATCTCACAGCGTTCCAGATAGACCAATGGAACCAGATTTTGACAATGATAAGTTCTCTGAAGAGTATGATGCATTTTTATCTGTCACTAGAGGTCAAGGAAGTACTTTTTCCAAAAAAGATTTTTCTTTAGGTAACACACTCTTCTGTTTCAACGTACAAAGTCATCTTGACATACAAGATGGCGTTTTCCCGGTGATAAGAAAAGCCAACACAAGACTGGAAATTAGATTCAAGAAGAATCTGACTAAATCGATCGTAGCTGTGTTATACATGTTAACTCCAGGGTTATATACAGTGTCAGAATCACGGATGATCACAGTAGAATATTAAGATGGCACAGGTGAAAATTCATTCACGAAAACCTCATTACTTTTATGCATACATTTAGCATTGTATTTCTGTCTATATTTCTATATTAGGTTGTGGTGTGAATAAAAAATAATTATATATATATATGAATTTCTTTTTTAATTTAATAAATGTACAATAAAATTATATCAAGTATTCGTATTATGATTCATTTCAATCGTATCATGTATGTTAAAAAGAAGTACTCACCCTAGAGAGTCGTGAAACTTTCATTCCTGCTAGTCGACGTTTCCATTTCAAATATCTCCCCGACGTCAATCCCGGAGGCCGAAGAATAGGTGGGGATTGATTGATCGGGTATCCAAATCGGGGATCTGTAGTTTTGTCGTCTTCTGAAAAAAAAAAAAATTCAAACGATTAAAAATGTTAAAAAACGTACATTATCCATAGTACAGCACATTTGATATATCGATATATAATGATATACATTTCATTATAAGATAGAAAGAAATCATTATTTTTTGTGTAATATCATTTTACTCATACGTTTCTAAAATAAAGACGAGCTGTTTAAGTAAAATGACAGAACATGCTATTATTAAAACTATCTATTCAGGTTACATTTTTAAAATTCAGGATATATGAGTTAGTAACTATAGTTAGAAAGAGACCGTAATGTAAGTGTGTTATTTTGTTAAATGCAAGACACTACTCACGCCGTGCTAAAATATGATGCGATACCCACTTCTTAAAGTAACACCCGACAGCGATCATGACAAGGAACATCAAGACACACGTCACTACGCTGATGATAATAGGAATCCAGGCATCATCCTCCTCATTTTTGCTGCTGCTGGATGTGTCAGGTGGGATGGATTGGTCGTTTACAGGATCATCAACCTACATGTAAAATATCAACCAACATATTTCATTTCTATTTTTCTTAATTTTGTATATCTGATATGAAAAAAAACATTTTCAAAAGATCGAAACAGAGGTAGTAGTATGTTGATAAAACTGAGAGTTAAATTATAAGTCAGTCAAGTAGTTTCAATAAATCAGGATTCATTGTAGTAAAATTTATCCAAATAATTGTTAAATGAGATTTTGTATCCTTTTGTACTTATATATATAACATAAATATAACAAGATAGCGTTTTACAATGTGCTTTAACTTTTAGAGGACGACCAAAAATTGCTATTGCTAGGTGTGAGGTCGAAAATTTTAGCAGGAATTTCCCTGAAAAATGAGTCATTGCTGAATCTCATATAGTTATGATGACTATAGTCCATGCTCATCCTGCTATGGCATCAACTATAGTTGATGCTCACCCAACCATGGCATCAACTATAGTTGATGCTCGCCCGCAAAGGGTTGATTTCAAACAGGAAAAATAAAAGAATAAATCACCTGTGACGATGTGCTGCTCTCTCTTCTTTCAATGGTAATTTGAGTCATTCTGGTAGTACTAAATGATGTAGGAGTTGATTTCAGATAAGAGAATGTAGTACTGGTAATGGGTTTTGCTGATTCAATTTCTGGGGTCATAGTCGTTGTAGATGTATCAATGTAAACATGATCAGAGTTTTTTGTGCTAAATTTGGATCGATCATAATCCTGACTATTGGTCATGACACTTAGATGAGTTGTAACAATGGAGTTGCTAATCGATATAGCACGTTGAGATGTCTCAGTCGGGACAGTTGGAAGAACAGTTGCTTCATCAGTCGTCTTGTGGATAAGTGAAGATGGAGAGAAAGTTGTTGTCTGTCGCTCGTGAACGCCCACCTCCTAAAAATAAATCATTTTAAATCACATTTTATTTTTTTCACTTTTTTTTAATCCGATTATTATATGCATATTAGAAAAAAAGAAACAAATTGTCATATCATGATAAGGTGTTAAGGATTGTAAGATTGAAATGAAAATTATGTAAATCAGTGTGATCAGGATCCTCAGTATTTTTCATATATGATAAAAAAATTTAACTCAGATATGTTGACCCAAAATCATACTGTTGACAGTGAAATTCTAAATTCAAAATCAATTCAAAATTCAATTAAATTCAAATTCAAAATCGTTCATGATATGTCTGAATATAGCTCTTTGGAATCTGTATTTCCACATCAACATTGAAAACTACATTTGTGTGGGAGTGGAGGTTATAACGACTATGCTGCAATCTACACAGTCCCTCTGATACCATAGGTTGTCGGAACTACCGCTAGATGGGGGTGCTGTCCTGACAGTGCAGAGCTGTCTTCCTAAGCTTAAACCTTGGTACAATATTAATACCCAGCGTTGATAAGTCTACATTTCAAAAATTGTATAAAATAAAACATTTTTACATTAAAGGCACACGGAGCTCAGGACCTAGCCCTGCCGAGTTTTGTACGCAAATGACGTCGTGGGTTCAGTGCGCCTTTAACTATGTTACATTCACATTAAATATAGCAATAAACCATCACTCTGTGCTTACCGAGCAGTCTGTGTCAATTTTCACATCAGGAAAAAGAGATTTCAATCTGTATACCGCCTCACAGTCCACTTCGATTTGCTCTGTTAATATGACTCTCCAAAGTACCGAATACTAGTAAAAAGCGCTGCATCACATTTTGAGATAAGGCACTCCCGCGCAGATCAGCTGTGATCGGTGGGTTCTGTCTCAGCGGGTACACTCTACTGGCAAGTACGTCTGGTAGAGCGATAACTCCTCGACAGCTAATGTATCCCGGTAAGCATGTACACACCACATTGTCTGCGCACTGAACTCCAGTTGTTTTATGTAAGCATGAAGAGAATAAAAGGATTTGAAGCCAAATACGCATCACAAACATGATGATACTTTCGCGCTGTTGTTGTGTTTCAAGCGGCAATGCGTACTGCGCATGCGCGAAAGTATGTTTCCGGTGACACAAAAACAGAAACATCCGAGGAGGGTTACAGCGATACTACACCTGTTGACAAAAGCTCCATCTCCGTGCTTGTGTCATACAAAGATAGCTTTTTTTTTTCTTTTTCTTGAGGTGCCACATTATATCGGGATATTTAATACACAGTAAGTGCAACGCATATTTTTTTATTAGAAATTTAGGTAGATAAAATAAAAAAATCTCACTGTTGTCAGTAGACATATGTGTGTTGGATACCTCCTCTGTATGGTTCAAGATAAGTTCAAGTCAGGTTAATGTGAGACTCTGCGGATGTAGTTGATTCCAGCTGGTATACATTTAAACAAAACAAGTAAATAAATCCTTTTTTATCGGTAGTGTGAACTAAACATTGTATACATTACAAGTCACGTTTAAACTGTGTTACATGGAAATGCACCAAAATATTCAAGCAAACAATGTCACATCCTGTTTATGTGTAAAACCGTACATCCTAATATCATTAATTAGGTATAGTAACTAGATAGGTCTATAGAGAAAAATTAAAATATAAGAATATGTCAATTGTTGAAAACTAGAGATAACTTGTCTAGGAACCAAAGGAGTAAAAGTGTGTCCGGAATAGAATGTCCACTCCTTCTACTCATAATGGAGTTGACCGCTGAGTGACCCTGCATAAACTGACCACTCATTAAGTTGACCCATGGTCAACCCTGCAGCAATCATTAATGTAAATGAAGTTTTCTCACGAGAAGGAACAGGAATAAAATTTTATAGATGAGACTATTTGAGACAATATTATCATAGTATAGCAATTACCAGTTGGTAATTTTACTATAATTACAGGATGAGTAGTAAAGTTGCTTCCGCTTTACCCTCATGTGTATTAAATCCTGTTTCAATAATTCTGATGTTTAAATAATGCATGAAAATAAAACCTCTTCAGATAAAGTTTTATTGCATGTGGAAATTGAAATGAGCGCATTTAATTATTACTGAGGTGGTATATAAGTATTCTTGACGTACTGATCTTCATGTGTATTTCAAATGCACTGAGGGATCAATCACACAACACTCTGGTCAACATGGCTGAAAAAGAAGGTCCAATTTGTGATGGACGTGAAAATTGGAATACTGACATGGATCATGTCATCAGGATGGTAGACCATGATCTAAGGTGAGTAAATTCATTGTTTTATAAGTTGTTCATCATCTGTTTGTAATCATGACTTGAAAGGAGTAAAACAAAATATGTGTATATAAAAAATTCAATTTGAAAAAAAAGGTTAATATATAGAGCTACATACGGATCTAAAATACATCTGTAATTTTCTTTTTTTTCAGACATGGACTGCATTCTCTGAATGATCTGACCGCTAGTATTGTTGCAGTGGTGAATAGGATCAGCAATGCTTGGATTTATGATGACAAAATCCATTCACAGTTGAACGATGCTACCTTTAGTTTCAGAGATAGCATGCTTGGGGTAGAAGAATTAATTCTCAGTTCTCATAGAGTGATGTCCTTCATGGTAGCCTCAGGACATCCAGCACCTCTATTAGATTATGGAGATGTGATGCGTATGAGGCAGTCTAGACGTAGATCCTCTATGATAAGTAGTGTACGAGAAACTCACAGACTCATATCCGAGCTGAGACAGATCCCTCCTCCCACCGTACCATACAGCAATAGCAGCATGATGATGCATGAGTTCTATGATCAAGACAAGTTTGATGAAGTGGATCATGATAGTGATCATGATTCATCTCAACATTCAGAATACTTGATTTCTCCTCCAGTTCCTGTCTCCTCACCCGTCTCTAATGTGAGCACGCATGTTGATACTGCTTCTCCCCGTATAGAGGAAATGACATCGTTTGCTGAAGATATAGCCGTGACAAAAAACACTGCTAAATCTTCTCAAGTCGGTTGTAGTATAGAAAAGACCCCCAATATGATTGATGAAATTGCACACAGTTTTGCTGTCAAGATTAGTGATGAAAATGTGATGAGTGATGTTCCTACTGTGATGCATTCCCAGACTGTAGTTCCTGTACCTCATTTGAGTCCTGTGCAGTACATGTCACCAGTGCATTCACCTGTGTATGGAACTCTGTCTCACGGTGCTTCTTTTCATTTTTCCCCCCACCATCCTCATCCAAACTTTTCTCACTTCGGACCACCTGCTGCTCAATTCCTCTGCACTCCTCCTGGACATGTTGTTACTTCTAACCGTGTCTTTCCAAATGGTGACCCGTTTGTAACAGCTTTAGGACCACCTCCTCCTGTAGCTACTTTAGTGTATTCTAACACATATGCGCCCACTCCTGCACCTCCTCCTGCGCTTCCTCATCCTATCTGTCATAGTTCACCTGACTTGGTAGGACATCTGCATCATCATTATGAATGCGATGACTTGACAGTGCTACCCTCTGATACTCCGACTCATACAGTGCATCACTTACCTGATACTGTGGTACACGACATGGATACCGGGAATGCTGTAGTAGCTCAGTAAGTAAAACATTTTTGTTTGTTGTATATTGCATTGATAATATTAACTTATTTCAAGAGATAGACTGAGAGATTGATACAGAGTAATAATATGAGAAATAACTGATCCATTTTATTTCTCAAGATATAATTATAAGTATAAATATATCTTATAAATATATCTAAATTTGAATTTTATTATTTCAGTTCTGCGGATGCTGAGTGGGGATGGCCAAATCTACCTAACTCTCCATTGAAGGATCTGGATATGCCGTCTACCATCACTACATTCGATGAAGATTAAGACATAGAAAATGATATGAAAAGAGAAAAGACAATAAATTCAATAAAGATATTTTTTATTTGAAATATATGGTTTTGTTTTCATTTCATTGATATATTCGTATAAATATATATATATATATATATATGTGTGGTGTGTGTGTGTGTGTGTGTGTGTGTGTGTGTGTGTGTGTGTGTGTGTGTGTATGTGTGTGTGTGTGTGTGTGTGTCTTGTAATCCGTACTCCGCTGTAGAAACATCATACTTTGTAGAATCGTGATACCGTCAGATCTTTTCCCGTGTCTGCAGAAGTAAAATCATAAACATAAGTGATACAATAACAACTCACATGACGTTTAAGTATTCAATTGAAATTTTTTTGTTGTCATAGAAAAAATAGAAAGAAATAATTACCACACATCCATCGTTCTTTTAAACTCTTTCTGCATGGGGAGTAGGCCTTGCGGGTTACACATACTGCAGTCCGCGTTTGAGTGTTGAGCTTTGTCGCAGCAAAAGATGTGAGCATTATAAGATGGAAACTCAGCATCTAGTTGAGAGTCCAAAAACTCAACAAATCTTTTGAACTGTTCGTAGCTCAACCGTATTCCCTCCCTAGAAGGTAGCAGATCCCCTTTAGGATCTCTTTGATGGATAAGCGGTTTATACCACTTCCTCAGACTGACACAGCAGTAGTCCGGATCAACCGTGACATACAGCATATGTCCTAGAGATAGAAAGTATCCCATGAAATTTTCATTGTCTGTAAGACTCAGACTGAGTTTAATATCCTCAGCCTCCTTCCGGATCTGATGGATAGCATCAAAGTTCAACGAGATGCTATATCTAGCGCCTACTCTCTGCATTTTATCTATGGAATTGGTTTTCCATAGACTTAAACGCAGGCAGCCTGCCCCCACCTCAGTTTTATCAGGTTGCTTATCTAGATATAAGTTTTCCCCTAAATTGAAGAAAAGCCTCTGACCTTTTGTAGGATTTTGTGATGGATCGTTAGAACCCATGAACAACCTCCCCCTGCATGAGATGTTGTCGGCTACATCAGGATTAGTCATGACTTCATTCTGATATAGCACAGTACCCGCTGTCATTTTGACAGGTCTAGTAGTGTATTTAGACTTCTTCTTAGCAGGAGTCTGAGGAGTGGGAGGTGTTTTTCCCTTCATGGTAGGTGTGGGAGCTAAGTTTAGATCTAAAGTAAAATTCCTTCTTTGAGCGATGGATAATTTTTGAGTCTTACTTTTAGCACCCCCTTTTTTTGATGTTGAGACTGCTACCTTCTTGGGTCTACCTCTACCTCTCTTCATGGGAGTAACCTTCTCAGGAATAAGCTCTACTACATTGTCGTCCTCTTCTTCTTCTTCTTCCATGCTTTGGACTTCCTCAGCTTCCTGTAATAGAATAACATATTTCATATCATGTAATAGAAATGTAGCCATCTGTTTTTATTTATAATACAAGAAAGTTAAGCAAGTTTATTCTATAACAGATATATGTTATGAGTAATATGTCAAGTAAAAATACTCACAGAAAAAAATATGTCATCGCTGGAAGTCTGATTCTCTGAAAAAACTTCAGTCATAGCTTCTTCGAGTAGGTCCATGTTGTATCAGGATGTGCAAAATCAAGTGGTGTGTGATAATCTACTTGCTTGACTTTATATACCTGCAGCGATTATTGTAATTATCAATTAGAATTCAATGTGTGTACTTAGCAGGATGACAGAGAGACAAGATAAATCACAATGTATAGGTGGTATGAGACGTAGCCTTGGGGTAATATCAGCCACATAGTTGAAGCATTCCGTACAGCTTGACATGAAACTAGGTCAACAATGTCTTTGATGTTTAAGGGTTGATGTATGATTGTATGCATTTACGCTGTGGATATGAGCAAGTCAAATAACATAGAAAATGATATTTGTCATAATGTATGAATAGATGGTAATGTATAGAAAGATTCTTAATGTCAATATGAAGAATCAAACTTTGCTTGAAAGTTTCCTTAGATGAGTCTATATAGATATAATATTTATATCTACCATATAAACCCATGGTTATACTGTTTACGATCCTCCTTATAGAAATCAAGTGAAATACCCCATAAATCAATAAGATATGAAATCCTTTTGATGACCTATGATCATTTTAAGGTCATACAATACCTCACATTCAATTTCAATGAAATCGATAATCAATCATCAGAGATAAGGATACACCTGCTATGATATGACCCCTATCCTACTACTCCAATAGATTTCTAGTCTATCGCCTTAACCACTCGGCCACGAGTGCTGCTGAAGGAGTTCAGCCATATAGTGCAAGTTATTCGTCTAGTTCCCTTACTTACATCATTGATCAACTATCAGGCATCTTTAGCAAAGATAACGTAGCCCAATAAACAAAGACGTACCTTATATCTCTAGCACTGCTACGTCTACATTTAATGAGCTACGTCGTTACTATGTAAGTATAGGCCTACACCTATAGGCTATAGCTCACCTGATCGAGACCGCCTTTGATTGAAACGTTCTGATCAAATGTAAAAAACTAGATTACAAAATAAAAATGAATGAACTTAAATGTCTGTCGTCCTAACTGTGTCTATTGTACAATTATAATATAAATATGAAATATACATCGGCAATTTGACACATCCCTATCTCCCCTGAGACCAAACTACAGCTAAGCCTTAGCTTGCCTTGTGTGATGCATAATAGACGGAGTCTAGAATTGAATTGTGAATAAAACTATTTGTCTGGCTGATATTTGTAGTCCTACTATGACAGACAATATTAAAGTTCGATGTTTTGTGATCTTCATCATCATGCCATACCGGACCTAGTGAGAGAAGTCAATGTTATTGACGCAAAAATCATTTTATCATGTTTTAGCTGTTTCCTGCTATTTACTGCTTGGCATAAACTACTTGAAGAAAAGGAATTAACATTAATTTGTTTATTCGCTTTCTAACATTTCTTCTGGTTTATTTCGTCTAATGTGAAGCTACATGATTCTGACTAAATGTTTCACAGAGAGCACACTTCAGTGTCTACAGAATAACCCTTCAACAAGAGACCGTTTGTATCCCTTTCAAGGCAGCATAATGCATCATTGTCGACATGATGCAAAGACCCAGCACCAATGAGTAACTCACCAGCACTGTACTGGTGCATCACACCAGCCCTTCATAGGGCCAACATGATGCTTCCAGCTGCTGACCAGCCTTTGGCTGTGTCGGTTATAAAACTATATCTAGCGGTGTCTGCCAAACACCAAAGTAACGAAAAGTGTCACGCCATGAAAATATCATTGTAGAAAAATCGTTTAAAAAACAAAAGGGGGTCGGACCCCCTGGACCCTCCTATAGCTAGATCCAGCCCTGAATGTATGAGTATCCTCTAGTGAGCTGCATTCATCCCTATGCTGTTCTTAAAGGGTTACAGTCTACATGGGTTAATGGCCGGCACTGACTGCAGGCTGTGGTGTAGTTTTGCTTTAACCCCTTCAGGACGGCATGATGCCTAAATGTATCATGCTCTTGGTCGTCATAATGCATGAATGCAGCACTGGTGAGTAACTTGCCAGTGCTGCATTCAAGCATCATGCCGACCCTATGGGGTTGAGACACTCCCGAAGGGTCAGCATGATGTACCAATGCAGCGCTGACAAGTTACTCCCCGGCACTTATGACGACAAATGTCATCGTTTA
This sequence comes from Harmothoe impar, assembly GCA_947462335.1. NCBI lineage: Eukaryota > Metazoa > Annelida > Polychaeta > Phyllodocida > Polynoidae > Harmothoe > Harmothoe impar. Next base: position 5,761,757 of record OX381720.1, on the reverse strand, counting down.
GCGACATGCCGTCCTTGAAGGGTTAACGGTGACTTAGTGTTAGCATGGCGGGCGGGGCAGCCACACACCGGTACTGTCACGCACTTAGAGGATTGGGCCCCGTGCCCACTCTCATTACCCGGCCCTTTGTACAAACCAGGCCGCCCACAACGCCATCACGACACACAACCTGCTTAACCCCTCAACCCTTTAAGGACAGATGTCACTAAAAGATGACATTTGTCGACATGATGCACCAATGCAGCCCGGGCGAGTAACTTGCCAGTGCTACATCGGTGCATCATGCCGACCCTTCAGGAGTGTCTTGATTCCATAGGGTTGGCATGATGCTTGAATGCAGCACTGGCGAGTTACTCACCAGTGCTGCATTCATGATGACCATGGCATGATGCATCAATGCACTCTGTCGTCACATGGTAAGGGCCACATAGTGCTTCAATACGCTATGCCCATTGTCATCATGATGCATATATATATGAAGCACTGGCGAGTAACTCGCTGGTGCTGCAGTAATGCTTCATGCCGATCCTCTGGGACTATGTCAACCTCGTAGGCTTGGTATGAATGCAGCCCTGGGGAGAGACTCGCCAGGACTGCATTCATGCCTCATGACGGCCACAGAGCACGATATTATAAAGCACTATGCGACCTTTAAATGGTTAAGTAAGGCACACCACACATACTACTGTTACTGTGGTTGTGTGGCTTCTTGCTGTTAGTGCTGTGTTTCTTCCTGACACCGCTTTGACACGTTCCTTCCTTCTTCATGCGTGTTAGGGTGGGGGGGGAGGGGTTGTTGTGCCGCGTTTTGACAGCGCAACGCGTTTTGACCGCACCGCTTTGACCGCGACCAACTGCCGCGTTATGTCCCCGCACCGCGTAATGACCGCTACCAATTGCCGAATTATGTCCGTGCACCGCATTTTGACTGCGACCAACTGCCGCATTATGTCCGCGCACCGCGTTACGGCCGCGACCAACTGCCGCGTTATGTCCGCGCACCGCGTTATGACCGCGACCAACTGCCGAGATAAGGACACAGGTCAACATAGACAAATAGCGAGAGATTTTCATTTTATGTCATTTTAAGGTATGTCAAACACACTTATGTCTTATACACATGATCCGGTTATAATGCAGCAATTGGTCGTAGTCATAACTTGACAGTTGGTTGTGATAATAATGTGGTGTGGGGTCATAATGCAGCAGTTGGTTGCGGTCATAACGCGGTGCGCGGACATAACGCGGCAGTTGGTCGCGGCCATAACGCGGTGCGCGGACATAATGCGGCAGTTGGTCGCGGTCAAAACGCGGTGTGCGGACATAACGCGGCAGTTGGTTGGGGTCATAGCGCGGTGCACGGACATAACGCGGCAGTTGGTCATGGTCATAACGCGGTGCGTGGACATAATGCGGCAGTTGGTCATGGTCAAAATGCGGAGCGGTCATAATGCGTTGCGCGGTCAAAACGCGGCACAACAGGGGTAGGAGAGGTGGGAGAGGTGGAGGCGGAGAAAATGTTTATACAATTTCGGCATTTGATGTTGCAAGTATAGCAATTTAACATGAGATTAGGGACCGATTGAAATGTCTCCCCAATGTGTATATTGCAACAGATATAATTATTTCCAAATTGCATAAATCCAGTACTACGTACATTTCACAGCGGGGTAAGCGCTCTTGCCATTTGGGGTAAATGCCTGTCCCTATTTGGAAAGAGGCTTACATGGCGGAGGTTTTGGAGGCATAGAAACAGGAAAGTACGATGCGATTTAGACAACATGCCACACGACTGAAGATCATGGCATCTAACCATTCACCCAGCGTGTGTGTACATGGTGATAGTGACATTCCGTGCTGTGGTTACAATCCAGCTGGTCCACCCAACAATTTGTGTAATGAATAACACACCATAAACTCCAAAGTGCCATCAAACCAGGATCGAGGGCTGCAATAAAGCACTGCCTCCCTGTTTAGTGGACTGTCAACAGCTATATAAGGTTATGGTTATCTCTATAGTAGCAATTCAGTTTGAACCCTGAAAGGGCCGTATATATCAGTATAGTGCATTCACGCAATATGCCCCTTCTCATTATGATGTATGAATGTGATCCTGCATTACGGCAAGTAACTCACCATGGCTGAATTTAAGCATCATGTCGATCCTGCAAATACATATCCCAAAGGGTTGGCATGATGCATGAATGCAGCCCTTGTGAGCTGCATTCATGCATCATGACGACAAAGGGCATGCTGCATTAAAGCACTGTGCGGCCCTTAACGGGTTAAATAATGAGTTGGAACTACAGATGTACCTACTAAGGCCAACATGTATACCACATAAAAGTTCATCCTATACATCATGTAGTCACGTAAAATGACTATTTACATAGTTATATGAGCATTCTGCTGAGGAGAATAATGTTTACAAACACAGTTTCTAGTCGCCATATGGACATGTAATACAACATTCTACAGTAGACCTGATGTCGGCGGAAATCCTTGTCGACTTTCTGTGCTTTCCGTTGCCGTCGGGCTCTAAAAACGCTTATGTACATAGTGAAACAGGCCAATATCGACATGAGGCGAGGCCGAAGCCGATTTGTGTTGAATAATGCTGGCAGCTGAAACAGCAATCTGGGGCCTGAATGTACGAGATGGTGCTAGCTGCCTCACTGCTTCTACAGCCTTCTGCACTGATATTCTTTGGCTCCCTATACGACCAATCCCTCAGTCACAAAGTTAGTTAGTCATTTTCTGGCTCCCTATACAACCAACTTAGGTTAGTTAATATTATCAGGTTGGTAAGTACTGACCAACTCACCCTAGTCTTTCCATTTTAGGCTATTTTGAGTAATGTATTAGTTATAGGTTGTCTTGCCTCAGTCATTCTTGAATAGCACTTGGTCCTGCCTGACCAATGTCCCTATGATCAAACTGGGATAGTCACTACAGACTATAAAGGCCGGGGCTGTTAGATTATCTGTGTACTATAGATGTGTAGGTAAGGTTATGGACATGTGTATGGACTTGTGTATATAGACGGCATCTCTTGTGGTGTGTATGGAAACCCCTGGTTATAAACTAGATGTATAACACTATGATGTCCCTGGGTCCAGAGGTCACTGCCTCATGAAGAAGTGCCTGGGAGTCAAGGCACTTTGCCTATACTACTCACACTTGGTGTTAGCCAATACATAGTAGTTATAGGATGTGTACCAATCTGTACGCGAAATACAGTGAAGGAGCCTTATGGGCTCCTTCACTGAATACCCCTGCAGATTGGTACTAGTCCTATAACTACGTTATGCCACTAGCTGTATGCAGTACACAAGAGGTGTGAAATGCTTCATTCTCCGTGCCAACTATGGTATAAAGAGATATACTCTTTGAACTCCAGAACCTATAGTCAATAGCGACAAACCTAGTTAGTCATCCTTTGGGTCTCTATATGACCAACCATAGTTAGTTAATACTATCAGGTAAAGTCAGTATTGACCGACCCACCTTAGTGATTTCATTCCTATGAGTATTAGGCCTTAGCCATATTTTGTTTTGCCTTCGTTATTTTTGAATATTAGTTCGTCATTCTGACCAATATCCCTATGGCTAACCTCGGATAGCCACTACAAACTATGGCCCAGAGCATTTAGATTATCAGTGTAATTGGCACACCAAACCTAGTTAGAGAAAAGGACAAGGCAACCATTGCGGATTGCCGTGAAGATGTATGTCAAACACAATACGTTGTAGTATCATTTTGTGGGTGTATTGAGCGATAATGCAACTAAATCGACCAACGGGTTAGGTCAAGTATAGAAAGAGGCAACGGAGAGGATCAGCATGTTGGTGTGTTTCGATTCTAGAGGATGGACATGTAGCATATAGTGCTCCATAGAGTCCTGGCGATAGTGCTGCATTCATGCAACATGCCGACTCTTTGAGAATTTACCAGTCCCTTAGGGTCGTCAATGCACTGTGTGGCCCTTAAAGGGTTACCATACATAAGTTAGAGGTACATGATCTGTCTGACACCACTCCCGCCATCGTCCCACCATAGCTCACCATCATGCCCTATAAGATGTTGACTTCCTGTTACCCACTTCCAGCAACCCATGCATTACTTCCGGTGCCAGTCATGTGATCACTTTATGGACTCTTCAGGACTCCATTAGTGCGATCAGTGCGATCCATTAGCTTCCTATATGGTGCACGAGGAAACCGTTCGTGCTATAGGAGGAAGGGAAATGGCTTTATTGTCAAAGATAATATGACATTTCCTACTCCCTATGGCCCCATCACACAACCCCAGGGTCCCAAACTAGTGAATGAGACTGTCTTCAATTTCTACCTAATGAATAAGACTAACATTTCCCCCAATGAACAGACTCACATATTTTCATCTCCATCTAGCAATAGCATGTAGTAGCAGAGCAGTTTGACTGAAGAGGGGTTGAATGTGTTGAGCAACCTACACATATCGGGAGGTGGTGGGCGGAATTCACCAGACACGGTATACATAGGACACACTATGTCTGTGATATAACAGGTAAGGTAAGGGTAGCACATACACAGGGGGGAAGAGATGTCTGGTACTGATGACAGCACCTGCATGTGAGGCCAGTACATTTGTGTCAATACACTCACCATCATAAGTTTGGTATATACGTACAGCGTGGGACACTTATACACAGGAGAGGGTAGGCAATCCCAAAAGCTGATATCTCCATTATAACTTAATAACTATCCACAGCATGCTCAGAGCATTTTAATTAGGATATAATTGAGTCCAGCATCTAATTTGAGTGTAGCATCTAATTTCATTCAGATTGCCCAGATTGGCCAGGTTAATCAGCTAGCTGCACAGCAGGTGGTGGACACCAGCTCCCCACACTACAGGTAATATTACTCTGTTACCTGACCTTGGCTGGGGGGAGTGTAATGACCTTGATCCCTGAAGGCACAGTACATGTGTGGGTGAGTGTAAAGCACAGGCTCAAACTGAGAAGAATGCTTATAAAATACTTGGATTGAGTTTGAGTTTGAATTTCATTTATTTATCCTGTATCATGAATGGGGTCGGGCCCCATCTTGCTATGCTACAGTTATGGTGGCAAAATTTCAGAAGTATGTCAATATACTTAAGATCACATGGAATTACATATAGCTGTTATGCAGCTGGTATGCAGTGGTTTTGCGTGTGGATCGGCGATTCAGAATCCAAACAGTTAGCATAGGAGCAATTGCAGTGATACCCTACTGTACCATATACAGGCGGCACCATCTGAGGTTGAAAGATGATGGTGGACTAAGCAGTTTGTATATTGCTAACTAGGTGGTGCTCCTCTCTATGTCCAAATACATGGTACACTAGGGCCATATATGGTTAAAAGGTGATGGGCGTCTAGCGCTGTTGTAACTTGTGCTATTAGGCACTAGCAAGATACTGGTGGCGCCATCAGGTGTTCCTCTGGTACCAATTGTGTCCCCTTGGTCACCAGGGACCAGCCCAGCCAAATCTCATGTCCGAGATTAGGGTACAAACATGGCCTAAGTAATGTGAGTGGCTTGTAGCTAGACATTCCTCATGTCATCTGTCCATGATAGTATAGTGGTTAGCACTGTGGCTTTGTGACACAAGGTGCAGGAGTTCTAATCCCGCCCAAGCCAGATCTTTGTAACCCTTTTTATTTCTTTTCATAGCTTTGTTCGGAAACTAGTTATATTGAGGTGCACCCAATGTAATAGGTTATGGAAACAGAACAATTATCTAACCATTGAAAATGGTAATATAGAGGTAATCCTAATGTTTATATATTGAAACAAAAAGTCATGGTTGATAAACTTAGCAACCTTGGTGTGGATTCGAAGCCAGCACCTTTGCATTGGCAAGCCACAGTGCTAACCACTACACTATCATGGACAGGTGACATAAGGAATGTCTAGCTACAAGCCACTCACATTACTTAGGCCATGTTTGTACCCTGATCTCGTCCACGAGATTTGCCTGAGCTGATTGCTGTAAGGTAGAGGGGTAACACTGGTACCAATAAACATGGCGCTGTCCATTGGACATCCTGCTAGAGCGGAATATAAGGCTTCTACTCCAAGTATATGCATACCACTTAGTTATAGGCTGTGGTGCAGAGAGGCTGGAGACCGCATGCCCTGACAGGTGGCCTTCTAAGGTGGCAAGGTGGAGTGCAGTGACCTGGCCACTTAGGGAGTGTTAGATGCCTGGTCGTGGGCTGTAAGTGATCTCCACAGAGGAAAAAGTGAGAGTCACCTGGACTCACATGCCACAGTCATGCCAATGTCTCCAAAAGCACCCTCATGTGAAAAGCAGGCTGCCTTTCACTGCAGAGAAGGTCCAGCACTCAGGGCAACACCCTCCCTACAGTCAAAGTCGGACAATGCTGGACCCTCCTGTATGAGAGTTCAACACTGCCTGACTTTCACGCTCACGGGTAGTCTGGCAATGCTGGACTGTACCTAGAGCAAGAGTACATCGATGCCAGACTCTGGCTATCAAGAGTCAAGTCAAGCTGGACTCACATGTGGTTGTGAGTCTAGCAAAGCTGGACTTTGGCCTCAATGAAAGTCAGGCATTGCTGGAATCTCTTCTGTACAGTAAGACCAGTTGCTTATTTGCATTCGGGAATGATATTTTTAAATATATATTATATGGCCTCCCTGACACGTATAAAAAAAACGTCCCATACAAAATAGTTCTGTTGTCCTGAATAGGTAAGTCTGTGCTGTCACAGACCACCAGTCATTTAGGTATGTAACAACAAAGAGGTACATGTACCAACATATGTCAGAAGTGATCCCAGAATCTCAATGTATATACTTTCCAAATCCACAAGAATGGTGTCTTTACCCTACCATTAAGCTCAATACTGTATTGTGTCCCCACCTGGTAGCAAAAAAAGAAGGCTCGGGCTAACTGACCCTCATTCACAGTCAGACATTGCCTGACTGTGGAAAGAAAGTCAGCCTGACTCTGGTTTGAAGCTTTGTCTTGCCTGACTGTCATTCAAGGATCAGGCTGACTCTTTATGGGACTATCAAAGGAGGCTCAGCCTGACCGTTGTGAAAGTCCAGCAGACTCTGTTACTTGAGTCAGGCAATGCCTGACCCTGCTGACGCTCACTTTTTTTTCTCTATGTATACCTAATGTAGGAAGCAGCAACACCACTAGTCTTTAGGTCGAGTTACATATACTGATTGTTTCTATTTATTTGTGAGGTGTGGTGCGCAGACAAACCCCTGGCCTGTAGCATCTAGGTAGGGTATCTCTGATTCAAGGGGTGAATCCACTGACACAAATCCGTCGGATGGGACGAGATACGTCCATGGGTTTAACATTGTGAGCGATCATCCGATCCAATGGATTTACATCAGTGGATTCACCCTTTTAGCCAGTTAAATATAATTATAAATAGCCATACAAGTATTATGAGGTACATCTGTTCATTATTATACTGTATATTGAAACCTATGGATCACTATGACCCAGAGACAGTTAGAATAGAGTTTAATGTAATGAGCCTGGTGTGTGGCTATCATGGTGAGGTTACCGGACCACATGTAGGCTGTGTTTGCCCACACTGTGACGTGTATATGTAACTCAACCTATAGCGCAATATACGGGGTGGGGCTGCTTCCACAACCACTGTGCCAACACTCTCGTGAGACCTTTTGGTTCTTCTCTCAATGGTTGCTATTCTGATATTATCATTATGTACCTTCACAGGGAAAGCAGGGTCAAAAAAGAGTCCAGGCTCCCTCCAGAATGACCCTCTTATTTAGGGGACCATGCAGAGCTCTCCAAGAGAGGGGAATCATTCTGGAGACACCCTGGACTCTCTCCTGACTCTTTTGTTTCTTTTCTCTGTGTTGATGGAAACCAAAAAAGCTGTGAGCTGCAGACGGCAAATAGTGCACACGGGCCTCAACATTCCCCACAGGACACTGCAGAATCTTTTTTTCATCTGAGCGTTTTTTTCTGCAAATAAAAGTAATAAGAGAGGCTAATTTATATTCATGGGATACTGGTCCCGATAAATGACTTGGCCAGCGCGTTGGATAGCCTGGGTATGCAGCTGCGTTTTTCCTCTTTTTTTTCAGCACAGTATAGATTAGGTGCAGAGCCTCTCATCTAATAAGGTTTAAACTTCCTGTATTTCCAGCCCCTCACCAGTTTCCACACCCCATCATTATGTATATCACATTAGCAGCCTAGGCCAAATTAAAAAAAAAGATTTGTTTCAGGTAACATGGGAAGGAACTCTAGGGTCCGTCGGTCGGATCTTTCTTTTTTTAAACTTTTTTTTTTACGTCCCCTCTAAAATTGACCCAAGAAAGTGTAAAAAGGGAAGATTTTTTCAAAATTTTTGTAAACCTAAAATTTACCCCCAAAAAAGTGTAAAAATATAAAATTTCTTCAAAATTGCATAAAAAAAACGTAGGGTCGGCCCTGTTTAGATAGGGTCGGTCGGGTGACCTGAAACAAACTTTTTTTTTTGGCCCTATAAATGTTGTAACTGCCTAGTACCCGTGTGTACAATCTTCGTAACCTCGAGCCACAGTTAACTCTTTAAGGACGGCATGATACATTAATGCATCATGCCTCTGGTCGTCATGATGCATGAATGTAGTCATGGCAAGTAAAATGCCAGTGCTGCCTTGATGCATCATGCCAACCCTACGGGGTGCGGACACTCAGACACACCCGAAGGATTGGCATGATGCACCACTGCATCGGTGCATCATGACGACAAATGTTATATTTTAGCGACATCCGTCCTTAAAGGCTTATTGTCTCATTTCCTGTGTTGCATGATATGACTAGAGTGCACAAGGTTCATGCATGCTGCACACCATGTATGTACCATCTAGCATGCTACAGTACAGGCAGCCCGTACAGAAAGGGGAGTAGGCTATACAACTTTAGATGTAAGAACTTCTAAGTATTAAAATCTTACTTCACCACTAAGCATGATAGGGTTTAGGATCTAGAACTGATAATATTGGCACTGTATAATTATCATAGTCAAAGGAAACCTAGGTCCAGCTAACGCCAGGCCCCTGTTCATGTGTTTGCATCTACAGGAACAGCAGCCATAAAGATCTATGACTCCACAAAAGAAATTGCTGAATATAACCTTGAAGTATTGATTTCAATGAAGCTGCCTTTAACCGTTTGAAATCATTGCCATCAGAAACTTGGGTGATATGGAGCTATATCAGATTTCTCATTCTATATGGATTTTTTTATTACCTCCATTTTGTCACCTTTAGTTTGTACTTTTCCCCTTCAGATGGTGGCAGGTGAGTCTGCTCACATCGCCCTGCTGCTCATCGATCAGGGACAACGTGGCCGGTAAGTAAACTTTACGTTTAGTTCAGGTGAGCTCTACGACAGTACTATGCATCTTTTTACACCTGGTTATCTGGAGTCCTTTGTGCCAAAAGCACCATAGAATATAGGGCCAGTCTACCATAGACTATCTATGCCTTGCCTTCACCAAAAGCTATTTCCATCTTTTGAATTCAACCCTGAGGTGATCCTAAGCATCTAAACATCAGTTTCCTATATTATGATTCTACTGATGCAACGGAATGTAAACGGTAAAATTTTGCAAAAGAGTTTTTGCTACCGACTGTAGGCAATGTTGATATAACTGAAGTGGCTAGACTATGCATTAGTATGTAGCAGAGATGGACTAATGTCATCACCCACGCCACCATTTATAGCCTCCTGGAGACTGATTTAGACTGAATCAATACCAGCACCAGCCTGTCTGTACACTGCCTCCTACCATAACAATCCACAACTCTGCTTGTGTTTCGGACAAAGCAATCAACGACAAGGAAAGTTTGGTTCTTGTGATGAAAGTGATACCCCACCGCTCCACCCAGTTATAAAAATATAGGAGAGCTAACAGTGCTGCTAAGACGATCAACAGATAAGCTCAAACCTGACAGGGCAATTTAAGCTGGAAAGATTCTGCATTTTTGGAATCTGTTACACACTGGCTTTAAAGTTGGTACCTCAGCTGAGAAGACTAAAGGCTGAAGAAGTTAAGTATAACTGAGTTCACCCTTTTCTGGGTATCTATTTTCTATGTGGACATTTGCTGTGACCTCTCCCATCACCTATATAGTGCTGGTATCACTAACTAGTTGTGCTGCATATGTATTGAATCAAATAAAATGTGTCAATAAGGATTATTTCAGCTTTGGTTAGACTGATACATTTCTTCTAATGGCATCAGATATTCCTGATATTGCTACCTATATTCTATATCTGCGGATGTTACAGGATGCCAGTCCTGTCCTCTCATTGATCAGGGACAGCGTTGCTGTTAAATAACTCTTTATGGTGAAACCTACCATTTAGATCAAATAAAATGGTGTCAGTTGGTGTGGCAAACAATGCAGTCAAGGCAGAAGGCTAATGTCTGCTTTATCGGTTACTTGTATATCTATGGAGCTACATGTATATATATATATATTATTCTCCCTTTTTGTAGTAAGTAACTTCTAGTGTTCCAAACGTTATCAAATTTTATCAATAATAACAAGACAGGAATAGTGAAAGATGATCATCGAGCATTGACCTCAGAAATATGCAGACAATTATAAAATATGGGAAGGGGGGGCTTATTTTAATGTGATTGATCATACGAACAGAGAAAGTTATCCAGCAATGAGTTTTAGCATTTCCATCATTGGTTCAAGAATAGGTTATGCCTTTTTTCTAAACAATGTATATGTGAAAGTGAAAAATGTAAATGAAAGCGAAAACAATGCCCTAATACAGAATACAACTGTAAAATGTCACCCTCTCAGAGCCTGTGCAGAAGGAACTAAACTAACATACAATACAGCAGTCACTAGCAAATGCAGTAGGCTGGGTCCTGGCCTCAGTCCAATGGTACTATAGGGCTGACCCTGGCTCTTTGGTACTGTCCATACTAACTAAATCACAGTCAGCCCCCCTAAACTGCTACAGGCACAGCTGCACAATGCCAGCTACAATCCGGTAAAACATACACGTCCTGTAGCCGTAGACATAAGGAGGATACCCCCATCTACAGCAGGGACAATAATGATAAGGCCATGGCAATGTAGAATGCAATTATATGTTCAGGTAAGACAACCACCCAGTTAACAAAAAACGTTTTACAACATTTTGTAACGTTATTTGACGTTATATAACGTTTCTCTAAGGCTCCTCACCATGGTTTAATGTTATATACAATTTTAGAACGTTATTTTGACGTAAAATCACATTTTTTTGTTAGCTGGGCAGGATTATAATAGTAAAAGGTGCATGAGTATTGTCCCTCAGTGGGGGTAAATTCACAAGCCAAAGCTGAGTGGAATAACCCTCAGTCGAGAACTGTTCAAGTGCTCCTTTGTGTTTATTTCACGTAACTATTGGCAATATCTCATAGAATTTCACATAATCAAAAAATGCTATTTCATAATGGTGAGATATTCAATAATGATGATTTGATGGGCCCTGAAATACAGGCCAGGATTTTTTCAAACTATTTTCAAACTGAATCAGTTAGATCCAGGCACTCTGACCAACAGATGCCTGACTTAAGAAAAACAAGCATCTAAGTCAGAGGCTGATTGATCAGTCAATTTACAGAACATTGTTCATCGGTAATGTGGAATCAGGCAAACACAGGGGCTGGCACACATGGTATAATGACCATGACGTGGCGCTTGGCTGCTTTGTGCTCATTTACAGACATGAAGTGTTACATACTCAGAAGATGTTAATACCTTTCATGCCATTCTACACTCTTTTATGTATAGGGTAGCAGCACATCAATCCTTGGGCACCCTGTGCAGTCCCACACGTAACTATACTTATACATGCTTCTAAGCAAAAACATAACGAGTGGGCATATCTTGAGTGGATTTTTGCTGGTCCCCACAGGATGCCACAGATGTCTGGTGGGTACCAGCAAAAAAGGCAGACCAGCTCCAGTTCTGCCCATGACACCTGTCCGCATACTCATTGATCGGGCACAATGCGGCTGGTATTTAAAAGTAACCTTTACCCTTAGTTCAGGTGAGCTCTACAACAGTACCCTAGTGCTTTTTAACCTTTTCAACTAAGGTCCTTTGTAGAAATAGCATCATAGAATATTATGCACACATGCACACACTAAACTCCCTGAGTACCACTACTGTTTGATCTGTATAGTAGCTAGCAAATACATATGGAGCCTATACCTGAATAACTAAGTCTGGAGCTGACTTGACTCAGTTCCAATTTGAGTTCTAAAATCTAGTACAAAATGATCAGACTTGCCTTAAGAACACCATATGACACAATATAGAGTAGTATAGTTTTTAAAGGACATAACACATTAAAGCAATGTGCGGCCCTTAAAGGGTTAGAATATTGGTCGTCTCTTACTTGACCATTACAAATTTCAGCCTGATTCCAGGTAATAGCAAAAGAACTATGTAAAATCAAAAATAAGGATATGTTGGTTCGAGGTCCTGTCTTTGCAAAAACATTTTCACCATTCTGGACATTCGGTCCTACAGCTGCCAAATTTCGCGGGACCGGACAGATTTCCACAGGACCAGATACCGAAAGAAAATGATAGGCTATTTTATAATAGAAAATAAAAAATAAATATAGCTTTGATTAACTTCAAATGTTAGTGAGTACTATCAGCCTTGTACCTTCATTTCTAGTTGGAACATCTGAAAAATCCTTTCAGTTTTGGAAAGCCCATGATCAGCAGAACATCTGGTCCTGCAACACCAGTCGTTCTGCCAGACCAGAGCCATTTTAGATGGACATTGCCACTGTCCGGCAGGTTTTGGCAAAGACTGGAGGTGAGGAACTAAGCTGGAATAAATGGATTATGATCAATCTACACACAACACTGATGATCATGATAATCCTGATGACCAAGGACATGGCAGATTACAGTAATATGTGGCCCCTAAAGAGATAATATAATGTCCAATGTTAAACATCACAAATTTAGATATGTTTGGTAGAGGTCAAGAACAGAGCTAGTACAAAAAGATTATCACCTGGTCTATATACAAAGCCGACCCCCACATCTTTTGATATAAATGTGAGGATCATTAGACGCATACTCAAAAAACATGTTAATGTCCATGTCTGTCACTGTGGAATCCAGCATAGAGTATGTTGAAGACTGTATGCCTTGCTTCCACAAAAATCAATTTCCATATTTGAATTCAATGATGCAAAAACTAATGTGAGGTGATCCTAAGCATCTCCTATATCATAAATTTGCCAATGCAATATGATGTGATTGATGTAATCAATTGCAAAATAGTTTTTGTTACCTGCTGTAAGCAATGTGAATGTCGATATAACGATGGTGGGTGGAAAATGTATTAGTATGTAGCAGAGATGGACTAATGTCATCACCCACGCCACCATTTATAGCCTCCTGGAGACTGATTTAGACTGAATCAATACCAGCACCACCCTCTCTGTACACTGCCTCCTACCATAACAATCCACAACTGACAAAGTTTGCACTGCCTGGTCGGTAAGGAGGAAGACAAGCAGACTGACAATGATAAAGAACACTGTGGTGGTTATTATCAGTCACCAGGGGGTTCTTAAACAGCATTTGCTGCTTACATTGCGGCAGTGCTGTAGTTATGAGGCAAATGATGTGAGGTATTTAAAACAGCACTGTGTAGACATGACCACTCTGTAGCACAATGATATTATATATGTGTGAATTCCCATGTATACATTTGTTTAACGAGGTGTTTCATGGGATGTGACTTAATTTTTCAAAACTTAGCTGATCCTTATTTTCATTTACAACCTTGTTAAAGCAAGTTGGACAGTGATAGGTTATCTTGTGAAGATCTGAATATAATGTCTATTGTATCAGACAAATCCTTGGAAACTTCAGCTATTTTTGTTTGTTGTCTGTCAACCTGTACCCAGCTTCTAACGTAGATACTGTGGACATACTTTATTTCACTGGCTGAGTCCTTCTTTGGGGTCCCTTTGGTAGCACATTGCGGACATTTAGACCTGTTGCCGTGATACTCCTGACCACAGAAGCAAATGGTCATGACTGAATCTTAAGAAAACTCATGGAATCTTAAGAAAATCTTGAGAAAACAAAAAACCAATTGCTGTCGCTCTACCTGCTTTGCTTGCTGCTTGCTAAAGTGGAGTTCCTTACCTCCCGTGGAAGAGAGTTCCTAGTGCCGAGGGGGAGCATCGGGGGGGCACTGTCCGTACCACTGATATGGGAAAAATCTAGCGTGTGATCCTAATTACAAAAGACTCAGGGTAGCTGCCAGGGTACATGCTGAGTGTACATGCCTAGTGTACATGCTGAGTGTGCGTGCTGAGTGTGCATGCCTAGTGTACATGCCTAGTGTGCATGCCTACCCCTGCCCCCTGCCCTTGCCCCTGCCCCATCACCTACACACCCTAGTTTCGTCCACAGATCTGTTCCTACCCCATTCTGGTCTGACAAAAAGCGTCTCACACACTTCAATCTCCCATAGGTTTAACACTAAATGCCGAAATCGACGAGATGTCCACACCAGTACATTCATGTTTGTCTACAGTGAGGAAAAAATGATGTTTTTTGGCAAGGTCTACTTTAGCAGGAAAACAATTCAATTATCAGATTACGTGTACTTTTGATTGATTGGCCTAATGTTTCTATGAAAGATTTGGAAAATGAAAAAAAAAAATTACCCTGAAAAACGTCTCACAGAGGCGTCGCATAAGACTCTGGGAACATATTCTTGTGAAATTCGCGGAATTTTAAAATCAGCAAAATCTTTTATGCTACAATATCGAATGAATACCTGTGAGTTTACCTTTTTTCATGATACTTCGAAAGATTTACACCCATTAAAGATATACTTGGTATCTATTGGACTGACCAATTCTACTCCTAACCCATGCTATCCTATTCTAATTGAACAGTCCATATGCAGGTCAACAGTGCACTGCCAATGCAATAGACCAAACTCAGTGCATCTTGGGCTCTTTTTTCAAGAACCCTGGTACAGGGCTAGCTTTGCAACTGCTACCTGCATAAATCCGCTATTAAACTGACTACACTTAGCAGTATTATTTATTTTTTATGAAATACTGCAGTGCCATTGCTTTAACCAAGGACACCCGTATTTAACACCCCCCGTTAAATAACCCATGGCCGGATTTAACGGCCTGTGACGTCATCAAAAACGTCCATTTGTTTACATTTGAACGGCAGAGAAATAAGCCATTTTAGCCTTTTTAGGCCCCCTCCGACCATAATTTTTGTATTTTGAATTGAAAAAGATAAAAAATAAACACAAAGGTGCACGAGTTTTTGGTCTGTTGGAGAGTTATTTCACTTGTTGATCCTCGGGCCGCATTTCACTCGGCCTCCGGCCTCGTGAAATACGGCCCGAGGGTCAACTCGTGAAATAACCCTGCAACAGACCAAAAACTCGTGCACCTTTGTCTATGTATCTACCACACTGCTAAACAGGCTACTTTAAAGTCTAAAGTAGATTAATGGATAAAGTAACCTCTTGGATTTCGTTATGCAGGATGCCTCTCTAGTTACTACAGATTGCATTAATTACTATACATAGCAGTTGGATGGTTGACACATTAAGAAGTACTTTGGTACAGGTAGCAGGTGGATGGTAGTCTTCTAACTTCTAACCCCAGTTAGCATTGCTCATACACTTGACAGTTGTACAATGGCTATCCCTAGTTCAGTGGGTGCTATCTATACTAACCGATCTCATGCTGCAACAGGCATTGCCATATACTAGAAATGTTGGATGCAGAAATGCCAATATCAACGATATAATTCCATGCAATTCTGTTTATCACCATATGTTGAGGCAAGTTGTTTGCTCGATTTTTGTCCAATAGAATTTCCATTCAGAAATCCCAAAAGATCCCAAAAGACACATTTAACATACCTCTGAGCCGTACAAAACTGTCCAACTTGTACATATAGTATAAAAGGCATGCATTCAGACCTACCAGGCCTGTGTGACTCTTAAAAGACATGCCAGATAGTAGATGAACATGCACTTTCTCACACCTGTAGCTTATCTTACATGATTTAGCTGGTGGTGATTAAACTCTGTGGCAGACATTATTGTATCGTTTACTTGAGCAGGCAGGACACATCCCCCAATTAGAACTTAATGCATGGGGCCCGGATGCCATCAATCATACAAGGTGTGGTGTGGGAGCACTGAAACTGTGTTAACTGCTGTCACCTGTGCCTTTATTTGACAACGATGTTATCACCCACAACAGTGTTATCGTTGTCGCCATAGTGCTAACACTGGAACACTAGGGTCAAACAAAATGTGTTCCAGCTTACATGGTGTGAATATCTAGAGCAGGTAGGCCTGACTATATTGATTTTTTGAAAGAAGTACCCAGATATTGAACACCAAGAGCAAATCCCAGACTATGGTCTTTTTTGCACCGTCAAATTGACCCTAAAATAGCATAACTTAGTTAAAAGTTCAAAATTAAATAAATTTTCTATGGGTCAGCCCAGTTTTGCTCGTTCAGTCAGATAACCAGAAACACACTTTTTATAGGCTAGTCAAAACTTTGGATGCTAATATTTCTGTCAGGTAAAGGTATACTATAGTATATCTCGGATATAAGAACAATATATTTATTTAAATTACCCAGGGGATGTGCTAAAAAATGGCTGTGATAGTCTCAAAAACTCTAACTGTGCGCTTGACTCTAGTAGGGAAACAAGAGCATTGGTAATTCA
The DNA here is from genome assembly GCA_947462335.1 of Harmothoe impar. Taxonomy (NCBI): domain Eukaryota; kingdom Metazoa; phylum Annelida; class Polychaeta; order Phyllodocida; family Polynoidae; genus Harmothoe; species Harmothoe impar. The sequence continues at coordinate 5,744,940 of OX381720.1, read as the reverse complement.
TATCACGACTAATACAGACCATCAGGGAGTATGGAATGATACTAATCAGAGGCAGGAACAATTAACAATAATCACACTAACCTGGATGAAAAATGACACACCAAAGCCACAATACCTTGCTATGGAGCTAATGAAGGATTTGCTTTCATGTAGCATTAGCAGTGAATGTGGCTATATCCCACACACCAATAATAATAGACAGGCTAAAGATGAGAACAAACCTGTACAGTTGTGCCACAAGTAACTTTAAGCCTTGTATCATCCCATACGGCTTAACATCCTTTGTGGTCGGCTGCCCGCAGAGGATGCTGCCTCTAGTCAATACAATTAGTTAGAACTATTGCTTAATTAAAACGGGACTGGCAATGATTAGTGAACACATTCCCCTAGACACTGGAACTGTTACTTGCCTGACAACCTACCTTTCTCATATACTCTGTGTGTATTCCTAACTTGCCAGTGCTGCATTCTATCATCATTCTGGCTTGGCATGATACATGAATGCAAAGCTAGTGACTAGACTCGCCGGCCCTGTGATCATGCATCCTGATCACCAAGGGCCCACTGCATTAAAGGACTATGAAGCCCTTGAAGGGTTAAACTGGATTTTCTTTTTGTTTGAATGCTTTGACTTGGCATTATTAATTCTGTAGACCTGGGATTTGAGAGCTTTGGCTGAGTATTCTTAATTCGGCAGACCAGGGATTTGAAAGCTTTGACTGTGTGTTCCTAATTTTGCTGACCCAGGATTCTGGTTTCACATCACCAAAGCCTATTACCAGTCTGCTGTATCTGGACAAAGCAATCAATGACGAGGAAAGTTTAGTACTTGCAATGAAAGTGATACCCCGCCGCCCCACTCTTTAAAAAAGATATTGGGGACAATTAATAGACAATCTCAAACCCCATATTGCAATTTAGGCTAGAATGTTCCTGTAAATTATGGAATCTGTTTCAATGTGGATGATGGTCCCCAAACAAAGGAAAGGATTATTGCTAAGAATCTGTTGAGAGGCATTAAACTCATCATTGGGAATTGAGCTTTTACGTTGGCAACCCAATATGGTAGAGACAACTGAAGAATGGTATTTGAATGTCAATAATCCATACTTGCTTGGAGGACCGGTTTTGAGGGTACTATAATCTACACTTGGCAGCTCCTCTCAGTTCTGATTGCGCTGGGTTTCAAAGTTGGTACGTCAGCTGAGATGACTTAAGTTTAACTTATTCTATACTTTGGAACAAGAGCTGTATAGATGGTCTGCTCTAGTGAGCTGTGAAAAATGACCAAGTGCCAATTTTCGAATAATTCAAGTATTTGACATATGTAAGTATCATGGGCCTGAAACCTCTATTTTTGGCACAAGAGCAATTTCAACATGCAGTCAAAGTAGAAGACTCATGTTTGCATTACCAGTTATTTGTATGCCTATGGCGCTATATATGTATAATTATTCTCCTCTCTAGTGTTCCAAACATTATTAAATTTCATTATAACAAATGTATATGTCCAAATGAAAAATGTAAAGGAAAAATGTAAAAGAAAAACTGAATTCTCCAATACAGAATATAACTTTGAAATGTCAATCTCTTGGACCCTGTGCAGAAGGGACTAAACTAACATACAATACAGCAGTCACCAGCCAATGCAGTAGGCCGGGTCCTGGCCCCAGTCCAATGGTACTACAGGGCTGACCCTGCCTCCGTGGTACTGTCCATACTAACCAAATCACAGCCAGCCCCCCTACACTGCTACAGGCAGAGCTGCATAATGCCAGCTACAATCTGCTACAACATACAAGTCCTATAGCCGCAGACATAAGGAGGCTACCCCCATCTACAGCCGGGACAATAATGATGAGGTCATGGCAATGTAGAATCCAATAACACATTCAGGTTAGATAACCATGGTCATAAGGCCAAATAAAAAAAAAGGTTTGTTTCAGGTTACCCGACCCTACCTAGCAAAACAGGGCCGACCCTAGACATTTTTATGCAATTCTGAAAAAATATTTATATTTTGGGTCATTTTGGGGCTATTTAAGGGTCGATCTGATAGTTCACGAGTCAAGGCGGTTGTCGGCGAGACGGCATTGTAGTTCGTGAGTCGATTTCTGGGTACTTTCCAGGCTAAAGTAAAAAAAAAAAAAATTAGAAAAAAAAAAAAATCCGACCTACCTACCCTAGATTTTCAGACCATGTAACCTGAAACACACCTTCTTTTTTTTTGGCCTAACAGTGAAAGGTGCATATGAGTATAGTCCCTAGCTAGGGGTTAGTTCACGAGTCAGAGCTGAGTGAAATAACCCTCAGTGGGGAACTATACAAGTGCTCCTTTTTTTGTTTATTTCATGCCCACTTTATTGAAAAAGCCATTTTATAATGGTTAGATGATCAATTATTATGATTTCACAGCCTGTGAAATACAGGCTAGGCATTTTTTTCACAGGGTGTGAAATACAGTGTTCTTTGGATAAATGAATGTGGTCGCCATACTCCCTATGAAATAAAGCTGTAAACTGAATCAGTGAGATCCAGGCACATTGACCAACAGATGCCAGACTCAAAAAAACAAGCTTCTAGGTCAGAGGCAGAGCAGTTGATTTACAGGACATTGTTCATCAGTAATGGGGAATCAGACAATCACAGGGGCTGGCACACACGGTATAACGACCATGATGTGGCACTTGTCTGCTCTGTGCTCATTTATAGACATGAAGTGTGCTGTACTTAGAAAATGTTAATCCATTCTCTGGCATTTTCCACTGTTTTATGGATAGGGGAGCAGCATATTTAACCTGGGAAACCATTTTAGCCATATGGACATGATTCTATAAAGTTCCAGATTTGTCTCCCCAGAGGATATGTTCAACAGACGCTTTCTCCCAGCTAAAACTAACCCTAAAACTAAATAATGCAGGTGGCGGTGATCTAAATCAGTGGCAGGCACTATCTCATGACTTGCTGGACAGGCAGGACACATTCCCCCAATTAGGGCATAATGCTTGGGGCCTGCTGTCCATTCATCAAACACAGAATTGGTCCTGTTTATACTCCAAATTCGATATGGACACATGGGGCATTTCTTACATTCGACATTCAACACGGAGCTTAGTGACATGAGGGAAAAAAATAAACTTGTAGCTTGACACAGGGTACTTACAGAATCCGACATAGGACACAACAGGTTTTTAGAGGTGACATGGGAGATAATGTTGTGACAGATGACATGTCCAATCAGCTTAGTCTTGATTAATGATCTTCTACAATGGCAGGGGTAAGGTGTGGATGAAATTGATTAGTTCCAGGCGCCTAATACAGACCACTATGGTAGGCTTACCTCCTATAGCTGCTCCTATAGCCCCGATTAAATCGGGAACCATATTGGCGAGGCCATGGCAGTGTAGAATTCAATAATGTGTAAAGGGGCAGTTACATTGGTAGCCTTTCACAATAACAATAGACGTAACAGATGGCATGTGGTAGATACAATTTTTAATACCACCTGAAATTTAAACTGAATCAGTGAGATCCAGGCACGTTGACGAACAGGTGCCAGACTCATGAAAAACAAAGATCTACACACACAGAAAAGTGAGAGTCATTGTCGCTAAAACTGCCTGACTCTCAGGTGAAGGTAGTTTTAGCGACAATGACTCTCACTTTTCTGAGGGTGTAGGTCACAGGGAGAGTAGTCGATTTGTTAGACATTGCTCAGTAATGTACCCGGTAATGTACAATCAGACAAACACAGGGGCTGGCACACACAATATAACGACCACGAGGTGGTGCTTTTGGTCCGCCCATCCTCATTTACAGACATGTACGGTGATGTGCTCAGAAGATGTTTATCACTTTCTTGCCATTTTCCACTCTTTTATGTATAGGACAGCAGCACAATTATTAGTGGGCGACCTCTCCAGTCCCACGCAAGTCAACACCTGAGTATACATATACACGCTACAGCAACCATTCACTTAGAGTACATCCCTTCATCCCTATCCCTTCAATCATCCTTTATCTTTTCCTAAATGTTCTCCCAAATCCTTTTTCACCCCATCTACAGAAGTAAAGGTCCAATCAACATCCAAATATCAGGCATACATGAATTAAAGTTTGTGTGTCCACTGATACAGACACAAATCTCTAGTTTCCCCATGGTAGTGAAAGTACATATAGATCCCTGAACATAGTAGTAAAATATTATGGCTATACAACAGGTGTTGGAGATTGCTTACAAAGAGGAACTTTATGCCGTATATAAGTAGCCAACTGCTAAACTCCGTACCACCCAATATAGTTGCCAGTAGATCCCAGCTAGCTGACCAGGAATATAAGGGGCACCCAGTAAACAAAAAACGTTATAAAACGTTATATAACGTTTCTCCATGGCTTCCTGTTATGGCATGAGGTAAAATAACGTATTTTTGTTACCTGGGAAGTCTATTGAAGTACGCTGTGTTGTGACCAGACATCTGTTACCATTCCAGGCAGCTGACCAGATCAGATCAGTTTTTTATATACAGACATTCAAATCATGTTTCCATAACATACTAGATCTGTCTCCCCAGTTGATAAAAAACCGTTAACGGACACCTTCTCCCAGTTGAAACTAACTGGTCCTAAATAATGTAGGTGGCAGCGATTTACATCGGTGGCCGACATTATCTTACCACCAACTGGACGAGGCAGGAGACTTTCCCAATTAGGGTGTAATGGATGGGGTCTGGTGGCCATGCATCATGTATACACAGAATGGTGTTGGTACATTAAAAGATGGAAAACAGCTAATTTCAGTTGGATTTCTTATTTTTCAGTTACACAATGTTTTTGCTTTGATGATGAGTATACAGGTATGAATATGTTTGCAACTTTGAATATCCTTCTGATGTATGAGATGTAGTGAAACCTATGGCCAGGAGATAGGTCAGTGATCACATCTTTACAGGATAGAGTTTTCTTTTTCTATATTCCATACATTCATGAGTATCAAACCTTTAAAGGTTCACCAAACTGTTTATGAGCACAAATACACATGCAAATAACATTGTTTAACTCAAATGTGAAAATGAACCAAAAAACATAGCTCTTAATCCATCATTAAATTAGTTAACTACTGCGACCAGTATATAAGGTATCTATCATGATATCAGAAGCTACATACCATCATCACAATCCCCTCTACAGTGAACAAGACACCACAATCCGGAAACCTGACATGTACAATAACATCTCATGTCTATCCTACTAATGTATCTGTCGTGTAAGGTCTAGCATGGATCGTACCCAAACAGTGGCAGACTACACAGTGCAGTGTTGAGGTTGGAGGAACAATGGAATGGCTTCACGTTCAGAGAATCTCTTGTAAATATGGTAGAATTAGCCCCAGGACCCTCTCTATCACTCCTAAAGGGCTAAAGACAACAAGAGTATTTGGTGATTCATAATAGTCTGCTCAGACAGAAATATGCAATATAATCAGGTGGAGACAAATTCCACGCACAAGGGCGGGGTGGGGAGAGGCAAACCATTGCATGGAAACAACTGATGAAAAGTCAACTCACGTGTGCCATATTTCTGTGCATCCAAAACAAGTTCATGAATAATTATCTTGGTCCCAATAGATTTAGGACAGATGTTTTGTTTTATCTTTAGTCCATCCATCTTCAAAGCACTGCACGACACCATATTGGAGGTTCTGTAGTATTTGACTTTTGGGGCCTAATAAGGGGTATTGTGTATAGGTTTAGACCGTAGATCGATAATGTACACCTAATCTTGAAAAAATAAATTAACGTCAAAGTTTCCTAAAGTGCATTTATAACAAAGTAAATATTTATGTATAGACAAACCAACTTGGAGAAGATTGCCCTTTTCACCAGAATGTAGGTAGACGGTCTTATACTATGAGTGACGGGTGGTGAGTATGTGTGTGGAGAACTTGACGTGAGAGTTTATTTATGCCGCTCTCAGTTCTGAGTACACTGGATGTTTAACCCTCTAAGGGTGGAATAATGCCTTAATGCATTATGCCCTTGGTCGCCATAATGCATGAATGCAGCCCTGGTGAGTAACTCGCCAGCGCTGCATTCATGCATCATGCTGACTCTACTGGGTTGAGATACTCCCAATGGGTCAGCATTATGCACCATGCACTGGCGAGGTACCTCCACTGGGGCTGCATTGGTGCATAATGACAAGAAATGTCATATTTTAGTGACATGCCGCCCTTAAAAGGTTAATAATGTCCCACAGAGAGATAGAGTCAAGTGGGGCAGGGGGAGGCGTGAGGTGACAGCATATGGTAGGGAGTGCCAACACACTGTGACAGGATCGTGTCAGTTTTATCTGCACATGATATTAATCCTTTAAGGACAGCATGTCGCTGAAATATGACATTTGTTGACATGATGCACCAATGCAGCCCTGGCGAGTTACTCAAGAGGGCTGCATTAGTGCGTCATGCTGACCCTTCGGGGTGTCTCAACGCCATAGGGCTGGCATGATGCTTGAATGCAGCACCGGTGAGTTACTTGCCAGGGCTGCATCATACATCATGGTGGCAAAGGGCATGATGGATTAATGCTTTCTTATATTATTGCGTTTATAGAAATTTAGGTATTTTAGTGGTATGCAAATCTCTGCATTTTAATCAGTTTTGCAACGATATTGGATAAATATCAATATTTTTGGTAGTGTTTTGAATTTGTGTTTTGTTATATAGATGTTGCAGGCAAAATAAAACGGTTAACACGGTTCTCAGGCTGAGTCGACAAATATTGGACTATTATCAATACGTGACCACACTCACAAAGCCCCAAATGCCTTTTTAACCATATTAAAAATGGCGTCCACTGATGACGATCGTCAGTACTCTTTCTACCAATCACCTTGGAGTTTCTGATGAAAAAGTTATTGGTATTTTTAGGATTAGACTCCAATCGATGAGATATATTGTTTATCGAGAAGACAAAGGGGAGAAAGGAGGAGAAATGGGGGGATTGGGGGAGGGGATTACAATGGCTAGTATAACATTGAGGTAATAACTGTATATGAGTTTGTATACCGTTCTCACATCAATTTTATTCAAATTCCCATGGTTTAAATCTGCTAATCTCAATAAATATAAAAGTATAAATACGATTGCATCGGATTCCATGAGATAACAGAATAAGTTGATGCGAATGATGTTAAGACATTTTAACCAACATTCTTTTAAAACAACACCTTTGAGCCATCCATTTTTTATATTGATGACTTTTAGTAGCAAATGGTCTATCATTGTGATATCACTGGGGACACTATTACAATAGTGGCCCTTTTTAAACATTATTTGAAAACCAGCACAACATATTATAAACTGACAGGTAATTCAAGTTAACTATTCTAACTGGTTACTATCTATTTCTGGAGACGCCCATGGTGAAATATAGTGCGTTGTCATGGATCCCACCTGTTTGTGTGATTCCCCTGACGTCATTTACTGAGAAATACTAAACTGAAAAGTGTTCGCTTTCTGAACATTTCTATCTTTATATTGGTGCACTGGTCAACAACAGCTTTCTGAACGTCCTGTAATTTACCTGCAAGAAAACACATACTGTAAAACCTTGCATGAAAGTATGAAAATCCACCTCGCTTATCAGTCAGTGGAGGTTGACTTTTGAGGGCGGAGAGGGGGGGGGGATTGACTTATAGTTAAATAATTTTACCTCGAAATAAATTGGTTGAAAACCTCGCCTAAAAAAAGCCATCGGAGTTTTAAATTCATTTTTTAGGGAGAGGGGTAGACCCCACTCCAGACCCGCACCCTAAAAAACACCTTATCCCAGGCCCAAAATGAGGAATACATAATATAGGGCAAAATAAACCCCCCTCAACAGATTATTTTACAGTTTAAATGACAACATTTGTTTGGTCCCTGAAATATTTGACCTTTTTTTAAAGACCTCGGCTTATACGTCTAATTCATTGCACTAAATTCCAAATTCAAATCGTCTCCTATGTTAGGTTTTACGGTACTGTCCAGCTGCGCTGCTCTAGCGTGACTAAAATCCATCATGTGCACACGGTTTGTCTTTATTGACTTAAATTAGTTGTTAAAAGATCATGTAGGGCGATTAGGTCTTTAAATAACCGCCTAATATGTTGTATTGGGGACGGAAATAGCCAGTTTGATATTATCCCAAAAAGTAACCTGGACGCCGACTGGCGGCCATCACGGTGTGACGTCACTGTGCATGTGTAAATTGTCGTCTGGTGTAAACTGGACTAATTAAAAGGCGGGAACCAGCAGCATACTCTGCACTCTCCAAGCAGACACAGACAGACCACGTACATCAACTCTGCACCAAACCATTCTGTGCACAGCTGGGGGATGACAAATAATGGGACTGCTTTGTCCGAATTCTCACAGTTTCCACCAATATAGTCAATGTGGACATGGCACGGAGAACATAATATGATACAAATGCACACGATGTACGAAGTACATTTCAGCTCAAGTCCGGGGCTGAAATATTATCATTATGGTGGTGGCCTGACTATATGCATTATAGGATAATGAGGATATGTTATAAGAACGGCTTTTATGTATGTTCAAGTAATTAACAAAATTTAGTTTAAGACATGGAGAGAGTTTTATGTCAGATGGATGTCAGATAGATATGGTGAGGAGGAGATAGAGTCTCTGCCCCAGTCCCTTGCCTTCCCTGCAACCCCCTGATGTTATAAGCTTCGGGTAGAGACTGTCTGAGATGAGATGGGAACAAGAGAATGTATGGAGATTGACATCAACTGCCAACCAGCGGTTCCAATATGGCTAAAAAGGAGGGAACCACATTTTGTGACTGCTGCTAATTATTCTTTGCTTACAGAGCAATAAGTCTCGTGACCTGAAGTGGAAATAGACCAACAAGTATGAGGCATCTTTGACTGGGTTAGGTAACATAACTTTCAGCATTGCCTTTGTCTAAGACTGGTTTATAAAAGCTGACACTGACTGTGATTATGAGTCTTATTTGCACGAGAAATAAGACCCATATCCCCAGTCATGGTAAAATTATTTTTTGTTTTACTAACTGTGAGCACTGCCCATGTTGCTTGATTGGCAAAGCAGCCAGACACGGGTGAAGCATTATGTAGCAACGTTTGACAAACTGCAATGGTGCACATTGCCGACTCGTTACAAGTAGGCATATCTAGGCCTACCTACAGTGTTTAATCCTGTGGGGTCGGCATGAATGCAGTCCTGGTGGTATTCATGCATCATGTACTGGAGGTGTGGTCCTGCATGGACACACCAGAGGTACAGGGCTGATGGCAGGACAGTGAGGGAGAAGCAGACTTAGTTATGGGCGGGGGGGGGGGGCAGAACCGAAAATAACACGAAGACATTTGAATAAAATTGCCCTTTCTATTTGTGTTATTTTGCTAAACTCCAGGGGCGGATCCGGGATGGTAAGAAGGGAGGCTGTATTCACTCCCTTTCTCTTCTTCTCATGGGAAGGACAGGTCATTTTCTTCTTTTAAGCAGTATTTTGGTTAAGGAGCTTTGGCGACCTTTCACCCTCCAGGGGTGCCCTGCTGAGTGCCCTTTAAGGGCCAGATAGTGCTGTCAAACATGTTGCTTGATGGCTACTCTGGCGAGTCCCTTCCTCGCCATGGCTGCATTCATGCATCATGTCGAAAAATGACATAATGCACTAAAGCACTATGTGGCCTTTAAAGGCCAATATTAATTTTATCGCCATGACTCCATCACAGCGCCGGTTCGTAACTCGCCGACACTAGATTATTGGTGCATCATACCTATCCCTAGGGAGTGTATCAACCTGGCAGGGTCGGCATGATACATGGAGGCAGTACTGGCGAGTTCACTCACTATCGAGATGTCTGTAGACCACGGCCAGGCAGATTTGACCAACGATTACACAATTATCTAACCCCTTTAAATATACCCAGCAAACTGACGTGAGCTAGGGTCAATCTGCGTGAGCCTGGGTTAGCCTATTTTGCGTTAAACACTAGGTGTCTGAATGAGTCAGCTCTGCGTGAGCTTCCTCAAAGCTCACCCAAGCTCACACTTACCGACTCAAATGTAACCCATAGTTTGAGTTCGTTTGAGTGAAGATGAGCCAGGCTTGAGTTAGCTTAATCCTATTCCCAAAACAAGGTGTGAGGATGCGTGAGCTATGCGTGAGCTGACACTCATGTCACGCATCTTCACTCAAGTATACAGCTGAGAGAATGTGGAAACTGCATGTATAAGTCTACTATTTGTCCCATGTAGAATGGACACATAATGAAAATACTGATTTTATTGGTTTTATCCCATGGATTTTTATGATTTCTTTAATGTTTGCAAACATGTGATAATGGGGAAAATGTTGATTACAATCAACAATACTTTGTATTCATATTGAAGTCATAAAAGATGATAACCTTTCTCTATGGGATATAGCACTGCAGTGTTATAATCTAGATTTCACACAGTGTTTAGAGAACCCTTGGATCAATTCTTACTAAAATAAGTAAGCTTAAGGTGCAGGGATCAAAGTGGTAGCACATACTTGCTTGGGGTTGATGCGAATTCTGAGGATGGGGATAAAACATGTTGCATTGGGTGATAATAGGGGCACTGCTATAGCTATATGACCTTCAGAGCTGTCCTATGGAGGTCACTCAGGCTCACGCATCCTCACACTCTGACAGCATGCTTATAAATGGAAGCTCACTCAGATTGACTCATGCTCACGCAATGTATGCTCAGTCCTTTCCTCTTCTCTGATTGGTCAATTTTCAAATTTGAAAGTTCTTTGTCCTCAAGGGGGTTTCCCTCTGCCATTTTGAACTGACAGACACTGGAGGAAGGTTGTGAGGTAGGTTGGCTCTGCTTATACTGATTATTCTGAATTTTGTAGAAACAAAGTAATTGGGTACCTATTGCACAAGCCTATACATTACAGAGCTATGGTTATTTAAACTGATCTTATTATTGCATACATTCCTTCTACCTTCCTTTGTCAATTCTGTCTGATACCTGTATTGTATTTTATTTTTCAGATCAAATGTTGGACAAGGGGATTTGAGTTTTGAAGATAAGTGTAGGTTTTTATACACAGAACCTATACACATGTACAAATTACTTAGCTTCACTATTATCTCATGCACAGGATATCTGAATTACCCATCTTCTCCTTTTCAGAATGAAGTGGTGATAGAGGAAAGGATACACTATGGTGTGGAGACCAGGCACAAGACAAAATACACTAGTTAATATATGCCACACAACAAGATGCTTCAAAAAGACTACATTAACATTGATGTGAATAAAGATATCTGTCCCAGTATGAAATGATGTAGGTCCTATAGTAGAAATATAACCAAGTGTCAGGTTGAGTCAGCCTGAGCCTGACACCATTTTACTACCAAGTGTCAGGTTGAGTCAGCCTGAGCCTGACACCATCTTACTACCAAGTGTCAGGTTGAGTCAGCCTGAGCCTGACACCATCTTACTACCAAGTGTCAGGTTGAGTCAGTCTGAGCCTGACACCATCTTACTACCAAGTGTCAGGTTGAGTCAGCCTGAGCCTGACACCATGCTGACACCATGTACACGTTTTTAACACCTGGTGTCATACACTTGCTCAGGCTGGAGCAAACTGGCGCCAATTTGCTGGGATAGACATGTTCCCAATTAAAATCATCCACATCATCCATGTGCAAGTTTGATTAGCCCTTTCACTCTCTTTACAATTATAGGTGACCATGTCGTTGCTGTATTATATATAGCTCCTTTACTCCCTCTATGTCCATTCAGGGTAAAAATTCCAATTGTATTTTAACTCATAACTAGCCAGCGAACTTATCAATCGAAGATTATCTACAGTTTCTAATAAACGGGTATATTTTCAGAGAATGAAAAAATATTGTAGGACTATTAAAACAGCTCCAGTAATGTCAAATATATCCAATTTCATTTGACTGTCAAAAGCTTGATATCACTGGACTAATAAAGCCGATGGTCACACAAATTGGCTTTTAATTGGTTGAACTTGAAGGGATCGGATTCAGATGAGTATAGCTTGTCTCCAAAGGTCATGGTACGGCTAGCAGTAGGGTAGATTCACCTAGAGTCAACAACATACCTTGCATCATATATAGGGCGTTCAGACCCCTCTGCGACGGCACAGACATCCAGCTGTTTACTATTCTCTGTACACTAATGTTCTTATTTTGCTTAGATTATGCCAGTATATATGGATATGTTAATATCAGTGGAAAGCTATGACCTTATTCTATCCAATATATCATTTTCTGCAAGAGTCAGTGACTTTTGAATATTGGTTTTAATCGAATGAGTATGTGGAAGCTGGGAAGTGTATGCTGCCTGTGTAGACCTAGATTTGACAGTCTTAAATGATAGCTCTCTAGGTACACACTGTACTAGAATGAATTTCCGGGAGAGGGTATTTGGGTAGTGAATTCAGAAATGATCATAATGTAATGACATGATATAGGCCTACATTTAGAGATATCCTACATTTTAATCGGACTCCCAGACCCAAATCTACAGTATAAATTGTTCTATAAAGCATGGAATCACCTTTCAAATAGGGCAGCCTAAATGTGTAGGTATATACATTAAAACCCCATATATGTTAACTATATACTGCCTGAATTGCAAAGTGATTGAAAAATAAATAGCCACCGGATTTACACATATGTGAATCTACCTTTGCTGAGATCTAGTACATTCCCTATGTAAGGCACTCTCCACTCACCTGGATCCCCACCACTTACAGTACAACAGGGGAGGGCTATTTCGGGGTCAAAGCATTACATGGTTAGACAGAGCCCACTTGTCCGCCCAAAACACCTTACTTTTTGCAAGGAAATCCCAATTTAACAAGGTTATAGTGGTGCTAGAGTTAAAATTATTCCAGTATTGTCTTAGTTAAGATCTAATCTATCTATGCTACACGGAAAATGTAATTCTTTTGTACTCAATAAAAATAGCCTGAACGCCCTATCATATACTTGCATTAGTATTCATTTAAAATGTTAAGCATGCCAAATCCTCTATTTGTGTATAGTATAGATCAAGTTTTATCCTTACCAACAACAGACAACTAGGAAACTTATCACTGATTGATTAATTAGCAGATTAAGAACGCAGGTGTCCGACTCAAGGTATGAGGGTAAGTCAAGGTAAATCTACCCTGCTAAGTATTTGAATGTCCGACCGGCGGTCACCATGGTGAAATGAATCAATATCTGCCATATAGTAAGAGCATTAATACCAGCTGGTTACCCAACTCTACCGCCAAGCTACTGAATGCTAAATGACCCCTAGAACCAGTCTAATGAGCACTCCATTAACCCTTAAGTATGGCAGAATGCATTAATGCATCATGCCCTTTGCCGTCATGATGCATGAATCTAGCACTGATGAGTAAATTGCTAGTGTTGCGTTTAAGTATCATGCCGCGACCCTATGTGGTTGAGACACTCCCGAAGGGTCGGCATGATCGTTTTATGTACCAATGCATGATTTTTGAAGAGTATGTCCTCTTGAAAAATTAAATCAAACTAAAAAAAAAGAAAAAAAAAAGGAAGAATAATCCCATATATTAGATAATAATACGTTTATTCTTTATATGACTGATGGAATAGGGTAAAATGATAATGCTGATTCAGAACCTCCAGTGCGTGCGATGCTATCGGGGGGGGGGGGGCAAAGTCAGAATCAAGGTCAGAATCCAGAATGTGTGTACCTGAATGAGTGTAGCCTTATGCCTGTATCTGGTGTGAACAACAGAGCATGCTGTTACATTCCCAATGGCACACGTGCCCACCATGTGTCATGTCGGTGTAGCTGTACAGATTACCACTAAGGGCTGATTACCGTAAGTCTGCCGGAGAACCGCTCTGCCACCCTCAGCCACACAGAGAAAAGAAACAGCGTCAAAAGGGAGTCCAGGCTGCCTCCAGAATGACTCCCCTCTTTAGGGGAGCCTAGGTCCTTATGTGACTCCCTTAGGTGAGTCAGGGAACTATGTGACTCCCCCAGGTGACTCCCTTGGGTAGGCCAGGTAGTCACCTAGGGGAGTCACAGGCAGCCTGGGCTCCCCTAAAGAAATGAGTCATTCTAGAGGCAACCTGGACTCCCTTTTGACGCTGTTTCTTCTTTCTGTGCAACTACTGCCAACTAAGTAACAGAGCTAACTATTCCTAACTAGGGAACTGCATATTGACAAGCACAAAGCCTATAGTTGGTAATCAGGCCTGAGACCACCCGCCTTGTAAATCCCATCATTTTGTCATCGGTATAGCCTGGAAGGTTTTTCATAACAAGTCTTGACTTCGAAGGGGCTTTTCCGAGCATTTGTGATATGACTATTAATATTTGACAGTGCCAATAATTCACTCTATGGTGATCCTCAAAGGAAAGAAGTTTGAATAGACGATTTTATTGTGTATGATATGTGCATGAAATATTTAAATACATTACACCTACAAATTTTCACATTGATGAATCCTCAAACCAACTGGTAAATCTCGACTCATACCCGGTTTTGATAAAAATGTGATTATCGCAATTTACGAGTCAGTTATCAAAGAGCAGAGATTAGCCAATTATCAGTTAAAAGCAGTGATAGCCTAGGTTCTCTTTTTTTCCCGCAAACTTGCTGGTCTATTTAAATTCTTTGTGTTAAGTGGTTGATGACATTTACCCCACATACTTGTAGTTGTGTCTTATTAATCCATCCTCCAGCACTCCTTAATTCTCAGCCCTACCCTAGTAATCATGGTATAACGCACTCGCGGGATGCAGTGTCTTTATTTTATTTTGTGAGACCTAAAGCTGAAGCTCGGTTCTGGCATGTCCAAACTTAGTGAGGGAGTTCTAGGAGTCACAACCTTTTGAATTAGTGGTAGTTGAAAATTCCTGTCAGGATTGGTGGAGTGGTTAGCACATTGGTCCATCAATGCCGAGGTCCTGACTTTGAATCCATGCCAAGGCTGCATGGTTAACCTACCATTTCTCCTAGCTGGTCAAAAAACGTAATAGTATTTACTAAGAAGTAGATATAGGACGAGTACCAAGCTATAACTTATTTATACCACAAGCTGTATGCAGTATACGAGAGGTGTGAAATGCTTGGTTCTCCATGCCCCCTGTGGTATAAAAGAATAATGATTCAAGTAAAACAATACAAAACCATTTTAGATTGGCTTAAATGTAATTGTCAAGTGTGAATGATCATTACTAGAGAATTGTATATACTATTTTCACTAACCAAAAATGGTGTATATGAACCATATCACCTTGGCACGGATTCAAAGTCATAAGACCTGTATTGATAGAGCCAGTGTCATAATCACTCACCCCAACCTGCAGAGGAGATTTAAGGACTATTCAACTACCACCCATTGAAAACGTTATAGCCCCTAATCTCGTCCACAAGATTTGCTTTGACTGGTTCCTGGTGACCAGAGGGAATACATCGGTACAAGCAGAATGGTGCCTTACATTGGTCATCTCCTATTATTTTAAACCACAGTTGGCTGAGAGAACAAAATAAATTGCCTGACTGTATCTTACGTACAGGGCTGTATGTGTATGCAGTCCATTGAGCATCCTCTCTTACTGTAAGTGGAAGTCAGATGTGTGAGTATCTGTTGAAGTGCCATAAGCCTTGGACAATGGTAATTATCATTGGCTCGCGCCTTGAACAATTACCCTGTCCTTGACTTATAACATGTATACACCGATTATCTTGTACCATATATATACTACTTAACAGGATTGTAGATGGTACAGAGCATAATTATTGTATTAGCGAGAAGCAGCTAAGTAGGCCCTGCCCCTGAGTATTCATGAGTACACAAGGCTGCTAATGCACCTGACGGTTTATAATCCATGTTGAGGCAGCCCCATGACATTGTACTGCCCCTTGTCCTGACCTCCAACCACCAGGTATCGACACAGCCACTATTTACACATTAGGAGATATCGATCTGTTTAAAGTAGTAGAGAAATGGGGACACGGCAAGGACTGTCCTACTTTCATTCCCAAATCTTTCTGAAGGAAGGCTCTAGTGACAGCCACTATGACCTTGTACTTTGATTTTGCTGGGCTTCGGCAGTCCCTACTAGTGAACAGGAACCAGAATGTATGATGGTAGTTTTACCATCAAACTTTCTAGTTCCATTTCTGGTTCCTCTTTGCTGGTTCCAAGCAAACCACAGAGACTGTCCAAACCCAGCAAAATCAAAGTTCAAGGTCATAGTGGCTGTCACTATAGGGCCTTCCTTCGGAGGGATTTGGGAACGAGATACTGTGGTCTCCCTCACATTATATAGATTGGGTAATTGCTTATCCACACAAAACTAGACAAGTTGATTTGAATTATATGATTTATATTGGGGTAATGTTTCACATCGAGAAGAGGATGGAGGTTGATATCTGTTTGCAACGTTTCGTCCGTCTTTAGCAGACTTCTTCAGGCAGGATATTATATAGTAAGACTGTAAATTTATCCAGGGTACACTTGTTCTCTTCTGGGTGGCAATTAATCAAGGTATTTCTTTGCCTATAGAAAACCGGGAGGAACAAAGTGTCTGGCTGCTCCAGTAATCTAGGTTGGAAAAGCCTTGCACTCCGATGACTAAGATGGCAAGATGGCTGCCAGTCCATAGAGTGTACCTAAGCTCCTCTCGTCCACATATCCTTCCAAAGGAAGGCTCTGGTAACAATCACTATGACCTTCAACTTGGATTTTGCTGACTATGGACAACCCCTGCTGCGAGCTTGGAACTGGCCAACAGGAACAATGCTTGCTAGCTCAGTGGGTAACACCACCGACCTGTAGTCTGAACATGTTGGGTTCCGGTCCCGACTGAGGCACCCTTTTACTGAGCTACCCTTTTTAACAAAACGTTTTACTAACTCCATCCTCTATCCTTTGTAGTATCCAAGAAAATGTTATATTACAGTGCCCCAATAACAAAGATGGAATATTTCACCTAAAATATTCCCTTCAGGAATCTCTGTGCTGGCCTGCTTTTTGGAACATAGATAAGATATCTTCTCATGAACCTGAAAGGCAGGCCTTGCTAGTGTAGTGGTTACCAGCTAGGCCTTTGGGTCAGAAGGTGGTGAGTTCAATTCACCGAAAGACTGTGACAATTTTTAGATTTGATTTCTTCATGGATAAAACATTAATTAACAAACCAGTCATTCATGTGATGTCCTTTACATAGGTCTGCCCTGATGGCTTACCTTGTAGAACAGAGGACTGCAGGCTGGAGGGTTTGTGCTCCTTGGTTCAAATCCATATACAAGCATGGTTTTAAAAGAGAAACCGTTCTCATAACCTCCTGTCTGACTTGACCTAGTTCATATAACCCTCTGAGGAGGTTATACACATAACCTCCTGAGGAGGTTATGTGAAATAGGTCACTCCACCCAGGCTGTTCTAGGTCAGCTGGTGGTCTGAGAGAGGAGAATATGCCATATAACCTCAGGGGCGGATTTAGGGGGGGGGGGGCGGACCCGGCGTGCGCCCCCCTATTTTTCTGTATATTTTAATGTGACAATTTCCAATACCCCCAGTACATTGCCTATTTCACGCCCCCCCTTTTTCAAAATCCTGGATCCGCCCCTGAGCCTACAGTAAAGAACAATAGACCAAACACCCAGGTGGAGTATAAGTACCGGGGGATACATTACCCGTCATAATTATATGCATACATTCCTGGCGATCATTAAAAAGCAGGGAAAGTTTTCCCTTCAAGTGCCGCATAGCACTTCCATGCACAATGTCCTCCGTCAGTATGATGCAACTTACCAGAGCTCCATTCATGCATCATATCGACTCTTTGGGGATCTGTTAACTCTGGAGGACCAGCATGATACAAAAATGCATTAAAGCACTATGCGGCACTTAAAGAATTAAATATTTCCACCATAACTTAACTTATAGTGGACTGTTCACCTCTAATATGAAATGGACAGGTTGGAGTAGAGGAACATGGTAACAATCAAGACGGTTGGAGGAGAATGACAACTGCCAATGTGCCATTCTTGCACGACTGGCAAAAAAGTAACTGTCCAGACTGATCTAGTGCGTGACATGGCTGTACCGTATCTAAGAGTCTGCCTTCTTAGATGGCTTAACATGACTAGTAGTTGTAGTATGGATATACCCCCCCCCTCCTCCCACCCCACATACTGTACATGTATGTCGAGACAATCTGCTGTACACATTAGCATGACAACCCATATAAGGGGCCTGCGTATGTATCATGTTTATTGTCGTCCTAACGCATGAATGCAACCCTGGTGAATAGCTAAATCGGCAATACTGCATTCATGCATCATGCCGACCCTGATGGGTTGATACACTCTCAATGCACTTCCTGACAATGAAAGTGGGCTGCATTCATGCATCATGATGCTAAAGGACATATCACATTGAAGCACTAAGCGACCTTTAAGTCTTAACCTTTAAGGACGACTTGGTCGCTATGATGCATGAATGCAGCCCTGGCGAGTAACTCACCAAGGCTGTATTCAAGCATCATGCCCACCCTACAGGGGTTGAGATACTCCTGTAGGGTCTGCATGATGCACCAATGCAGCACCGGCGAGTTATTCGCCAAAGTAGCATTGGTGCATCGTCACGACAAATGTCATCTTTTAGCGACATGCATACTTAAAGCGCTAAACGGTTACCTTCATGAGACGTATACAGGACACGCGAGCCTCCCCCCAGCAGCATTGATGAAGTCAGCAGAATAGATGAAGCCTCACTTAGCGTCATGTATAGACGTTTATAGCACTGCCTCCCCTTCTGATTCGATTCATGCAATGTTACTGACAATCGGCTTGTGTTAACCCTTTACACGCTGCATGGGGCCTTGCGAGTAACTCGCCAGTGCTGTGTTCAAACATCATGCAGATGCTACAAGGTTGGTACACTCCTGTATGGTCGGCATGATGCATGAATGCAACACTGTTGAGTTAATCACCAGGGTTGCATTCATTCTTCATCACCGCCATTGGCATAGCAGATTAAGGCATTGTGCGGCCCTTAAAGGGTTAATCCTCCTCGTATGAAGAGATAAGTAGCAATCCGCCCCCACAGAGTAGGGCTAGTAGCTGTACACTCTAAAAACAGTGTGTTACGTTTACACACTTTTCAACACACTTTTCTGAAGCCACTTTTAACACACTTTTTTGGGGTAACACACTACACACTTTTGGCAAAAGTGTGTTGAATCTAAAAAGTGTGTTGGTGTACAAAGCCATGGTATTGAGGAGGTGGGAGTTAAAATAGCTGTTCTACACCTCACAGAGTATGTGTAGGTGCCGTGGCTGAGTGGTTTAGGTGCTGGCACATGAGTCCTATCCGTGCAGGTTCGAATCCCTTGACAATTATTGTTTTTTCAATATTTAGTATGATTACTTTCTATATGGGTTAAGAGTTAAATAACTAAAGATTTATTCAATTTCTTGTCAGGGCTATTCATGTTCATACTGTGCATATACTGTGCGTATCACTTTTAAAGGCTTCTTATATATCTAGGAAAAGTGTTTATTGAACTGCTCATAATATACAGAAAAGTGGGAATAGAAGTATTATATCAAAACTGAGTTTGTATTGACAGTGAACAAATCATAGTCAACCACTGTGAACACATCCTAGCTCCTGACCCTGGCGAAATTGACACACCTGATAACCAACTGGTGACTGTAGCGCAATGTGCCATGACCGTACCACCGTCAGATAGCGTGGGATGGCTGCTCTCACAACCTTTTCTCAGAGTCTCCAGTGGTCCATTGTAGCCTTTTCCCCTCCCGGCTAGGACCACCTTCGTCAACACTGATATCTGCTATCTCTTTACCAGTCGCAAGTGTATTATGCTTCTACGGGTTGAAGCGGATCGGTGCAAGTCTCATGGGAGACCAGGACACCGAAGGTTCACTGCAGTCTGTCTACCGACACTTACAGACGCGACTCCTGTCAGGACAACTTGTTTCACTTGGGAAGATTTGGTGCCAGGTCTTCTCTGGGGATCGAACCCAGGACCTCTCACACACTTGTCCAGCCACTTGCTCAGTAGGCCACCAAATCTCCTTGTACAATCATGGTATATTCCCCACTCAAATAGGTACCAGAACACACAACAGTGAGGAGACACAAAGTATTCTCAAAGATCACACAACTTCTTACCAGTTACCAGTAAGCTATATAACTTACCCTTGGGTATTAATATGTTATGACAGGAAGTGGTTCTTAGACAGTACAAAGACCGCCCTTATTGAGGGATGCCAATGCACTGACCAATAATTTGCAGGGGTTGATATCTATTATAAAGACAATAGTTAATCAGCTATTAATAAGCCCTGCTTTTACAGCCTTGCAGAACCTCTAATGAGGTCTTATATGGGATGGTTATTAGGTTTATGCAAAGAACATGTGTGTATAGTTGAAGAGAATAAACTTCCCATCTATTTCCAATATGGATCGAGTGAGTTTGCTCATTCAATGAGATTCAAATAATACAGTTTTTGTATGTATCTCATTGCAAAGTAAATAGGTGTCATATCTTTCATTGTAGTAGAGGGGATTGGTTGGGGAGGGGGTTGTAAAACAGTTCAACCCCTCCTGAGGGGAAGAGAAATTTGACACTTCTTGAGGGGGGGGGCTAAAATATTATGGTCCTTCTTAGAAAATAAACATTTCCATTTGACAGTCAGCCCCATAGGGAATTGAGCCGGGGATCTTCAAGTTCTCAGTCCAAAGACTAGTCCACTGAGCCACTGCGACAGCTACTATATGGCTGTAAGAATGTAGCATAGGTGCATGATAGACCTTTACTGCTGCTGCCCCCTTTTGTATATGATACACACCTCTCTGACCTCAAGTGTGTAAGCAGGTAAGTGAGTTGACAAAAAGTGTGTTACAATTCATTTGTGTGTAAAATCTCAAAGTGTGTTGCAAATTTATGTGTGTTACTCTTAAAGCATGTTCCCACAACACACTGTTCTTAGAGTGTACACCAGTATTTTAAAGTAGGAGGTGGCCGTTCAGGATATTGCGGTTTTAAACAAGAAAACGCAGTCTAACGTGTACAGCTACATTTGGATGAGCAGCATTCTGCAATTTAAATGGAAGACAAAAATCTACTATTTTGATACCTGTCTTCAGACATGTGAGGTTGGTCTGGGAACCTTTGTTGCACATATTTCACCTCTGATTGCGAGTGGGATGTTCATTGCAGATGATACAGTATGGGTAATTACTACATGCTTGCATCCATTTTATGTCGTAGTTATAGGACGAGTACCAAACTGTACGCAAAATACAGTGTTCACTGTTCTCCGCGCCGGCTGTGGTAAAATAGTATTTTTGGTACAGTGGGAGAGGTGCACACTGATAGAAGGGGGAATGCTGGATAACCAACTGACAGACATCACCCACCACAATATCTAACACACATGTGAGCCGTGTAGCAGTGTTACATTATACACCCCACCCAGGTATGTGTATAAAGAATGAATAACACATACACCATGTGTGTTAGTGCAGAGGATGTGATACTGAGTACAGTATGCTTGTATCTCTATATAGGGAGTCTATACAGCATCTATACAGTCTATATACAGAGCTGCCAGCATGAGGGCAGGATAACAATGAGACAGACCTGTATATGTAAACCACCATCACCAGCTCCATATTGTAAAGCCCAAGGGGACCTACCACTGCCACCAGGGCGGCGTCACCCATTAATAAAGGCAG
Organism: Harmothoe impar; assembly: GCA_947462335.1. Lineage (NCBI taxonomy): Eukaryota > Metazoa > Annelida > Polychaeta > Phyllodocida > Polynoidae > Harmothoe > Harmothoe impar. The sequence goes on along the minus strand of OX381720.1, from coordinate 5,723,124 downwards.
CATAGTGCTTTAATTTCAGTCTATATATGCAGTGTTGGTGAAAGTTCTTACCAGAGCTGTATTCATGCATCGGGCTGACCCTGATTCAAACAAACTAGTAGGGTTGACATAATGCATGAATACAGCACTGGTGAATTATGCAGCACTGGTGAGTTACTCACTAGGGGTACATTCATGCATTATGAAGAAAAGGGGCATCAGTTAAAGAACTATGCTGCCCTTAAGGGGCCACCATCCCATGGCAGTCATGCCCAGGCACCCCAGTACCACTGAATTGTCACCTAGTGTGGCACTCTATATATAATATAGAGACAATTACTGCTTGCAAGCAACATCCAAACCATGATATGCTTTCTGTTAGATGTACTAAGGACATGAAAATAGCGGAGACAAATTTTCCAGGCTCCTGTAAAAAAGTACTCCCAAGGACCATCTTGGATATTGATTTAATTGGACAGACATTCACACATTTCAATATAATCTAGGGGGTTAAATATAAGAGTAAGCAAAATGTTTCAACAAGGTTACAGAGATCCATGTTCCTAAAAGAGGGGTGCATACAAGTGTTGCTCTGCGTGCCTGTATGCCAATCACATTTGGTAATCTGCTCTGCTAAATTAAAAGCTCGCAGAGCGATTGCCTGGGACTATTTCCTGGCATTGCAAATTACAGTAGGCATGTCTACAATTCTAACCTGATGTCCAATCATGGGGCAATAGCCACCTTCTGTATCATCTGAATATTTTCATTGATGTAGATGACCAATGATTTAGTCTTTGTTGCGATGAAAATTGACTAGAGGAATTAGGTAAATTAGAAAAATCTCAAACAATTAGGTCAGAAATTACCCTAGTAGCTAGGCTCAGAGCTCCTGCCTATAGCTGCAAATCATTAGCCGATGTGGGTGCATTATCTGCCAATACACCATCATCAACCACACCCAATCTTGTACTTTGTAGTGTTATCTTCTGGGTGTATCGATTGATAATGCATCTGAATTGGTCAATCCTTTACGGCCCCAAAGCATATAATAAATTACATAAATACTTAAATACTATATATAAGCCTCTGGTTAAAAATTCATGAGGAATAATCTCGGCTAAAATATGTCCAAGCCTGTGTGAGATTGGAAGTGCTTAGCCCCTATGCCGCCAGCACAGTATAATGTGGGTGTTGATGTGACACTGATGGAGGTGATAAAGTCAGTGGTGCATTAAATGATTTACTACTCACCACCTGGTGCTGCCCAGTACACACAGACTGCCTGTTACCAGAGCACATCACAAGCCACCTCCCCGTGTCAGCTATTGTCTGCTAATATTTGTGAAATATGATGGATGATACAGATACGGGCCCACTTTTAGAATATGGAGTGTGAGTTCTTAACAACATGGGGGGGGGGTGTTGGGAATTTGTGTGGATGCCTGAAGCGGTAAATCAAAGCGTGCCCTTTTCAATATAGTGCCACACTGGCTTTTTCAGCAAAATCAGATTTGAAAAATAAATCCCCCCCAAATCCACCATCCTTTGTCAATAATGACCACTCCTTTGGTTGCAATCAGCCACATCTCAGTGAACAGTGAACTTGAGGACAGAGTACTTTAGACTGATTTAGGAACATGAGAATTCATATCAATATCACACTGATATCAACAAATGTCAAATGGCACTGCCAAAGGATAGTAAGCTCCATACTAATCATATGGGTGCATTTATCAATGTCAGCAAAAGGTCAGGTCTCCCGTATGATAGCTCTCATTCAAGTACCAAATAACAGCGATATCCCACAGTAATTGGGTGGGTCTTTTTTATATTGGACTGTTGGATATCAAATAATTGCCAACCAAAGCACAACGAGAATTATTCTTAATCCTACATTATTTCCAACGGTTTAATTCAAATTTTGCGATTCTAGGAAAGGTTCTCATCAATTTAAAATCTAAATGTAAATATGAGCCTTTTATTGTTCAGCCCAGTCTGCCTGGAATATGCATGATTGTGCATTTTATTCTTAGTACATTGAGGTGAAATAATCAATAGATGACCTAGATGGGACCTAGAAATAAAATTCCTATACAAAGGTATAGTCAAACTGCTGATCCCCACCCTTTGTCTCTTGCCAGGTCAGTGCCCCAGACTTGCACCAGACCTACTATTTGTCAACTAAATAACACAATTATTTCTTTGAAGGTGTGATGTTGCATGCTAGGTGGTATATAGCAACCTTTTGCAGAGCAAGTGGACACTTTGGAACACCTTGTATAAAGCAATGACTGTTGCACTAGTATCCTTGGTTGACTTTCGACTTATCTTTAAGAAGGACTTTGGTACCGCTTTAAATACTGCAAATTATATTTGCTTTTCTAATGACACTTTTTAGAATTTTCATAATATAAATCAGTAGGCAAGAAAATATACCTGACCATAGAGAACATGCTTGGTTCATCTGGACCAGCAAAGATGTGCCTGGCAAAAGAAAGTACCATAATAGAATAACAGGCAGGGTGTAATCATGTATTACTGACCCTACCTCAGATCTGACAGATGCTGAATGACGTACCAGCCTATAACCTCTAGCTGTCTTCCTCATCTTACCTCCTCTTTACCCAGTTGCTATCACCAGATCCGTCAAGCATCAATCATGTCTCATACCAACTCATCACCATCAACTGATCAACTTGCACTGCGCGCACAACCCAGCATGGCCTTCCAGAGTCTAAACTACCTGCTGTCCTTAGGGGGCTTTAAAAGACTGCATCATCATCATCACCATCATCATCATCATTATCTTAAATCCTTTAAGGATACATGTTGCAAAAAATATATATTTGTCATCATAATGAACCAATGCAGCCCCAGCTAGTAACTCACCGCTGCTGCATTGGTGCATCATGCCTTGAAGTGTCTCAACCTCATGAGGTCATCATGATGCTTGAATGCAGCACTGGTGAGTCACTCGCCAGGGCTGAATACAGGCATCATGAAGACCAAGGGCATGATGCAATAAGGCATCCAGCTGTCCTCCTCCCTTGGTCATCTTGATGCGGGAATGCAGCCCTGGCAGGTAACACACCAGTGAGCACTGCATTTAAGCATCATGCAACCCCTACAGGATTAAGACACTCCCGGGGCTGCATTGGTGCATCAGAATGACAAATGTCATCTTTTAGCAACATGCCATACTTAAAGTAGCTTGACAGTGCTGCATTCAAGCATTCAGCAGGAATACTGTCCAGCTGTGTCAATGATGACCTGATGCATGTCTATCCCTGCATGTTGGGGCATCCCCTATTATATATGTGGAAGTCATACTGTGAAAGTAAGTCAGCGGTATTATATCTCAATCCATATATTTGACGTGAAATTTGCATAATGCTGTGTTAATGTTCCGAAAAATCAAGTTCAACATCTTAGGCCACTCCAAATAATATCCTCATCACTGTGCACATCCATAATCATGTGTTGAATTATTTTTTTTGCAAATTTTAATGAAAAACCATGATTATAATGAACAGATATGGGCACATTTGAAGCGTAGAGTGCTGCTAATGCAATAGGATAGGGAAAACATATTCACAACTTGCATAGATCATTTATCTTTTAATTACTTGAATATTATTTTAGCCTAGATTTCCCTACATTTTTAGCCCTCAGCAAAAAAGCACAAAAGCGCCCCCGTCATACTTCTCATGGCTTGGTGATGAGAAACAAGGATACAACTTGGAGTGGAATATATTTCAATCAAAAAACATACTGTGGACAGGGTTGAAAAAAAGTCATGTTTTAGAGCACTTTTGAGAGGTGGATCTAGGACATATAGTAGGCATGGCAGTGTAAAAATAGGTTTTGAAGAAGAACCTTGAAAAATGCACCATTGTGTTGCTTTGGTACCCATTAAGGATGATCCAGTATCAGAAATCCATAATAAGTGTATTTTCCTTAGGTGCTGCTATGGTAGAGATATGTCAAAAGGGGGCTGCTTGTGTCGAAATGGCCCCACTAAATAAAATCTTTCATTGATGGGGTTCTCACTGCACCGCGGGGGCCCCTAGTGATAGAATGCTGCATTGGTTAACATTAGGTTCAATACAAACCTCCAGCACAGGCATCCTGCCATCTTGTGTACAATATACCTTATGTAGGAGTCCAAAGGGGAAGTATAAAGGGGAGTGACCACTGACAGGAACAGCCAGTACAGTCACCAAGCATAGACAGGCACCAGTTTGCTACAGCTTGGGGACTGCTGCCTGGGTGGAGACTTGCAAATCCAATGAGTGGCACACATCCTCTGATATGTTTTTTGGTTGGTATTTTGTCTGTCATATGTTAGGCCATAGGCCAATAAATATAATTTCACTGCTGCATTTTACCTAAATAATAGCTGATGGGATCCATTTCTATTTGCAAATGATATGCAAAGTTTCGAATTTTTGGTGACTGATTATAAACCTTTAGAAGCTTATTACTAGTTTTTGAGTCCAGGTAGGAAATTCATTTTACAACATACCAAAACTTCAATATTTTTGGGGAAACTTTTCTTTTTTGACCTATCTCGAATTTCAATCAATTGAATGAGTTAGGTCACAGCCAAAGTCTGGTGTCTTTTGGGGCCATAAAAGGCTGCCAATTGTGGCGCTGCAGTCAGGTATGCTGCCATGCCTATTACTAATAGTGCGACATGCTGTAGTCCTGTGTTATAGCCTGTTACCTAATGATATAGCCTCTGACTGTGCCTGTATGCTGCAGGTGTTATATGTACAGGCAAGGTGTCTGATTGGCTAATTGTATATGTATTCAGTAAGATGACACACAGTTAACACATAACAAGCCTCCCCTCTCCCAGGCCCAAATATACCTAATAACAGCCTTCCCTTCTTTGTACAATACCAGCTTCTAATTCTGAAAGAAGTATGAAGAAAATGCTCTATTTCTCAGTTAATGGATTTACCAGGTGTATGCTAATTGGTTTGACAACCAAACTTAGGCAAATCCAGGTGTTTACTTTTGGGAATATTCTCAGTTCAGTTTCTTTTTAAATACTCAATAAAATATTTCAGTTTCCAATTGCTTTTTGTGGAGGTCTGGTCTTGTTCTCATTATTGTGGTTGCTTCCAATGCAGGGACAATGTCTCGTCCCATACACTTAGATCCAGGAGATCCCCCTCTCTCTTAGGGGTAGAGAGCGGTAGTGGTTGTATTACCTTACTGTGTTCTTTTAGATATAGTAACATATATTGTGTTGAATTAGCTTTCCTAAAACATGCAAGACCATAATTATTGCTTTCCTTCTACTCATCAGAGATTGAAGTCAATTTGACATGTTACAATGATCCAAGGTGATGTTGTCTCTCCTCACCCGAAGTTTTATTCACCATTAACACAGAAAATTGAATGATACTGAACATCTCGGAAGGGATATCCAAACAATATTGTATCATGCCTCAAGGCTTGAAGAGCATCTTTATGACATTTACATAATAATCACAGAATCACATGATAGTGTACATTGAAGTTTACCAATCATATAAAATGTACTTGCCTGCGGTAAAAGAGACATCATAGGACTCCTGAAATAAAAAAAAGAATGATTAAAAAATGGCACACCATATTTATGATAATCTTTTGTGCCATTGCACAACTGAATATTAGTATTAACTGATTATGATAATGAGCATGTGATATGGTTTATTTGAAAAGAAATAGTGGAAGCTTTTAGTCCAATCTCAACGCAATATAAGTATACCCGCCCACCTATACTTACACATACCCTTTCACTCCTATAGGCAGGATGTTACCTGCCCTGCACTGAGCTGAAGGAGGGACCATTGACCAATATTTACCCAGCCTTGGATCTGAGTGGTGGCCCTGCGCCATTACCTTACCTGCTCAACGTTTACTGAGCAGCTCATATCCCGAGTACCTTTAGCAAGAGTTGCTCTACGTATCAAAGGGTAGCTGCACTGTGACAGTGGGGCAACTTCATTTGTTCTATGTAAAGGACAAGAGTTTCTATAGCTAAGCGTATAATATGTAGGTAAATATTGCTTGCTTCAAGAGGTGATAGGTTCATTTAGTACCAGATATCCTTAACCACATAACCTGTACCTGTACCCCAACCTGTACTGTTAGCCCTTGTCGTTCACGCACCAGTACACATTTTCCAATCTTAATATTTAACCTCTCTAATGTCACATTATGAACCTCAAATAGATATACAGAATAAATAACACATACACCATTTGTGTTAGTGCAGAGGATGTAATACTGAGTACAGTATGGTTGCATCACATCTATATATGGAGAGTCTATACAGCATCTAAATGGGGTCCATACAGAGCTGCCAACATGAGGGCAGGATAACAATGAGACAGACCTGTATATGTAAACCACCATCACCAGATGCATATTGTACAGCCAAAGGGGACCTGCCACTGCCACCAGGGTGGCGCTAACCCTTTGATAGGAGCTGCTCAGTGCTGCCATGTCCATGAATGCTGTGTGGGCATGGGTTGCCTTAATGCATCATGCTGACCCTTTGGGAGTGATTCAAACAAACTAGTAGGGTTGACATGATGCATGAATGCAGCCCTGGTGAGTTATTCACCAGGACTGCATTTATGCATCATGAAGCACTTGTTGGCCCTTCAAGAGTTAAGGCTTCTCCCTAGCCACCATCCCATGGTAGCCATGACCAGACACCCCAGAACCGTTGAATTGTCACCCACTGGGACACTTTATATACAATATGGAGACAGTTACTGCTTGTAAGCAACATCCAAACCGTATGCTCCTTTTCCATTTTCCTGTTACAAAAAGTATTCCAAAGGACCATCTTGGATATTGAACAGATTTTCATACATTTCAATATAATCTAGGGGATGAAATATAAGAGAATGCAAAATGGTTCAACAAGGGTCCCAGAGATCCACCTTCTAAAAGAGGTTTGCACGCAAATGCTGGCCTGCATGCCTATATGCCATTTTGTCATCTGCTGCTGCTGCTAAATAAAAATCTCGTGGGGAAATTGCCTGGGACTATTTCTTAGCATTGCAAATTACAATAGGCATGACTACAATTCTAGCATGACGTCCAATCATGAGGCAATAGCCACCTTCTGTACCATCTGAATATGTTCGTTTATGTAGGTGACCAATGATTTAGGCTGTGTTGTGATGAGAACTTACTTGAGGAGTTGTATCTTTAGCAAGGGTAAATTAAGACAATCTGAAACAATTAGGTTAGAAATAATGCAAGTAGCTATACTGAGAGCTCTTATCTGTGGCTCAAAGCCCGATTGACTGGCATGAGTGCGTTATCAGCCAATATACCATCATCAATCACACCCAAACTCATAGTTTCTGGGTGTGCTGACTGACAATGCTTCTGAATCGGCAAATGGCTTATGACCCAAAAGCCTATAACAGATTACTTAAATTCTTAAAGGTATAAGGGAAGGTTCGGTTAATTCTATTCTACCAACAATATCTCTTAATCATTTGGGATTACATTAAAAATCAGTGCCTCATAGTGCTAGATTTTGATATATTGACATTTGAAGATAGGACACCTTTAACTATGACCGTGTATGGTGTAAACCTTATTTTTTCATCATATTTGACCCTTGTGAAAAGTTGACCGATAATATCCCAACCAAACCTGCGCCAAGTAGTAAAACACAGTGACAAGGTGTATAGAATGCCATAATGTGGCATTTAAAGGGTTTATAAAGGTAAGTTATACACAAAGAACATATACACCAAGGGGACATGCTTTTATGATGGTTTTAGGTTGTTTCATTTTTTGCCACCAGGTGCCGTATGCATAGACTCTGACTTATCCCTTTAAATGCCATACATAAGGCTCTACTTAAAATTTATAGTGAATCATCCAGGCAAAAATATATCCAGGCCCATGTGAGCTAGATAGGAAAGTACTTGCTTAGCCCCCATGCTGCCAGCACAGGATAATGTGGGTGTTGATGTGACATTGATGGAGGTGATAAAGTCAGTGGTGCATTAAATGATTTACTACTCACCACCTGGTGCCACCCAGTACACACAGACTGCCTGTTACCTCAGCACATCATAAGCAGATAAGCCACCTCCCTGTGTCAGCTATTGTCTGCTAAAATTTGTGAAATTTAACGTATGGTAATCATGCGGGCATACTTTTAGATCAAGGAATTGTCATTTGTTAACAACAAGGGGATGGGGTGGGAATCTGCGTGGATGCCTGAAAACATCCTCCCTCAGAAGCTTTTTCACCAAAATTAGTTTTGAAAAATAAATCTCTCTCAAATCCACAGTAGACAGTGAAAGTATGGGAATAAAGTGTGAATATCGCACTGATGTAAACAAATGTTAAACGGTACTGTGATAGGCTGGTGAGCTCTATACCAATTATGTGGCTGCATTTATTCATGTCAGCTAATGTCCAGTGTCCCATATGATAGCTCTCATCCAAGCTCTAAATAACGACAATATCCCGTAATTGGTTGGGTCTAGAATTTTTCTTTATCCAACACTATTTCCAATGGTTCATCTCAAGTCTGCGATTCAGTAAATGTTCTCATCAGTTTACATCTAAATGTGAATAGAATCCTTTTATTGTACAGCCTAGTCTGTCTTGATTATTCATGATTGTGCATTTTATTCTTAGAACATTTAGGTGAATGAACTAAAGGGACCTAGAAATAAAGGCTAGATTTCTTCAAGTATAGCCAAGCTGCTGATTCCCACCTTTAATGTGTTGCCAAGACTGGGCCCCTTCTGTGGGTAGGATTACTATTTGTAAACTAAATGACACAATTATTTCTTGTTATATGAGATGTTGCACCCTAGGCCGTAGCAACCTTCTGCAGAGAAAATGGACTCACATGAACACCCCTGTATATTAAAAGATGACTTTTGAGTGTCTTTAAGAGGTCGCAATAGCGGGGTCCCAGTGGGGACAATATTCAGTTTCAATATTAAATCAACTGTGAATCACTATTGAATCAATATTGACAACCGTCCATCAATGTTGATTCAATGTTCTGTGCCCCCTGGGGTGGTCACGATAGTGCATTTTCCATCAGCCGATTTGGAGGTGCTGTCTGCCTCCAATTGGTAAGAAGAGCCACAATAACTCACTGGTAGTACATTCTGTGTAGTTATTGTGGCTCTACCTGCGAATTAGCAGCTGACATCACCTCCAAGTAAGCTAATGGAAAATTTGCCTACAACCCAGTGGACACAAATTTCAGTCCAACATTGAATCAACGTTGAATCAATATTGAATCAACAATGACAACCAGTTATCAATGTTGATTCAATGTTTTGTGCCCACTGGGAAGAGAGCTTTTTATTATGAGAAATGCTCCCTGAATATGTCTTTTTGCCAAATAAAATGAGAAAATCTCAAACTGTATATAACTATATCATGGCACCAATAGAACTATATTTTAGTGTCAATGCCTCCTGCTTCTCTGATCTGCGACCGATGTTACGGGGAGTTAGAGGGGAGGGGGCTCCTGTCTCTCTGTCCTTCGACCACTGGCCTCATCTTACCTCCTCCTTTCCCTGTCTGCTATCACCACATCCGTCAAGCATCAATCATCCCTCTTACAAACGCATCACCATCAACTGATCAACTTTCACTGCTCTTATGACCCGGCATGGCCTACCAGAGTTTTGAATCACCTGCACTTCCCTATGGTGTGGGCTTTAAAGGACTTCATTATCATTATTTTAACCCTTAAAGTACGGCATGTCACTAAAGGATGACATTTGTTGTCATGATGCACCGATGCAGCCCCGATGATTAACTCACCAGTTCTACATTGGTGCATCATGTTGACCCTTTGGGATGATACTAGCCAGGGGTACATTCATGCATCATGATGTCTAAGGCCATGATGCATGAATGCATTATGTCGTCCTTCAGGGGTTAGGGAAACAGCAGCCCTGAGCAGGGAGGCCCAAAGTTCATGCTGGTTATCGTGGCAATAAACAAGTACAGGCACTCTCCTATTTTACTAGTCTTTGGTGACCTGTCTTTTAAAAAACGTTTTCCTGATGTGGTCTACTTAGACAACACCATTATGCATGTAGCTGAGTTGCTGTTTCAGGTATACTTAAGATATATGCTGTAGGAGGATGTCCCTCCCTCTCTGACACATAATATTGTGGCATGTACTGGAAAAAGGGACCTTAGTGCATCCTGCACTAAGGGCTTTTTTCGAAGATCGTGTCACAATTAGGATAATGCTGTAGGAATCAGTCAAGGCAAAACAGAATAAGATGTTGCAATATGCAGTAGGCTATAAACTCCTCAGTGGCATTAAATACCTTGGTATATTATACAATGTATAGACCTTTAGGAATTCTAAAAACTCCACTGCATATCTCTTTCATTTGCAATATACCAAATGGCACAAAAAGGATATCTGAGTGATGTTTCGTTAAGGGGCAATTGTGTATGCTGTGAGGCTCAGCACGATATGGATCATTCTGTGGCAGTTAGGTCATATATATAGTATTGTCTGTATTAATTAATACACCATTAAGAGGGGGATAGGAGTGGGCTTCTTGGGCCAAAGACGCAGTCGGAGATGATCAACAATGACAATGGGTTTTGTTTACATGTATGTGTGTGGGTGTGATGATTAATAGGTCTCATTGGGTCCGAGGTGGGATGCCACATGGGACTCACCATAGTTTTGTCCTTAGCTGCCAAGTGCGCCCCATATCGGTTTGGCCAAATTTGAAGTACCCAGACCCTGTCCATATTTAAATACCATTTTCCATTGCTCAGCTGAAGATCACCTCTGACAGGCCTGGACAATAATGACCATAACCCAGCTGACCCTGATAAAACACACATGGGTCCATTAAGCAAGAAGCAACAATGTCTGGGTACGCTGTCAAATTGACCTTAGGTCTACTATATATATTGTTGTTAGTAGACCATATATTAAGTCAACCAACTACATCGATCGGTGTTCAGTTGTTCATGGATGTATTAGGTAGGCTGTTGGCCATTATCAGTGTGTATTCAAGGCCACCAGCCACTCTAGGTCCTTTGTCGATGCATGATACATGAATCCGGCCCTGGTGAGTAACTCAACAGTGCTGCATCTAAGTATTGAGAAGGAATATTAATACTGTTCGGCCAGGTCAATGATGACCTGGTGCATGTCTATCCTTGCATCTTGAGGCATCCCCCTATGTGGAAGTGCCACTGTGAAAAAAAGTCGAGGGTACTTTATCTCAATCCATATATTTAACATGGAATTTGACCTTTGAACTCAATTTGTATAATTTTGGGTTAATGTTCCAAAAAATCAAGTTCCACATGTTAAGAGTATGAATCAATCAAAATATGTAGGCCTACTGTGGACAGGTTGGGAAAAGGTCATTTTTCCCAACCCAGAGCACTTTTTATAATTGGATCCAGGACTAATAGTGCTATAATGTTGTAGTCCTGTGTTATGCAAATACTAGATAGCTCTCTCAGGTGAGAGGACAGACGTTTAGAGCGTTATCTTAATCTTAAGTCTTAAAGTCTTAATTCAGGGTCTTACACTGGGGTAGCGGTCCTATGGCCGCTTCCATCATTAAAAATAAAAAATTATTTCAATTTTTTTTTAAAGTTATAATACATAAGGGTGACGTTAGGGTAGGTAAATGGGTTAGCCAACCATAACCGGATTTCTTTTTGTAGTTATAATAGATTAGGGTGAGGTTTGGGTGGGTAAAAGGGTTCGCCAATCGGAACCAGAGGGTGTGCAAGGCCGCTTAGATCATTAAAAATAAATATGTTAAGACTATTAAGACTGTCTTGATTATCTTATTAAGATAACGCTCTAAACGTCTGTCCTCTCACGTGGGAGAGCTAACCCGTGAGTGCCTGTGTTATAGCCTGTGCTACGGATACAGCTTGACTGTGCCTGCATGCTGCAGGTGTTAAATGTACAGGTAAGGTGTCTGATAGGGCTCATTGTAGATGTACTCAGTAACAAGAGACACTGTTAACACATAACAAGCCTCCCCCTCTCACATACACAAACATAGCTAATAATAGCCTCCCCTTCTTTGTACAATAAACAGCTTCTGATTCTTAGAAAGGAGGAGGAAAGGACCCTGTTACTCAGACAATGGATTTACCAGGTGAACTCTAATTGGTTTGACAACCAACCTCCGGCAGATCCAGGTGTTGACTTTTGCAAATTTCTCCTGTTCAGTTAAAAAAAACTACTAAGTCAAACATTTTAGGTTCCATTTGTTTTTTTGTGGAGGTCTGGCATTGTTCTCATTATCGTGGTTGCTGCCTATGCAGGTACAATGCCTCGTCCCACACACTTAGATCCAGGAGATCCCCCTCTCTTCCCTAAAAGAGAGGGGGATCCAGGAGATTCCCCTCTCTTCCCTAAAAGAGAGGAGGTTGCAGGCAAGAGATTCCCATCTCTTCCATAAAAGATCTATAACAGTGATCCCTCCTGTGTTTTATAGATATATTTATACATATTATTTTAAATAAGTTTTTTTTCTAATACGCACAAAACCATGTTGATTCTCTATACTTCTACTCTTGTGAGTTTGAACTCAATTTGGCATTTTTAAGGTCCACTAATCCAAGATGATGTTGTTTCCCTTCACTGGAAGTAATATGCATCGTTAACATTTGAGATTTAGTATAACTGTTGAATGATGATGGATATCTAAGACAGGATATCCAAACAAATGCCTCAAGCATTGAGGAACATCTTCGTGAAATGGGATAATTAATTACAGGGTAACCACAGAATTACAGAATAGCCATCATTGCACTGTACATTGAACTTCATAGATAATATAAATTGTACTTGCCTGTGGTAAAAGAGACATCATTGGACTCCTGAAATAAAAGAAAAAATGATTAGGATGTGGCACAGCATACACGATGCATTACTTAGTATTAGTGTAAACTGATCATGTCACTGGGCATGTGATATGGTGTGTTAGAAAAAAAAGGTGTAAGCTTTAAGTCCAATCTCAATGCAATACAAAACCCGCCCACCTATACATACAAGTACCCTTCCACTCCCATGGACAGGGCGTTACCTCCCGCTGCACTGAACTGAAGGAGGAACCCTTGACCAATATTTATCCGGCCTTGGATCTGAGTGGTGGTCCTGTGCCATCAGCCTACCTGCTCACCGTCCACTGAGCAGCTCATATCCTGAGTACCTCCAGCAAGGGTTGCTCTAGTTATCAAAGGGTAGCCACATGGTCATAGTGCAGCAACTATATTTATTTGATTTTGAGAACCTCCAGAGTTAAGCATAGGGAGGCCTGTTCTTCACAGGACTCGCAGAAACTGGATCTCAATGTTTTTTAAGAACAATTTTTTTTAAGAACAATTTAACTTTATTAACCTGAGTAAACTCCTTGATTACATGTGTGCATGAAGTCTTTGACGATTTTACAATATTTTTTCCTTTTGATTCCTTTTTATGACGAGTAGATATTTGGTGAGAGAAATGAATATGAAAAATACAAACATTTATAAAATGAAATGATCATATCACAGGTTGGCTTCAGAGGTACAATAACATTTGTTCTATAAAATACTGGTTATAAAGTTTAGGTGATACATCTACAGAGTAGATTATGCTTGTATGCACCTATAAATATTTCACGCTTATAAATGACTCATGGAAATGAGACTCGGATGTTTTCCATATTACCGGTAACTTCTCGGAGAAAAGGTAGTAGATTTTCCGTGTTACTTATTACAGGACAATACAAAGTCGGTACACCAAAATAAGTGGACATTACGCTATAGTGGTTGGACTGGTCAAACAGGAGTAGATTAATACATATTTCTGGTATTAGTCGGAATCGTATCAGCTAACATTTTTTTCATTTCTGCTTTAAATTTCGAGATTTGCTCAATACTTCTATTTTCCTTTGTGAGTGCGTTCCAGGCCCTGGCTACCACCACCTCCAAGCTCCTCTCATAAGACGCAGTATGAACATTATCATATCGAAGTAAAGGGGCACTATTTAGTCTAGTGGTTCTTAGAACTGGAACTAAATTACATTGCTTTTTTGATACCTTATAACCGCGTATTCTGGCATGATACACTCTTCTATCAGTCAACATTGGCATTTTTGCTGACTCATGTACAAAATCAGTTGAGGTTAAATGTGGCATTTTCATACAATATTTTAAGCACCTGTTTTGAATATATTGTAGACCCTGGAGTGAATCGTCAGATGCTCCTGTGTATAGAATATCCGAGTAGTCAATTACCGGTAGTGCATACGTTTTGTAAATAAGTAACATCAAATCAGTAGGTACATACGACTTAAGTTGACCCAATAAGTAGGTTTTGAAAGCTAAAGCCTTTCTTAGCTGGTTTACATGTGTATTGAAAGTCAACTCGTAGTCTAAAGTAACACCAAGATATTTAAAGGTAGGTACAAAATGCAGGCGCTCATTATTCACAACAATATTTAAATCATGAAATTTTAGCTTTTTGTACATAGGTGCAGCTGCAAAAAACATAAGTTTGGTCTTTTTCTCATTCATAGTTAATTTATTATTTGTAGACCAAGCACTATACACATTTAAACCTCTTTGCAAGTGATTTGACATCAAAATAGGGTCTTTACCGTGTACATACAAAACCGTATCATCAGCGTAAAGTAAAGTTTTTACATGGAAATCATCGTTTTTAATGTCATTTACATAGATTAAAAAGAATAAAGGACCCAAAATACTACCCTGTGGAACGCCACAGGACAGATCTTTGGTCGCAGAAGTTATGTTATTAGCTGTTACCTGCTGCCTCCTGTCAGTCAGATAATTTTCTATCCACATCAAATTTCTGCCAGAAATACCGTATTTTTTTGAGGTTTCCACCCTTACAGGTAGTGTGACTAAGGGTATGTGCATTTCCCAAATGCCTGCCAGCTCCGTACACAGGATGGTAAGTGCATTCATAGAACCTTTTTTCTCCTGTGTTTAATAACCACTTCTCCTTTGCACCTGTAAATTTGATTTTCAGTAGGCTGTATAACACACGTGTTGCAGATTTGTTCCAGGTCTTAGGCGCTTTTAGGGCCTTCCCTATGTCCATAATTTCATATGGGTTGCTGCTGTTTAGGATCTGCTCCATTGAGTCCTTGTCGTTGGCCTCTTTTGCTTTGTGGTACTGTAGCCCTTGCTCGACTGAGTTGAAGGTTTTGCCCTCGTAGGTTAACTCTACAGGGTATAGGTTACTATAGACATTGTGCTCAGATTTAAAAGCTAGTCCATCTACCGTCTTGATAGTGGTAGCAGCCTGGAGGTTCAGTCCATGAGGCATGTTGGGGATGTCTTTATGTGCGTACGACTGCTTGTCGACAATAAGAGCGCGCTGGCGGAGTTGCACATCTTGCACTTTGAAGCGTTTGGCGAGGTAGTACAACGACCTTAGTTCCAAGAATTGTTTCCGCTCAATAGGGGTAAGTTCATCTAACAATGATACACCCAGCCAGTCGTCCATATCCCTCAGGTTCTTGACATTCCGGTAAATTTCACCTTTAATTCCACGATGGTTTAGTTTTAGCACTACAGACCTCGGTCTGTTTTGATCCGGGTTGAATTTGCCTAACCTGTACACCGTGTCAACCTTTTCGTTTCCATACGTAAGGCCTAAGTCACTAAACAGGGCGTCAACCAGTTTGCGAAGATTCTCAGTCTTACTTTCAGGTACCCCGTCCATAATTAGGGTTTTTTTCCGATCCTCAGCTTCGAATTTATCCATTTTGGCTTCAAGAGTTGTCGTCGTGAGCCGATTTGACAGGATAGCGCCGCCATGTTGTTTATGTGCGTCTTGTACCAGACCAATGTCAGATTGGAACTGCGCCTTGTCTTCCTTCATGTTTTTTTGTATCGTAGCCAACAATTCGGTAGTGACTCTGGTATTTTCTGCTATGGTGGCAATCCTGCCCTCATTTTCCAGTGTCTTGTCGCTTATACGCTCAACTTCTATCCTAATGTCGTCTTCGAACGCTTCGAGGTCTTGTACATGCCGTGTCAGTGCTGTCAAGGCGTCAACTATGTCTTTCGGCGAGGAACTCGCTGTCACAGCCTTCAGCTTCTGCCTGCGTTTGGATTTTCCTCCCGGCATTTTGACGCTGTCACTTTATATTAGCACTAGTATCAACGAGGGTTATAAAAGTTTTTCCTTATACCTTTATACACTATTTGCTCGAATTACATAGTCCTCCGGTCCTTGTGACGTGTAGAATTTCCTAATATCTTATGGAGCTCCCCTCACGCTGGATCACTCGACAGCGGCCATCTTTTCCTGAATGTGCATGGCCCCGTTCTCCCATATAGTTGATCAATATTCACATGAAATAAAATTAATAAAGAGCTTCAGTAAAAGGTGGCATTCCTCCTGTTCTTCACTTACAGGACCACTTTGGGGCGTATCACAATCGGCTAACTCTTCATATGTAAATTCCTGTCCTTGAAGAAATTATCTACTTAACCGTGCTGCTCAGAGCCTCTGTCTATGTATGTACATGGTAACACCATAACCAATACGGTTTATATTTCAACCCTTTGTAGCACAGAGCTACACCTTCAATATGATCGACCAGCCTGCATTTTCTGCATACTGTATACATACTTTATTTCGTGCTGTACATATTTTCGCGGATTTTTAAATCCGCCAAAATATGTACAGAATGAATATTTATCCAGTATGGTCATACTACTACTATATTCCAAAATCCGCGAATACGTGAAATTGTATTTTGCAGTCAATTCGCAAAAAATATATGTGGGCGGAAAATGTACATGTTTACAGGAGTGAGGATCTCATTAAGTATTCCATAACACACTGCCCTGCTGTTTGAGGTTAATTAGTACCTAAAGATTCATATGATATAGATACTGGTACATTGTATATTCTATGAATTGTTCATTTTCTGTGTTATTTCTGTTGGAATATCATTGGTCTTGCCTCATGTATTGCTTAGTGTAATATCTCTGTCATGACACTAAGAATAGTGAAGACTACAACATCATACGCTTACCACATGTCTTGGGTGCAATCAGACTGTACTAGAGAACCCAGTGAACAAAAAACGTTATACAACGTTATATAACGTTTCTCTATTGCTCCTTATTGTGGCAAAACGTTATGTAATGCTAATAACGTTATTTTGACGTAATATAACGTATTTTTGTTAGCTGGGAATACAATAGTTTTGTTCCAAGAGCCTAGACATTCCACCCACGACTTCGACCCTGCTGTTGGTCAAGACATGGTTAGGATGCCAGTTCTTAACTAACCCTCACTTTCCTTGAAACAGATTGTATCTTATCTCTGCGTGAATCTCTGGACTATAGGAACTCTTTTGTGAAAGAAGAGGAGAAAACTACCACTTTCTTGCTCTCCAGTGCAGACCATCTCCAAGATAAAACATAGCTGATTCGTCTGTACTTAAAATGTTTTCCTTCATATATTTCTTTAAATATCTTAAAGATTCAATCATTCTATATGTGGTTATATCTAAAAAGTATGGCATATATAAGTTCTGAGGGCGATCTGCCGCCCTTTGGCATAGATAAAGTAGTGGCAGTAGTAGCACATGATAGGGAGGCTAGGAGGAGTCTCTACGACCTAACTCGCCGGGTGATAATAGGGGTGTGCTGTGTAAACCTAATCATTGGGTGCGATGTGACCAGCCTGCTGAGATGTCTTATGTACACCCACAGGGTGGCCAGCATACGCTGACCCCACATAGTAGCACCCGGGGTCCCTATGGGTGTCTTATGACCCGGGCTTATGACTAGAATGGTTCAGTCAGCTCTGAACAAGACACAATCAGAGGCGTAGGAAGCAAATCTTCATGGGGGGCCCACTCCAACCAATTTTAGCTAACTTTTATGCACGGTGTATCGTATACACGCTTGTATTGGAATGTATAGAAAAGTAATTTTTGAGCTCTCTTTAGTTCTGATTTTGGGGGGGGGGGGAGGCCCCTCTGCCCCCGCTTTTCCCTATGCAGGAGAGGTAAGGATTTGAAATTGTGGGTATTGTGTTACAGGTATTTACAAATCTTTGGGGGCCAATCTTCAGTGATTGGGGGCCCAACAACATGAAATGCCACCAAGGATCTAGTTCTAGTTCATTAAGTTGGAGATCAATTAATTCAGATTTATTTTTGGAAGTTCACAGGCCAAGCTATAAACAAAGGATCTAATACACAACATTTTCAAGCCCATATTTCGTGTTCTGGAATTTGACCTTATATTTGGCAGCTTGGTGTACAGTGACCGTGTGGCTACCCTTTGATATGTAGGGCAGCTCTTGCTGGAGGTACTCAGGATATGAGCTGCTCAGTGGACGGTGAGCAGGTAGGGTGATGGCACAGGGCCACTACTCAGATCCAAGGCCGGATAAATATTGGTCAAGGGTTCCTCCTTCAGTTCAGTGCAGCAGGAGGTAACGCCCTGTCCATGGGATTAACCCATTCTGAATATAGGGCCAATCTAAGTGCAATGTCAAAGTCAGTAGTTACTGCTGGTGATGTATTACCACCAGAGCCCAAAAAGGTGGAATCAGCTTCTGGAGGCTTTTTCCCCTCAAATGATAAACATTTTTGGACCCCACAGGTGGTATATGGTTGCCAAAATGCTTTAGGAAGGGTTCCCAATGCTTTATGTGCTTTATATGCTAGTGCAGTACACATGACAGATTTGAGCCTAACATAGCACACAGATTCCAAATTGAGTGGAACTTCCGTATCAATAAAATCTATTGACATTTAGGTGTATAGATGTTCATAAAAAAACCTTTGTTAGAATTGCAGCATTCATGTTTAATCATTTAAAATCATGCATTCTGATTTTAACACAGTGAATAACCCAGTGCTTTGGTCAGGCTATAGTTGATGACTAATGCCAATTGTAAATGTAGATCCTATCAACCCAATACTATACCCTATTCCGAATCTGTCTAAATCATTGTTTGCTATTTCATTCTTATTCTAAAAATCATTCTATTGAGTATACCTTGTCTGGGGGAACCTGGTGAGGCCAACAAAGGACCCAGCTAATGAGTTCCCTGTGGGAGTCTTATAGCCTTGGTCAATGGCTAAATTGACTTCTCAAATAAACCAAACTTCTCACCCCATCATACCCTTCCACCAGTGTATTTAATTGCAGTCCTAATGCAAGTCCCCTTACCCTTCCCATGTTTATGACCCATAAGTACACCACCAAAGGGCTGGCCTCCTCCCGTAGGTATCAAACTAAACACTAATAAGGGTGCCAATGCCCTCATAGTCAGGGGTTCTCCAGGATATGCCAGACAAGGTATAGCTATTCCCTTTTTATACTATTCACTAAGGCCGCATGACCCGGATGTTCAATTTCAAAATGAAGCCCGCATTGTTATAACCCATTATATCTCACACAGAGGCAGACACAGGGAGATGGCTTGTGATGTGCTGAGGTAACAGGCAGTCTGTGTGTACTGGGCGGCACCAGGTGGTGAGTAGTAAATCATTTAATGCACCACTGACTTTATCACCTCCATCAGTGTCACATCAACACCCACATTATCCTATGCTAGCAGCATGGGAGCTGAGCACTTCCAGTCTCACACAAGCCTGGGTATGTTTTACCCCAGATGATTCATTATGAATTTTAAGTAGAGGCTTATGTATGACATTTAAGTGGTTATGTAATTATAAGAGGCTTAATGTTCCTAACCCTTAGGCCGATTTGAATGCATTATCAGTCAATACACCCCAAAATAACACTACAAAATACTTGGTTGGGTGTGGATTATGATGTACTATGTCATTTATAATTGATTTAAATGATATCACATGTTATAGAATTTAGGACTGGTTAGTGTAGAGTGCTAATTTCACTAAGTCATCGTAGTAATCTAGTTTTCCTTCCAGGAGATCCTCTGCTAAAGATAGGACCTATCTGGTAGACTAAATCACAGCCACCGAAAGTGACATACATGTGTATTTACATTGTCTTTGAATCAAAAATATAAATGGCATTTAAATTTAATTAAACAATCTTATAATCGGGTGGAGTCCAGATTGTTGGTTTTAGATCATAACCCATGATATCTTGATCTTGTGAACCCTTTTATTTAAACTGATAATGGGCATAGACAGAACACATGATAACATGTGCCTGTATTTGCATTGTCCCATACCCAGTTGTGTAAATTCTACAGTATTTAGTTTGTGTAAAGCTCCTGGAGTTTGCAAATTGCGATTATATACCAGGAGAGGAACCACGGCACACTGATAAAATGAAGGGATCCAAACTTATCAAATGGTCGTCTTATGAGAAGAGTTTAGGGTCTTTAAAGTGACTATCATGAAATAAACAAGTTAAAGGTTATCTACCTGAGGACTTACTAAGTTACCATCCCACAAGACAACATTAGACTCATCTAACTTACAATATTAGCCCAAGTGGTGGCCCACTCCAAATGACAAGTCTAGGGTCGTCAAATTCACAACCCTAGAATAGTTAACCCTTTATTGGCTGCGAACTATATTAACTGTGCTTCAATCCTTTTGTCAGCATGATGCATGAATGTAAACCTGGCGAGTCTATTCCTCAAGACTGCATTCATACATCACCTTTGGAAATGTAATTACCAGTTAGGTGAGTATACTTACCAAGGCTGAATTCATGCATTATGATCACATAGAGCATAGCACCATAAGCACTATGCTGCCCTTGAAGGGTTAACTTGTGCACTATAACCTCTACTTTACTACAGGTGGAGCTCACTGGGTTCTGAGCCTAGGCATAATTACTGTCCATGTCTCTAATTCTCAGGTTTGTAATAGCTAATTCATAGAGGTATTGTAGGTTAGGGGAATCCCTGCCATGTCCTGAAAGTCGTATGAGAGTATTTCTAGTCCTCAGTAACAGACTGTTAACACACATATGTAGGTGTTATACCAATGAGATATGATGATATAGTTTTAAAACCAACACAGCCAAAGGCTGGCCAGCAGGTCCACAGGGCCCATACGGACCAAACCTGGGAACCAATGAGAGTTTCCTTGCAGCTATTGTACTATTGAAATAAACAGAAAAGAGGTGTCTATGCCCTACACATATTTGTTTTGTCTTAATTATATCAAAACGTTGAATCTGTAACCTTTTCTACCATCCCCAATAGATAATTCTCAAGATTCTCCAAAGCATGAATGTGTATTTCCAGAATTATGATTAAGATCAACATGGAAATTATGCAATTCATTCCCTCACTTTATGCATAATGCATGCTATACTGATACAACCTACAGGGGAATCCTGAATCAGGCCTTGGTTGACGTGTCGAGGGCTGGCATACGTCAGGCTTGGGCTGGCACATGCCAAGTAGGTGTTTTATCTGACAACTATAGTTAGAACACCTGCTACCTTGTCACATAGAATAGTCTGCAGACAACTTACTTTTTGAGTGCAGGCAGTGTTTGGAAGTATAAACTGTCTCCAATGTGTATCTGGTGACTACAGGGATTGGCGGCCAGGGGAGTTGCAGCACCGCCCTGGTGGCAGTGGCAGGTCCCCTTGGGCTTTACAATATGGAGCTGGTGATGGTGGTTTACATATACAGGTCTGTCTCATTGTTATCCTGCCCTCATGCTGGCAGCTCTGTATGTACCCCGTTTAGATGCTGTATGGTTCTGTATAGGCCTGATGAAACCATACTGTGCCCAGTATTACAGTCTGTGCTTTTCTGCCATTCACATAACTGCCATCTGCACTTACCTCAATGTAATTGGCACTAGTAATATCACATACATGGGGGTATTACTGGTCTTTGAAAGGACTATAATAAGCTCTGAAGCCATAAATATGATGATAATAACAAAGTGCAATAGGGTAAATGCTGTAATTGAATATTCTAATGAGACACTATAAATGTACTAAATTGTCAGGAGGTCACTTATGATTCATTAATACATATAAACTACCTACAAAAAGGTGATTGTTGGCTGCAATACAATGTGGCTTCGAATGACCAGGGCTCCAGCCGTTGTACACATTATCAAGACAAGAGCTATATGGCAGTTTTATGACAATATCCATTTATATTAATGAGCCTTCTGATGTCACATGCTCAATCCACATCATAGCCATATAATTAGTGTTGTGAAATAAATGTCACAAACGTTCATTATTGGACCTGAATAATTTGACTGATATTGCCTAGTGATTGTTCAAAATGGTGGAACTGATACTTGCATCTTTCCTAAAGAAAGACATCTGAAACAAACCTGATGTAAGTGAACGAGATGCTACAACATTAAGTTAAACCTAAGTTGATTACCAAAATGCAGAGGAAATACACTATAATATAAACATACATAATGCATACCTTCCCTAGTCTGATGATATTTTAATAGGCACTTTAGTGATAAGTATGAATATATCTAAGTCAATCTTATAGGCCCTGATAGCAAAATGCCTGTTTAAGGTGTAATAAGCCTATTTCATATAGTGCAATTGATAGCCAAGAGTTAGAAAGGTAAAACCCAATTGGATGAGTGGGTTTTCATGAATAAAGATTGCATGGCCTGCCTCTGATCTAACCAGTGTCCTTTAATGTATACCCTGTGATAGTCTCATGCGCAAACTAGCGACATCTAGAACCATAAGTCTGTCAGTGACCAATACCCAAGCTGGCCCCAGCTCACCCACGGATGCGCCTGAGCGACATCACTGGTATCTGAGGGGCCATGACCGCGTCACTTCCTCCGTATATTCGGGGGGGGGGGGGGATTCCTCTGCCATACCCATCCACATTTATGATATTACAGTACCAAGCGTACCGGAACTACTTTCACCAAGAAACTTTGGTGCCAGAGATGACGCTTGGAAACAGAGATTGAGCTGGGGCCAGCTTGACCACCACCTGGTAGGTCACTCTCTCAGTAGAGTCTCTGTGTAGACGTGTGTCTGGATAGGGAAGATCCAAAAGCTGGTATGTCCTCACATACCACTTTACCATGTCTCACCAAATTGATACAAGTTGAAAGTCTATGACCGGGTGCAATCTACGACCGGTGCAATCTTTGACTGGCATGAGGGAAAACGGGAATTTAGGGCACATGTACATAGAAATGGCCGGGAAAAGTTAATGGACGTTTAAAGACTTTATGATGTAAATTTCATTTTCATATTTTATAAATGATACTGGCACATATGTAGCTTGCTGGTCATAGATTGCAGCTGGTCATAGATTGCAGCCGGTCATAGACTTTCCACTTATATTGATTTGGTGAGACACAGCCTTTACGCTTTTCAAGGTTGCATCGCAGGAGAGAGACAGCTCCACACTGTGGCGATAGAAATCAAAAGCTGGTATATCATGTGCAGATGTCATTCATCTCGTTGGTCTAGGTCTGTACAACCTTTCACAAATTATGTCCTGCTCTTAGTAAAACGGTCTAGGCCACCGATAAAATCGTTACGATATGTGCAAGAACTTCAGAGAAAGGAGAGATGAACTTCTTTCATAGAGAACTGAGACAGCTACCTGTGCATCGTTGGTGGAGGTGGTGTTCAGGCGGGGGGTAGATGAGAAGGTGTCAGGTTGGCCTTCAGTAGTCTACTAGTGTTGTCTGCAATATCCAGGGGGTGTAAGTGTATACAGCCAACTACATGTATCTGATGGGTGTGATTGGCTTATACTTATCTGTCCATAGCGGTCTGTGCTAACCCTTTAAGGGCCGCACAGTGTCTCAATATACATCCAGATCCTTTGTCTTCATGATGTATGAATGTAGCCCTGCCAATTAGCTCATTGGTTGAACTGAGTTGAATTGAGAATTGGGCTGCATTCATGCATCATGCTGACCAAGGGAATGGTGTTCAGTGCTAGCCCACTTTATTCCATGTGGAGAAACAAAGTTACTATGCTTAAGTACTGGAATGGCCGTTCTCCACAACCCCATGGAGAAACTGATGCTCATTCTCCATGGGCTGTTTCTCCATGATGATGTCACAGAAATAGCCATGAATCAATCTTTAAATGTCATTTTTAGATACAATTTATCAATAATTACATGAAATAAACACAGAGATCCACTCTAATCAGTCTGAACTCCTGGTCTCTCCACTGGTGGGACCTTGGGCCGTTTCACACGAGGCGGAACCTGTCGTTCAGACAGATTATCGTGGACCTCTGTCTATATATGTTTGTGGGGACCAGCACCCATGGATGAGATCAATAATATAAAAGAAGATGTCTCTTTTGACTGGAATCTCCAGCAAAGATTGTCATATATTAAGTATCAATTTAGGCCCAAAAGAAAAGAGAAAGTGTAGGAGATGCTGATTCGGGGACTGCTGCAGTGACTCTTGAACCATTAAATCAACTGTTAGAAAAAGCCCTAACATGGCCAGAAATGATCCAAAATTGGCCGAAAATATCTAGGTCGGTCAAGTTAAGCTAGGTAACGTCAAATAACAATAACACTAGCTGATTCCCTCCTCCAGGGTATGAGGTGCAGTCAGGTGTCTGATATGGCGTATTACAGACACACTTAGTAACAGGAGACACTGTTAACACACAACTATCCTGTACTACTCCTCACAAATGGACAACAGCTTTTATAACGCTGGACAATGGATCATTGTGATAGAGTTAAGAGAGAGGTATATGGTTTGTAAGTCTGACAATGGATTTGTACTCATTATTTGTTGGGGAAGGATCCAGGGTTCTGGCAATAAGCACAGTACGGTTCAGCACATTAAGAGTGTGCATCTAGTGGGCTAGTGGTTAGGAATGTGTAGGTACATATACTACCTTTCTACTAAAGGTAACCTACCTGTGGTAAGAGAGACACCGTCCAACCTCTGCATTAAGAAGAGAAAACACAGGTGAGTATTGATCAATAGTCGATCGATCTCACATGATACTCAGTTTTTGGTGTCAAACTTGATTACAGAGAATAATGATAACCTAAAGTTTCCTACTACCATTACATTTGGTAACACAATATTAAGAACACTCACGTTTCAATTTACCTATTATGTGTACTCAGTATTGAGTAATGTATCCTAATGTTAAGCTGCAGTCACAATCGACTACCGATGAAGGGCCAGGTTGATTACTCCTTCAACGCAATATAGCTACAGCACTTGAGCTGGTTATCCATGGCATCGGATAACCAACCCTCGTGCTCGCTTAGCAATGTATTATTTTATTCAATATATTATAGATATTCCAGCCCCCACATCGCCCACGTTTTAAACTGGAAACGCTCTGGAACATACAGGTATAGATGAAATACTGTATAATATGGCAATACATAGGCTGTTTTTTGGCCTTATAAATGTGGCAAATACAGTTGGGCTACATAAACCATATTATATGCATTGACCCGCATGTTTCCCAGACTGTATAATATAAACTGATGGATGTTCATTGTATATTTTTGTGCGATACATCCAGTATCACCACCCCCCCCTCATCTGTTAAATGAATAGGTGTCTTTTTGGACCTTCCCATTAACCCCCCCCCCCCCGCCAAGCCCCCAGCCCCCTTACCTTTGGGTAGAGCCCAACCCAATAGTTAGGATGTCTGGACCTACCACTATTTAGCAGGTGATGATAGAGCCTCCTGAGTAAACCTAATCACTGGGTGCGATGTGACCAGCCTATGGAGACATCCCAGGGCCTCCAGCATACATTGGCCAATGCTGTAAAGTAGTAGCCTCCTTTACCAGGGCTTAATAATATGAGTAAAAACGGTTCAGGAACTGATAACACAGATGTTTCCCGTATTTAAACCATTCCCATTGCAATTTCATACCACCAGATGGATGGAGTGGCAGAATAAAATGTCTCATAAAGTGTTTTTTTTGAAAATATGCACAGAAGCGCAAAAAAAAAGTCCCCTCACCTCTTTTGCTGGTCAATATGTGTTTAGACCCCTCTCTCACTCTGATGGGTCAGAAACTGTTTGTACGTGCCATTTAACACATTGCAACTCTCAGGCTTTATCGCTGTAAATAGGTGTCATTTGGTAACCTCCCAAATGCATTATCCTCCTATGAATAATGCACATACATATTTAGACACTAGCATGCACAGTATGAATGATTCACTGTGTTAGAGGTTGTGATGATCCATGTGGTGCATTTTGACGTGTGTATATCCCTGACATGTTAACATCCCACCAGTCTTCTCTAACCCAAAGATGTATTTGTCTGCTGGTTTGTCATCTATTGGTGCTGCTGACGTGAAAGCCTAAATAGGCAGCCCAGGGTGATTAATTTTGCTTACCTGACCTACTACAATAGGCACAAAGATTGCCTGACTTTAAAATACTTTCTCTGGTATGAAAACTTGGTCACACATGTAGGGTAGACTGGGTACACATGTAGGGTAGACTAACTGGTATGTTGGTACCATTAGTAGACTGGTA
Organism: Harmothoe impar; assembly: GCA_947462335.1. Taxonomy (NCBI): domain Eukaryota; kingdom Metazoa; phylum Annelida; class Polychaeta; order Phyllodocida; family Polynoidae; genus Harmothoe; species Harmothoe impar. The sequence goes on along the minus strand of OX381720.1, from coordinate 5,696,669 downwards.
TGTCTCAATCAGGGTGCCATTAATTATGGAGCCAATCTTCCACAGGGCTATTATAGACATTGGGCTGATTGTCCTCAGGGCCTATCACCATAGGACCTATTGTCCACTGAGCTCCTCATTCATGTACTGGTCTACTCAAGGTACCAACAGACCAGCTACACTGAAAAATAAACTTGTCTCTAGACTCGTCTAAGTGACGGTCATAAAATAAACGAGTCAAAAGTTGTCTTACATATCAGGTTACTATCCCACAAATAGAATCTGGAGCTGGCAAATGTCGGCTTTTGGGCTGGCACATGCCAAGTGGGTCTTCTATCTCAAGCTAGAACACCTGCTTTCTTGTCACTTAGACAAGTTTTTAAATCGTTTATTTTATGATCATCACTTTGAAGAGTCTGGAGACAGGTTTACCTTTTTGAGTGTTTAGTCATCTCAGGGGCAGTCACATTTGTTGTGGCCCAGTCCACACGACAGAATCCTGGCCTAAATGCTATAATTTAGACTCTCCTTAAAACCCAAGAAAGGCCACCACCTAGTCCCTATATTTAATCTCTACTTACAATTCATTTGGTTCATTAGGAATCACTTAAACCCAAATAAAGTCAGGCCTATATAGACCATGTCTAGACTGGAAGTGCTGATATGACGCTGTTGGATGTAGTGAAGTCATTGGTGCATTGAAGACCACATCCGGAGGTTTTGAAGTGGCTATTTCACTAAAAGATACGGGTACCTTGGTATCATTACTGACTTTTAAGATAAAATCAGCTCCTGAGGGGGTCATATTTATTCATTTATTATGTGGTTAAGTTAGGACCATTCTCAGTAGTTCTCAGACCCAAAAAGCTATTGCAGGTGCTGTTCCTGTAGAGAAGCACACACACTACAGTGTCTTTTACCCAATTCGACATCACATTGGGTGACAACCACCCATAGGGGGTGTCACTCCCTACCTTTTACTTAGAAACTCTCTACTAACATCCCTTCAACTTTGCTACCCTTGTAATGGGAGGTAACAAAGTAGCACCCTTTTCACCTGGAATTCCTCACAGGCCTTTTACTCTGGGCATAAAAGTGGATCCTTTCCCTTGGAATGGGTTTACACATAGTAACTAATGATAAGAGAGTCCCCCCCCGGTCTCTGCAGTGGTCAGCTTGCCTCAAGGGCCTAACTCCCACTGGGTGGATCAGAACGATGTGAGTAGGGGAGGGGGTGTCTGACTGCCTGCCCAGAAGCGTCCCCCCACTCATCTACAACCCCCCCCCCTAAGGTCTAAGTGGTGAGTGTGGTAGGCCTACAGGGGGTAACTACTACGGTACCGTAAAACCTCGGGCATAAGCCTAACTTGCGTATAAGCCGCACCCCGGCTTCGGTGCGATCCTATAAGCCGCAAGGGCCTTCTGAATGGTACCTGGTAAAAACTCGCGTATAAGCCGGCCCCTAACTTTAGCCTATGTCCATGAGCTACACGTGGGAGTCAGAATCCTCCTGGCAGCCCGTACGGCCTTCCCATGGCCCGTGGGGTCTCCATGTCCCTCCATTGATTCAGTGGACGCACCGCTACTACCGCCTAGACTCGGGAGCGAGATTGGTACATATTACTACCGTGGGTGTCCAAGTCAGGCCTCCATTAGTAGTGACAGCTTCCCCCCTCCCAACCTAAAGTATATATGTCGCACATGGTCAGCCCCCCCCCCCCCCCCCCCGTCCTCCCCTCTTTGATGCATTCTTACGATTACAGTAGTGTGCTAGCAGGGATTAGTGGTGGTTTGCATTGTCTTATAAGGAATATACTACATTAGTAGTGACAGCTTTCTTACACACATCACCCCCCCCCCCCCCCCGACCTAAAGTGTATGTAGTACAGGTATGCGGCCGTCAGCCCCCCCCCAACATTCCCGGCACAGAGGAAGCTGTTACCGCGAATCTGGAACTGAGGTGTCGGCTTTATTTTACCCCACCCCTTACCACCCTGTACTAGGGTCTAGGGGGTCTGGATGGGGGGTCCCGATTTTCCCTGTCGATTTTAAGAAATGGCCATGTCACCCTGTCGATTTTAAGAAATGTCCATGTCACCATGTCGGTTTTAAGAAAAGGCTATGTTCCATGTCATTATCTCATATATTCCTCATGTCGCATGTCACTAAGTCAAAAAGGGCCCATGTCGCCATGTCGAATTTAGTGGTCCACACCCATGGTCTAGGCTAATGTTGCAATCATGAAACGACTTTTAGGGATCATTTTTGAAATGTGAATTTTGAAAAACTTGCGTATAAACCGCACCCCGACTTTGGGCCGTTTCTATAAGCCGCACTAGCGATCTGACTCGCGTACTAGCTGCGGCTTCTATGCGAGGTTTTACAGTAGTTACCCAGGGTAGGCACTCACTGTATGTCACCTCCCCCCCTCACACCCACTCCCACACCAACCTCCCACACATACTTCTGCCCTTGGCAACGGTCACACAGATGACCATTGACTGGGGTGCCCCCTTGTGTACATTGAGGAAAGCACACATTGATCAATTCAATATTTGGAGAGATGTACTACTTTTGTTTAGAATACCACTGTATCCACATAATTATACAATATTTATTAAAGGATTATTTAAAACAGTATGTCTGCAGCGGTATATTCTAGTTTTCTCATATTATTCAAAACCTCCGGATGTGGTCTTTAAATTATCTACTACCATAAAACTGTAGTGATAATCAAGATCGTGTATATAGTTAATTGGACTTTATGGTAGAAATATTTCATCTTTAGAAAAACCCTTTTGGGAAAAGTCCAATGAAAGTTTGAGATTGGGGGACGGGGGGGGGGGGGCAGACAAGCCTTCAGATGCAACAAACCACTTTCCCGGGCCCAAAGAAAGTGATATCTATGATGTTCTGCCCTTAACCCTTTCCATCCTAAAATGGCCAGAAATAACTTAATAGTTTGAAGGCAATTCAAGGGGAAAATACCTAGAACAATCTAAGGGAACAGATGTTGACCCAATCACTAAGTAATTCTTTTCATTTTTATTGAACCCATTGCATAGTTTTCAATGAGAAAACATGAATGCTGCAATTCTTGTAAAGGTTCTCATAAACGTACATATAAATGTCAGTAAAACTATACAATGTTGAACAGCCTGTTTAACTGGAGTTGGTATCTTTGTGCTACTTTTGGCCTAAATCTGTTGGAAGATTTGTCTTTTCTATTTTCCACTATCCGGCAACTGTACAAATTAAGAATCAATACCACATCTGCCCACACTTTCCCTACAGATCCAGGAATAAGCACAGCCTTGAAAGAATGTACTTAACTTTTACCAAAATGCTCTTGTTTCACTACCTAACACAATCATCCCCAATATGACAAGTATCGAGTATATATATTTATACCACAGCGGGTACGGAGAACAAAGCATTTCACACCTCTCACAGGCCCATGATGTCTGAGAACTAATGGCACCTTTTGGCATTGTTATAATGAGGCAATTGCTCCAGGTAGAAGATAGATCTTGAAAACAGATATATCTGTACTGTCTTAATGTCAAATGTCTAAACGCTTACCTTGGCCTTACTTTGACTGCACACTTTGTTTGTCCCAAACATTGTCATAAAATGCACTGTTGCCTTTGATTGTATGTATATCGATCTGTTGATGCTGATGTGAGAACTTCAGAGCGGCGATAGATCAACTTCTTCCGTATAGAGAACTGAGACAGCTACCTGTGTATGGTTGGTGGAGGTGGTTGAGGAGGAGGAGGAGGGAGGTGAGAAGGTTGGCTTTCAGTAGTCTGCTACACCTCAGACTAGTGAGAGTCATTGTCGCTAAAACTACCCTCACCTGAGGGTCAGGCACTCTGACCCTAGTTTTAGCTACAATGACTCTCACTTTTCTGTGTGTGTAGTGTTGTCTGCGATACAGAGTCGGCGTTCCTGTATACAGCCAACCACAACTGACCAGTGGCCGCAATTGGTCCATCTATTCATGAGTGTTAGTGCTAATCTGTCCCAACTTCTGGGAACCAGGAATTTTGATTCATTAAGGTCTTGAATAAAAGTTGTATTCAGCTAATTTACTCACTCTATTTTCTTTCCTAAATACCTTATCTGAATGCATCAAATGTTTCCCTTGGCCTAGTAGAAATGATGTCTCTTCTGATCTCCAGCAAAACTTATTGCAATAAGTAGTATCAGTTTCAATGTAGCAGCACCACCTGGCTCTGTCGGTGTATCATGTGCAGCTAAGGCCAAATAAAAAATGGTATGTTTTTAGGTTATCCGACCCTACCTAGCAAAACGCCGACCCTAGACATTTTTGTCCCATTTTGAAAAGTAATTTTGCCCATTGTCGGCGAGTCAGAGCTAGTGTAAGTTTGCGAGTCAATTTTTAGGTACTTTTCAGGCCAAAGACTTTTTAAAATCAAAAAGGAAAAAAAAGATACCTACCCTATCTAGATTTTTAGACCATGTAACCTGAAACACACCTTTTATTTGTTTTTGGCCTAAGGTGTCTGAGAACTGCTCATTGTAGACATACTCAGTAACAAGAGTCACCCTTTACACATAACAATCCTCCACCACACCCCTCCCCATACAACAGCTCTTCTGGTACTGTACAAAGGACCATTGTGATTCTTATAAAGAGAGAAGGATATAGCTTGTTGGTCTGACAATGGATTGACAGGTGTGCACTTATTAATGCAGGGGAAGGAGCCAAGGTTCTGGACATAAGGAGTCCAGTACAGTCCAATGCACTAAAAGTGTGCATCAAGGGTTCTGGTGGATCAAAATGCTCTCAAAGTGGCCAGGAGTACCCCTCTGCCATTATGTTACTTACCTGTGATAAAAGAGACATCGTCCAACATCTGGAAAAGAAGAGAAGATACAGGTAAGATATGAAACAACAGTTCAATATACCATGTATATCTCACATAATACTTAGCCATATTGTGTCAATACCCAACTAGATCCAAGAGAGTGTAGATAACACAAAAGAAAACCAGTACAATCTGGTTTCGTATTACCACTACATTTGGTAATACAATATTAAAAGCACCCAGGTATCACTACATATATTACTATTATGACAAGTGCACCCACTGTAACTTAGTATTGAGTAATGCATCATAATGTTAAGCTGCACACGCAATCGACTGCAGAGGAGGGCCAGCTCGATTACTACTACCCACAATCACTTATAACTTGTACACCTCATACCTGGATACATTATAAATGAATCAGCCCAACATGGCTGAAACAACTTTGATATGTACGTAATATCCATCATTTGTATACAGGGCATGCTCTGGGACATGCAGATATAGGGGTAATATGGTGATATGCTAGTGGGCTTTTATATGACTAATATAGGGGGGATAGGGGATACAATTGGGCTATATAAAGCATATTATACTAGTACAACTGCATATTTCCCAGACTGCATAGAATAAAATTGATGAAAGATACTTATAGATTTATGAGCAATACTTCTACCCTCTTAATTCCTTAAAGAACTGTATTACCTCCAGCTTCCTTGAACCAAAGCAGAATCCTTGACCCAGAATAACTAATATCCATTTGGCTTTGGATTACAGTGGTCCACCTCTGTCTCATCAGCCGATCTGCTCACCCTCACCTGAGCAGCTCATGTGCTGAGTACCACCTGCATGGGCCAATCTAAATATCAAGGGCAGTCTAAGGACTGAAGGTGTAGTCTAAAAGATGGCATTTGCCTTGCGGATATATAAGGTTCAATATCCTGTCAAGGTCAGAAGAAAGTGCTTATGAATGAAGGTCTACTGCAAGGCATGGGGTATCGGTGTATAACCCTTTAAAGGTAGCTTAGTGCTTTAATGCCCTATGCCCTTTGTTGTCTTGATGCATGGGGTTGATACACACCCAAAGTGTCAGCATGATGTTTGAATGCAGCATTGGTGAGTTATTCAAAATTAGTCTTGTTGAACCAAAATTGCTCACATTGCAATCAACTCATTGGAGGTCAGCTGTTTTTGATCTAATTAAGAACCATTTCTTCATCCGATATGGGAATCAGACCCCACTTGGTTTCATCTTATGTAAGCAATTATCAGTAATGCTCTTTGGACCTCCCTTTAACCCCCTTCCCGCTCCATTCCCTGTGGTAGTGGGGCCCAACCCAATAGTTATTATGTCTGGACCTACCTCAATCTAGTAGGTGATAATAGGGGTGTGCTGGGCAAACCTAATCATTGGGTGTGATGTGACCAGCCTATTGAGACATCCCTCCAGAATACATTGGCCAGCGCTGTACATTCCCTCTTTTACTAGGGCTAAATAATATAGGGCAAAAAAGGTTCGGAAATTGACTGATATCGCAAAGATATTTCCCAAAAGAAGTTATAAAAATGTCACCCCCTCCTAATCCAACATCCCCCTTGATCATTCCCAAGGCTATGAACAATGCACATGAATACACCGTAATATTCATGGTATGAATGATTCACTGCGTTACAGGAGGTTTGTGATAATCCCAGTGGTGTATGTAGAAAGGGGGCCTCCACTGAATACCCCTACAGCTTAGTACAAGGCCTATAACTTATCATACCACTAGCTGTATTCAGTGTATAAGAGCTGTGACATGCTTTGTTCTCCGTGCCCACTGTAGTATAAATTGCCATACGTATAACCCTGATGTGTTGAAATTCCACCAGTCTACTCTTAAAAACTCAAAGACATCTCAGACAAGTGGTCTGTCATCTATTTGCAGTCTCACTGCCTGCATGTCAGCTCCGTACTAGTGCAGGAGGCCTAATCAATTAAAGTGAAAGGAACACTAATCATGACAAATGAGTAAGAATCCATAAGGGGCTGAGAGGTACAACAGTTAACATGGTCTGTAGACGTTCTGCTCTCTGAATACCTGTTGCTTTTTACAATATACTTTGAGAATGATTCTGCACATTAATTTACCCTAATGGAGAAAGACCATCAATATGTAAAAGAAATACTGTGAACCAAAGGATGGGGAGTGTCCATTGATATACCTTTGGGCCTGCAAACCCCTACACTAGTACTGTACTGTGTTGCTGAATTAATATTACCCACACTTAGACTTTGAGAATGCTGTATAAACCAGAATGTATGATGGTAGTTTTACGATCATACATTCTGGTTCCATTTCCGGTTCCTGTTTCCTGGTTCCAAGCTAACCGCAGGGCCTGCCCAAACCCAGCAATATCCAAGTTCAAGGTCATAGTGGTTGTCACCAGAGCCTTCCTTTGGAAGGACTTGGGAATGAGAGTAGTGTCTCTATCACAGCATGGCCACTCGTACCTTGAATGCGGTGAAGGTCAGAGGCGAACCAGGCAATCTTTATTCATTAAGACCCACTCAACTCTCAAATTGTTTGCGTGGTTATCTTTACCTGTCCTACTCCTGGTTGACATTTAAGGTCAGAATAAGTCCAAATAATTATGTCAAGATTGATGGTGTCGACTCTGGACCAATTAACCGAATTTTCTGAATAGGACATTAAGGGCCTCTATAATTCTACTGTGAACTTCTCAACAGCCGCCAGCCCAAACACCCTTTAATTATCCATCACCATTGTAACCCAGATAAAGGTGGAAAGACCTCTATATTTGAGGAAATTTCAGGTATGTTGACTACATGCAAGTGTTTGCAGCTGTATTGGGATGTATCATCAGCCAAGACACTTTGTCAGAGTGGTGAAATTTAGATAGAGTCAAATGTCGAATCAAATCATTGGGTATTATACATTAATACCTTGAATCTGTACAACCCGCAGTAGCTCAGTCAGAAATGTAGAAATTTAACACTCATTAGCAACTATAGTGGGGTTGTGATAGGCAAGTGTAGTGGGTCGCCGCTGTACTATTTCTATGGAACCAGTTGGAGTTATATTTGGTATATGTGTTGTCGTGTTTCCAGGCCGCACTCCTGTCTACTGCCGAGTATAAGGTTATATAAGCCCACCTGAGGAATGGTGGAGCGCGGCCTGGTTATGTGCATTGAGCCGTGACCGCCACGTGTCACCCGACATATCTCGGGTACGGTGTCGGCTCGGATGCACCGGCGCGTGGTTACCCGGAGTTCCTCGGGAACTCAAGTGTTTACGAGTAATGGAGAGAATTACATAACGACCAGTACATAAGACCTGGGGTTCTGCTAATCGAGGACCCAGTCTTGCTGCGCACTTCGGCCAGCTTGACTGCTCCACAACAGAGCTTCCCCGAACTCTGTTGTACCTTTTAGGCCTAGTCCTGTCGCTGCTTCCACCTTGGTCACCCTGCGTCTTTCTCTGTTCCGCCCTCTGGGGGAACTAGAGGAGATAGACGCATTGGTGTACAACTCCGGGTACAGAACTCCCTCTGTGGAGTCTGATCCAAGTGGAGTTAACCAAGATGGAAGAGAGCCTTGGAACTCGGGAATTATGTACTAGACCGTGAGCGTATACCTCCTGTATGTTCATATGACCACTGGTGTTCAGAAGCCTATTTGATTATTGCTATCCGTCTGTATGATTACGAGCCGTATGTCAGAATGAATAAAGTGTAATTTCTGAACAACCTATTTTCGAATCTGGAGTTTTTCATAGCAGATGTCTATCTTAGAATAGCCAACAGCTACACTGGTGCCGTGACCACTTTGGGTAAGTATTGATTTACATTTATTTTTTTGTTACTCTTCTTTCTGAAATTGAGAGGTAAGCTCTTATATGTTTGAACCAGAATTGGTAGGTTTCAAGGATAGCTATTACAGGTTGCTTTTGTGTGGTGAAGATATGTCAGATACAGAGGTACCTCCCCCGTCGGTTACTAACCAAGGGGAGGGGATGCGTCCTAGATTACGATCTAGGGTGAGGTTTAATGCTAGGCAGAAGGTACACACTTTCAATCAGAGTAGGGAAATTGGACATGGAGGAGAGGAGGAGGCCCACGAGGTGAGATCTGAGGATTCACAAGGGGATCCTCCAGCAAAACGTCCAGCTCTAGAACCAGATAGGGGTATGGAGGGACCTGTCCAGGTGGGGGACACCTCACGGGAGGATGTGACGCTTGGACAGGTGACCATGGAAGATGCTGGAGAAGATAGTGACTCTAGTATACCTAGTCTGGAGGGTACAGTAGATATACCAGTGAGATGGGAACGTAGACCAGTACCCACTGTAGAAGCAGTGGGAGGGACTAGAGTGGTAGTCCCAGTTAGTCAGGAAGGAGTTGAGGTTGTCAAAAGAGACGACCTAGAGGAAACTCCTGAGGAAGGGGAAGAGACAGCTGAGGTAATCTCCAGGGGAGATGGAATCTCCAGAGGAGATAAGCTGTTCCCGGATCCTTTTAGGTTGACAATACCTGGTCTAGAGGTTCCGCCTTATGAGCCCAGGGAAAGGTTGAGCCTGGATGATATAAGGACGCTCCGATTGAGAAACGAGCATGAGCATATGAAGGAAGGGATAAGGCTAGAGGAAGAATCCCTCAGGAAGTTGAAGGAAGAAAGGGAAGCTTTTGAAAAGAGTTTTTTGGCAAAAAGGTCAGGAAACATTGGGGAACATGCAGCTCAGATCAAACATCTGGAACAGATTTCTGTCAATGTGGGTCTACTTGAGGGTACTGAAGTCAGACTGAAGTCTGAAACAGAAAAGCTAGTGGTGCGGAATAAAGAAATTAGTTCCGAGATTCTAACAAGACAGTTACAAGTAGCAGAGTATGATGAGTTGTTGAAGAAGCAGGATAGTAAGCTGGGAGAGTTAGAGGCGCTAGCTCAACAAGCTGAAAATCACATGGTGAATAAGCTAGAACCAAAAGGGACGAAGGAAATTGGGGACCCAGTGGGAAAGGCGCAAGAGGTGTCTAGAGATGAGACCTTTGTGACTGCCGACGAGCCCTCAGTAGTTATAGTCAATACGGTGGAGGAGGTAGTGAAACCACCTGTCACTGAGGATCTAGATAGTTCCATGGTAATACATACAGCAGATATGTTATCCAGTGTGAGTGGACACTCATCGATGCATGGCAGTAAGTTTGATAAGAATGAGGAGTTCATGTTAGAACTGTGTGGTAGAGTTGAAAAACTGTTTCAGGAGAAGTTAGATTGCTTTCTTGAAGAAACAGAATCAGTGAGTGTGGAGAATGACACTAAGGGAGTAAAAGGAGACGTTCCGGTAGCCCAGGCTACAGGGAATAAGCCTCCTGTGGGACCAGTTAACACTGCTCCAGCTCCAGGTGCTCATTCTACTCCAGCTCCAGGGACAAGGCAAGTTCCTACAGTTCCGGTAAATGTGTCTACGGTAGGTAGACCAGGTTTGCCCGGTGGAGCATACATGAATGCTCGGCCGCCAGGTCAAGGGAATCTGGCCGGGCCTAACACCTCCTACGGGGGATGGGGCAATGTGGGACCGGATAACTGTTATGGGAACGCGAGGCCTATGTTCAATATACCACCTCCCCCATTACCTGGCAGTCATGTAACTCCAGGAAGCATGTATACACCAAGGACCGGAGGTACTAATCAGAGTGGGACACCCTATCAACATAGGGGAAATATGTCAATGGAAGATGAGGCAGTGTTCCAGAGCAATCCAGCAATTAGAAGATTGGGGATTGATGCGGTACCGAATGACGTGGGGAACTTTAAGGCAGTGGACTATGCTTTGAGTCAGGCTGATATACCGTTGAGAACGGGGATGACACCTGTGAGGAAGCAGGCGATCAAGATGAAGCAGTATGATGGCTCGGTTCCATGGAGGAAATGGTTCACACGATTTTCAGCAGATATGAGACATAATGGTTGGGAAAGCGATGAGTGCCTTGCAGCTTTGTCATGGTGTCTGCGGGATGGTCCTGGTGATCCCGCCCTAACAAGCTTTGAATTAAGCGGGGGAAGAACGTACAAGGGATTAGTGGAAACAGCTTCTTGGGCTTTAGGTTCCACATCCGGTGCGGATCCCGCATCTGAGCTAGAGGCAAGAGTTCAGAAGCCCGGTGAAGGGCACAGACAGTTTGGAATGGCTCTCAGAGTGCTAGCAGCAGAAGCATTTGCATCTATGAGTCCAAGTGATCCATGGCTGGTAAGGAAGTTGTCCAGCCTGTATATAGATGGACTTAAAGACGAAAGATTGTCGAGCGAGATTGCTTCACAGTGGAAGACCACTATGTCACTAGCAGATATCTTCGAGCTTACGGAAGATGCTCTGAGAAAGAGGAAGCTGTTGAAAACTGTAGAGGCAGCCCCTGTAGCAGTAATAGAGATGCCCGTAGAAGAGGTTGAACTGACTACAGAGGGAGTGCAAGAGGTGGCAGCAATAGATCCTAAATGGAAAGGACGTCGTTCTTTTTATGTAAGACGAAAGGTTCCAGGATCAGACGCTCAAGCGCCAGAGGAGGGTGCATTAAAGACCATGATCGGAAAAGTCATGGAGGAGCGTAGTAAGGCTGAGAAGGCTGAAAAGGTCGCAACTCGTGGTCGCGGTAAGGGGAAACCCAACAAAGACACGAAATGCTATAATTGTGGGAAGAAGGGTCACTTTGCAAGGACATGTTGGTCCAAGGATACTAAGAATGTATCATCGGTCGAGAAACAAAAAGACGGACCCTCTTCTGACCAAAGCCCACCACCGACGGAAAACTAACAGGGGTTGTTGTCGATGACAAGATAACAACCCCACCTGTGATTGTCAAAGGTACTATCAGGGGAGAATCAAAAGATTCCATTTCATGGGAACCGCTGGGGTTAGCCGCACCTGAGTCTGATCCGCCAGGTGGAGATGGGCCCCAGGGAACGGACGAGAAAGGTGTTGAAGATTTAGCTCATCTGGACACCGTCCGCAGAATTGAGTTGGCGGAAGAAGTAGAAAGGTTTTGTGCTTCGCGACTCAAACCCGATGATCCTATAGTTAAGTTTCTCAACTCGAGGGGATATGACTTGGGCGGTGAAGCTGGAATCCAGAGATTTGCCTTGCAACCTTCTCCTTTACAAGGGAAGAGATGGTACTTGCCTGTGCAGATTCAGGGCTGCTTGGGGGAATTTCTGATCGATACTGGAGCTAGTCACTCCATGATGGGTCACCATTTCTTCAAGAAGCTCGCAGGTCTGTCGACTAACCCTGTGGGGTCTGGGTCGGTCAGAAGTGCTGATGGGTCTCATATGCGGACACATGGCAGACAGGTGATACCCTTTTGGGTGAATCAACATTCATTTGTTGTTTCAACAACTGTAGCTGAATTGACGGATGAGGGAATCTTGGGAGTAGATTTTTGTTCTCTGTATGGAGCGGTATTGGATAGTGTGACAGGGGAACTCACTCTTCGGTATCCACAAGAGATGAAGGTCCAGTGTGTACTCCGCCGGATTTCAGGCGTCTCGTCTGTCTCTCAGACAGTACGAATTCCTCCCCGCCATGTGTGCAATGTAGTTGTATACTGCCGGGAAATGGAATTTGACCGCATGGGGGTGGTGGAACCGAATCAGCAGCATTTGAGTAAGCTGGGGTTGGTTTCCACCAGTGCCTTAGTGCAGAGTTCAAGACGAACAGTAGTACCAGTCAGTAATATGACTTTTCAGGATGTGTACCTGGAAAAAGGGACGACCTTTGGGGACGTAACATATGCTGACGTGGTAGGAAGAGCTGACTCACCAGAAGTAGAGTTAGCAGTGAAGAGAGCAGTGGAAATAGGAGCTTTGGATCCATCCGCTATGCCAGTGGTATTGCAAGACACTGGGGAGCAGGATAGGAAGGAAGGATATGGATTGCCACTGCATCTTTTACCATTAGTAACAGATAGCCACTTGGAGACGGAGGAGGACAAACAGAGTCTGGCTCAGCTATTGTGCGAGAATGCAGACTTGTTCTCTGCTCCAGGGGAGCAATTGGGTAGAACTGACCGAGTCACTCATCGGATAGACACCGGTTCTAGCCCACCATTGCGCTTGCCATACCGGCGCCTCCCGTTGTCTAAGAAGCAGGCATTGGAGGATGAGGTGGACAAGATGTTAGGGGAAGGGATAATAAGGCCCTCAGATAGTCCATGGGCTAGTCCGGTGGTAATGGTTACCAAAAAGGATGGCACCTGTCGGTTCTGTATAGATTACAGGAGACTAAATGGGATTACGAGGAAGAATGCCTACCCCTTGCCACGCATTGACGAAAGTCTGGATTCCTTGGGAGGCAATCACTGGTTTAGTACCTTAGATCTCCAGTCAGGGTACTGGCAGATTGGGATGCACCCAGAGGATAAGGAAAAGACAGCATTCACAACCCACAGGGGGTTGTTTGAGTTCAATGTAATGCCATTTGGCTTATGCAATGCTCCGGCTACTTTCGAGAATATGATGGAGACAATGCTAAGGGGATTGTTGTGGAAAAACTGTCTAGTTTATCTAGACGACATCATAGTTTTCGGGAAAACTCGGGAGGAGTGTCTATCAAATTTGAACAAGGTGATGGATCGACTGAGATCCTACAACCTTAGACTGAAAGCTAAGAAATGCAAGTTCTTCAGGCAATCAGTGGAATATCTGGGCCGAATAGTCAGTGGCACAGGTATTTCGGCGGATCCAGGGAAATTGGAGGCTGTAGCTAATTGGGCAACGCCAAAAGACCAGAAAGAAGTAAGGTCATTTTTGGGTTTTTGCTCGTACTACCGCGATTTCATTCCCGGATTTGCTGAGGTGTCGGCTCCATTACAGGCGCTGGTAGTAGGAAAAAGGAAGGGAATGTTGAAGCTACCACCGTTTATTTGGACGGAGTTAGCTGGACAGGCTTTTCAGAAGCTGAAGGAGTTATTCACGGTAACTCCTGTGCTGAGCTATCCTACTGAGGGTGATCAGTTCATCCTAGACACCGACGCTAGCAACGATAGCATAGGCGCTGTCTTATCCCAAGTGCAGGAGGGTAGGGAAGTGCCCTTGGCATTTGCTAGCAACAGCTTGAGTAAAACTCAACGCAATTATTGCACCACCAAGAGAGAGTTGTTGGCCATAGTAGTATACACAAAGAAATTCCGCCATTATTTGTATGGTGGGAATTTTATTCTACGAACAGACCATTCATCCTTGAGATGGCTCCTTAATTTCAAGGAAGCAGATGGGATGATGGGTAGATGGATCTCCGCGTTGTCTGAACTAGGGATAGAGAATACCCAGATTCAGCATCGGAGCGGAGTGAAGCACGTAAATGCGGATTGTTTGTCTAGGAGACCAATCCGAAGATGTGCAAGAATGGACTGTGAAGACTGTGGCATACATAACGCGTTGGTGGCTCCAATAATGAATTTTGATCCGGCCTGGGAAGAGAACTTGGTGTTTTGGTCGGCGGAGTCCATACTTGAAGCTCAGCAGGAGGACGATGGTATCAATATGATACGGAATCTGATCCTGGAGAGAGCTGCTCGTCCCGTCAGACCTGCTCTGTCATTTAGAATGTGTGGAAGTAAGGAACTTAGTGGGCCAATGGTCGCAGTTGGTAGTGCGAGACGGCCTATTGTGTAGATGGAAAACTCTTGAAGGCAAAGCCAGAAGAAGGCTACAGATAGTCTTGCCAGCTTCTCTGAGATGGGAAGTATTCGAGTTTTTCCATGGTCATCAGACTTCCGCTCATTTTGGCAGGAAACGGACTTTGGACAAACTAGCGAGGAGATATTACTGGCCTGGGATGTCTAAGGACGTAATACGTTGGTTGAGTGAATGCCCGACGTGTTGCCTGGTGAAGCCGGGCCCTGGGAAAGGTAAAACATCTCTCAGACAAGAACTGTTCGGAGTCAGATTTGCGAGGATAGCCATTGATATAATCACTGGCTTCCAGACAACTCCAAACTCCAACGTGTGCATGATGGTGGTACAAGACTACTATACAAAGTACGTGAAGGTGATCCCAATGAAGGATCACACGGCATTAACTTGCGCACAAGCTTTGGTTGAGGAGTGGGTACTAACATTTGGCGCACCTCTCATGTTACATTCAGACCAGGGTAGGGAGTTTGAATCGCGTCTCTTTCAAGGGATGCTGGAAGAATTGGCCATAGTTAAGACACGCACTAATCCGTACCGACCGCAGTCGGATGGGATGGTTGAGAGATTCAACCGCACGTTGATTCAGGGGCTGACCACACTGGTTAATTCTAATCAGGATGACTGGGACACGTTTTCCCAGTATGTGGCTCATGCATACAACGGTACGGTGCATGCTTCAACTGGCTGCACTCCTAACAGCTTGGTATTTGGATCTGAGATCATAATGCCTGCAGATTTGGTCTTTGGCAGTGTACTGCGGAGAAAGGATGTCCCATGCCGTGTGGCATTTGCGGAATCTCTGCGTAGAGAATTGCGGGAAGGCTATGCATTGGTGAGAGGCCATTTGAAGAAAGCGGCCATCCATCAGAAAGTAGGGTATGATACAGGCTTGAGAGAGAGGAAGTATGTAGTTGGACAGAAGGTGGTGAGATTGAAGCCACCTGTACATGGAAAAATCTCGAAAGGTTGGGATGGGCCATTTGAGGTGACAAAAGTAATATCGGATGTTACTGTGTTGTTGAAAAATGTGAAAGGCAAGATAGTTGCAGGCCATGTGGATCGCCTGAAGCCTTGGCTAGGTCGCCGGCCCGGCGATGAGAATGAGCCTTTGGTAGAAGTGCCAATGCCCCAACCCAGGTGGGTGCGTAAAACACAGGTTACGGCACCCCCGCCTACAAAGAAGACTAGAAAAGCAACGCCAGCTAGAAAAGTCGATGGTAGGAAGAAGAAGAAGAAGTTAGTTACTGAAAAGGGAACTAGGGAGGTTCCTACAGTAATTGAGAAGAAGAAACCCCAAGGACCCATACGTAGAAGTGCTCGTATAGCGGGTCGAGGTGCTGTTACGTAAGAGCGGCGGGGCTGGGTTTGTTTGTTGTGGTTACCCGAAATAGTTCGGGTCTCCAAGGACTTACCCGGTAAACCCCGGAAAGTTGCGTAACTGGTGCTAATTGTCAAAAACACAACGAGAAATACCGGATTTTATTCTTTAGTCTTTGTGACGGGAATAATGGTGAAATTGACCAGTAGATGGCATTGGGGTACCCAACGTTCTGCTTTACTAAAGTTAGTTTTGAATGTTTACATGCTATGGTTTGTGAGTTGGTTTCCCATTTAGTACTTGTCGTGATGGTTTCGGATTAGAATCCAATCAAACCTAGTCGGTAATTTTTCTAAGGATAAATATGAGGATCCTAATAAGAAATATTATGTAGAAAGTACGGGTGTAGAACTCGTTACAACAACATGAGAATGGGACTCATACGTATTCCGAATTTGTTCGGACAACCAAAGAAATTTACTTTGACACGTATTTTTTTATAATGTTTGTTTAAACAGCGTTCTAAAAGTTCATAAGCTACAAATAATACAGCCGTGACGAACTAAAGAATTGCTATTACTTGAAATGATGTGTAAAATACAATCCGAGAGAACCCGGCGAAGATTGCAACTACTACGCAGTTTACTCCGCCACCCGGTTTTCTTCGGATAATACCGGATAACTTCTTCGGGAAGGGCTATCCGGTACCCGTGATCCTTTGCGCTTGGATGCGCACGCATGCTGGTTTGGCGCGGAAAGCGTCAGTCCTGCACATACCGTTGGAGAGGGTGGATGCGAAGGCACCTCTCTCCGCGTATGTAATCACCGGTTAGAACATCTACATGTGAGGGAGAGAGGAGACACTAAAGTGAGGTAGTACAGGAGGACACTTTTGTAACAATTTTCCTGATTCTACTACTCATTTAAGCTCATTTTTAGAGTGGGCTCCTCTGGGCCGCCCTCTGTGTAGTTATCATGGTGGATAACTATCCGTCGGGAGACTCCCATAGAAGGAGTCACTCGACGGAAGTTACCCCTCTGTCGCAGGAACAGAGAGAGTTGTTAGCTTTGGGGGACCTGGAGTCAACAGCTCCGGTCGATTATGATCTTCCAAAACGATTTCGGGATGCAGATTTACCTAAATTCGTGTATCAACCACCAGCTAAGATGAAGAATAGGGGTGTGAAGCGCCGAAATCACAGTAATATCTCTGAGATAAGGAGAACTGAAAAGGTTAAAACCACACAGTATCTCCTAGCTCGGGGAGAACATGTAAGGAAACTGGTAGATATGGGTTTATCAGTGGCGCAGGCTAGGGGGTTCGTGTCAGGGCCGGGGTTAAAAGGACTCGAGGCCGGGGGATTTCCCTTGTTCCAGGTTGGGAATATTGCGTCACCACCTACTTCGGGAGTGACCCGGACTGACCCGAATATGCCCGGGATACCGGTGCACTCGGTCAGTGACGTTCCAGTGGGCGCTCCGTGGGGTGCTATGTCGTATGACCGTGCGGATGGTTTACATCCGGTGCATGGTAACTTTGTACCCGATTGGAATGCCCCTACACAGTCAACTCCGGAACGTATTCCAACCATGGCAGTAATGCATTTAGCAGCTAAATTTGAGAAATTTAAGCCGGATGCAGTGATTCCCGGGAGTAAGATATGCAGGGGGGCATACATCCAAGAGTTGGACAAATTCAACGAGAAGAAATGTACTAAACTATTCAGATCTCCTTCCGATAATTCTAAGTCCAGACCCTATACAGGAGAGGTTACTGGGGAGATAGGGAGCCGAGCTAGGCTACCGTCCTACGAAGATACAGAGAGGGATATGGAGTTCTGGTTAGAGCATACTAGTTCAGGGGCACATCAAGCTTACAAGTTCTGGGATGAGGTTATAAAGCAAAGTATGGGGACATACAGGGCTGCCGACCTCTCCAACGAGGATAGAGACCGGTTGAAATGGGCCTGGATGACATTTGTCCCGCCAGGTATGCCTACTTATAAACCTGGTAGAGGTTGGAGAATAGGTTCGGGGCAGTGCCCATTCAATGAGTGTATGGATAGAAATCCAATAGCTGAGTATTTGGACCTGTACCAGTTCGCACGACATCTAGTGGAGTTCCACGCGCACTCCAAAATGATGTGGCAGTGCTGGGCCAAGTCTAATCGCTCAGTTAAATGTATGAAAGATGGTGAACCTTTCAGCACATCTAGAAAGGGTTGTATGGTAAGGCATTTAGTGGATGTACACCATATGAAGGCTGAAACTGCCATGTCCAATCTAGATATTCTCGAGAATAGTCCGGAGGCCTTAGGACTCACGGACAGAGAAAAGTGTGTGAGGGTACCACAGGGGTTGGCATACACCTTGATGTTCAACCATAAGCCGAGAAGGTTGTGGTTGAATCGAAAGGCGTGGCCATACTACATTCAGGACTTTCCAGAGAAAGCCTCTGATTATCGTAGTAAAATGGAGTTGGCCACTCCTCCTAAAGGTAAAATGCTGTCTGAAGGTAAAACTGTGGACCATGGAGTGTACACTCCTGTCTCGGTTACCTTAGGAGAGATGCGGACCACAGGTTCAGAGGAGTCCTCAGCTTCTGCTGGGTTAGACTCATCACCTGACGGCCGATCGACCCCAACCAAAAGACGTGCTCCAGGGTCTTCCTGTGGGTTTAGTAGGAACACTACTGAATCCAACAAGGAGGGCTCTGGCGGATCATTACCGAGGGTTGCTGTTAGCCCAAGGCTAGCCATAGAGGAGAAAATGGTAAATGACCTGTTGGCTTCTCCTGTAGAGGAGGAGGATGACTGTGTATTTGTGGGAGAGGAGGTAATACCTCCTACCACAATCTCTGAAGCTAGAGGGAACCCGGGAGTATCAAGGAAGATATTAAAGACAGAAAATACTTCTACTGATAGTCAAGGGTATGTAACAGGGAAGATAGAGTCAGTAAGTGGGAAAGAGGATTCCAAATCTGAAATGATCTATAGAACGATTGATTTCCAATCTGAGGGAGATGATTGGGTGGACCAGAAATTCACCCCACCCACAGGCAGGGTTCAATCAAGTAAAATAGAGATGAGGAAGGAACAGGAGATTGGTCGTAGACTATCCTCCGTTCCATCACCATCTACCTGTATGGGGGGTCTCTCACTAAACTCTCCATCATCTGGAGTGGGTGAGGAAGATATCTCTTTGGAGTCGGTCCCTCTGCCTAAGCTGACTGGTGATATTGATCACCCTGAGAATATAAGTATCAGGAATCTTCTGAAAGAACAGTATGTCACTGGACTTAAAAGTTCATTTGACACACTGGATCTCGCTTGTCAACTAGCTCTGCAAGGAGCTAGGGCTCAAGCTGAGCAATTGGTAAAAGAAAGTCGTTTGGCCGAATTAGAGAAAGTGGAGACTGCTAAAGCAGAACTCCTATCTAAAATGTCCAAAATGACTGAGGAGAATGAAGCCCTCAAAAGACAGTTGGGACAACGAGATGACATGGTAGCAACCTCTAGCAGAATAGTAGATGATTTGAGATTGAATATTGAAAAATCTCGTATGGAAAGTCAATTTTTAATTGATGATCTCAAAGTCAAGTTGGATCGCAGTAAGGATATGGTCAGTTCTGCTGAACATAAGCTAACTGCTGCCAGGACTGAAATTAGTCTAAAAACCAAAATTATTCGGAAGTTGGAACACGAAATTGGTGGTCTAACAGAAGAATTTTCTAGCTATAGAAAGGAAGCTCAGCAGAACGATGACTTCTATGAAGAGTTGGCTGAGTTTTTCGAAGACTGCTATGAGATACCATTGTCAAGTTGGTACGACGAGAGTGTGTACAGGGTTGAACGGGGTTCTGCCCCTCTTCCCTTAGGATTTGACGGTGATGCATACGCACAAAGGTTGAGAGCTGACTCCAGGGCTAGTAATACCCCTAGGAGTCCTCCACCTCCATCTACAGAAGACGAGACGCACCTGGCCGACTGCAGTTACGTGGCTGCCACCTCCATGGCCTGTGGGTCATCGGAGTTGGTTCCTGTGACGTCTGTTCCTAAGACGTCCGTTGCTGTGACGTCTGTTCCGGTGTCACCCGTCCCTGTGACGTCTGTGGCTGTGACGTCTGTTCCTGTGTCACCTGTCTCGGTGACACCTGTTGCTGTGACGTCTACCTCTGTGTCGTCTGATGCTAAGACGATGCAGTATACTACAATGGGGGTGGACACAACCGTGTCTTCCTTTGAGACTATGGATACTCCAGCCGGGGTGTCCACTCTAGCGAGGATGGTGGTGAATGAACTGCAGGCAGAGTCATATAACTCGACTCCTGTCTCAACACCAATACTCGACACCACCTCTTGTCAGTCACCTTGCCAGATAACGGAAAGTGAGACTAGAGAGGCGGTTCAGATACTGATGGAGCTGAACGATGCAATTGCAGAGGCTGACCTACGTCTGTCTATCCGTGATGCTGAGGCGCTTATGGCTCCTGAAAACGAACTTGAACAATCCATGATGGTGGATCCTCCAATGGACCTACCCGTGACGACTGGTTCTATGTCTGGGAACCATCGTCCATCTACCCTGGACATTCCGGTATCCATGGCGAGTGTACCTATGGGTACTCAAGTGCATTTTCCTAACCCTGATGCTTTGCAGCTAGGGTCTGGGATGGACATATCCATTGAGATGAGTGACAATCGATCTAGTAAATGCATGTCTCCAGTGTCCAGAAATGAAGAACTTTTGCTGAGTGGCGAGTCATAAAAACATTCCCAGTTGCAGCATATATGGAACCTCTACCATGTGTCGTCATCAAGGTTGAACTTTTTGCAGTAGTGGGGTTATTAATACACCACGGACCGTATGATGCTTTATACCATAGACTATGGGTCACAGGATGACTATATATACATATATATTTATAAAAGACTGAGATGACAAGAACAGTGGATCATTATCACCTATTTATGAAAAGACTTTGATATGATCTAGGTTTGCAGTTGTCGTCATATAAGAAACTGTTAAAACCATCACCAAAGAGTGTTCTATTTTGCCATAAGACAGTATTTGTAAAACGGGTTCTGTTTGATTTGATGACATGTGCTATAGGTATGATTATTGTATGCCGATTGTGATACTCTGAATTAACCGTACAATGAGTAAAGGTATAAGGGACTGGATCCTGATGATACCTACTGAGGTGAAAGGTTGCTTGACTGCATTCGTACTATGTGTAGATCTGTGGTAATAACATATCAATGAACCTGGAAAACGTAAAATTTATTCAGGTACTAGGAGTGGAAATTGCGTAAGTTGTTATGGAGATCCGTAGGCTCCCGTTGATTACTTTCAGAAGGAAGGTATCGAGTGAGGAGCCGGATCATTCTATTTTTCAGCTTGCTGCGTTTTTGATCTTTGAACTAAGTGTGGAGACTAATTCTCCCTGAAACGTTGAGATATGTTGCCATGACACTTGATCTGATTGCTTTTAGCATTCCTATATGGAGAATGTCACTTGTGTTATTGTGTAGAGTACGCCGAAAAGGACACCTATGTGACCATGGTGCATAAGGTTTTGGAGTCCTTGATTGGATTAAAACTGCATTTACCGGATCTACACTATATGTTCATTTATTCCAAAAATATTGATCTTTCAAACCTTACTCTGGCACGTAAAGCGAGTGAGTCTATTCAAATAGACGGGTTGGGTCAAGGTTTACTATAAAGTCGACACTTGCCACCTTTTTGTTTCCAATATGTCTTGTACTAAAAAATTGGTAACTTTTAAGGAGAAGTGCTCATATTTGATCTGTATGTATACGATACCTGTTGTAACAAATCGTTTTCGATGAGACATGGTTAGTATGCGATAAATATGTCTTA
Organism: Harmothoe impar; assembly: GCA_947462335.1. NCBI lineage: Eukaryota > Metazoa > Annelida > Polychaeta > Phyllodocida > Polynoidae > Harmothoe > Harmothoe impar. The sequence goes on along the minus strand of OX381720.1, from coordinate 5,674,963 downwards.
AAGGTTTTATATATTTTTTTATGATATATAGTCAAGTTTGTTTTATAGGGCTTGACTGGCTGTGTGGAGTTTATCCTCTTAGTCCCATAAATCATGACTGTTATTGAAGGATGATACTCGATTATTGTGTAACTGGATCCTGATGGTTGATATGATTGACGTTAATATCAAAAAGGATGAATACATATCTATGATACCCAAGAAATATATTAGTGGTTCTGATAGAAAGAGTTACGCTTGCCTCCACTATGTATGTGTTTGGAGACAATATATTTGTTTTTTTTGGGTTGTTTGGAGATAAAATTTGTCATTGTATCAAGGTAGTATAATAATACTGCACTTAGTGCTGCTATTTAGACGCTATGATATTGTCTGAAGGGGGGTAGTGTAGTGGGTCGCCGCTGTACTATTTCTATGGAACCAGTTGGAGTTATATTTGGTATATGTGTTGTCGTGTATCCAGGCCGCACTCCTGTCTACTGCCGAGTATAAGGTTATATAAGCCCACCTGAGGAATGGTGGAGCGCGGCCTGGTTATGTGCATTGAGCCGTGACCGCCACGTGTCACCCGACATATCTCGGGTACGGTGTCGGCTCGGATGCACCGGCGCGTGGTTACCCGGAGTTCCTCGGGAACTCAAGTGTTTACGAGTAATGGAGAGAATTACATAACGACCAGTACATAAGACCTGGGGTTCTGCTAATCGAGGACCCAGTCTTGCTGCGCACTTCGGCCAGCTTGACTGCTCCACAACAGAGCTTCCCCGAACTCTGTTGTACCTTTTAGGCCTAGTCCTGTCGCTGCTTCCACCTTGGTCACCCTGCGTCTTTCTCTGTTCCACCCTCTGGGGGAACTAGAGGAGATAGACGCATTGGTGTACAACTCCGGGTACAGAACTCCCTCTGTGGAGTCTGATCCAAGTGGAGTTAACCAAGATGGAAGAGAGCCTTGGAACTCGGGAATTATGTACTAGACCGTGAGCGTATACCTCCTGTATGTTCATATGACCACTGGTGTTCAGAAGCCTATTTGATTATTGCTATCCGTCTGTATGATTACGAGCCGTATGTCAGAATGAATAAAGTGTAATTTCTGAACAACCTATTTTCGAATCTGGAGTTTTTCATAGCAGATGTCTATCTTAGAATAGCCAACAGCTACACAAGCTTCTTGGTGAAAGTAGTTCCGATACCCTAGGTGTAGTAAAATCATAAATGTAGGCACATACTGCAGAAGGATCCCTCCGCCCCAAAGAATAGACGCGGTGATTCGGTTCGGTTCGGTTATGGCCCATAAATTGGACCTTACTCATGCTTTCTGAATGATTGATAATAAAGGCCCATGGGATAACAGTGCTTGATATTTGGGAGGCTCCTATAACCTCCCGATCAGTGGGGCCCCTATAATGGTAGGAAAACACTTAAGGGCATAGATGTTAAAAATACTTATAGGCTCAAACTGGTGGCTTATTCCAGAATCAGTCAGTAGCTATTAGGAATACGGTAATGGTCTTACCAGCCCATAGTCCACTCCTCATTTAGGTAACCTGGACCACATGTTTCAGACCTGTAGTTCAACCTGTAGCCAATAGAAGGCAGGTCATTTCACCCTGGTGCATATAGGTGGAACTACATGTCTAAACCATGTGGCTCACGGCACCTAGATGATGGGGGACTACGGGCTATAGTTGTCAAACCTTTGCCCTATAGCAAGATAATTCGGGTTTCTCCGTATGGGCGGCCATGTTAGTTCTGAGCTCACGATCTGTCGTGAGACTTGGGCAGTGACCACACTCACACACACCATAGCTTGCCAGGAACAGGCTAAAGGGCGAGAGCAGAACCGGAAGTGGAAAAGACTGCATGTGTCAGTGTACACATACTGTAAATGTATGTTATTTCGCGCTGTATATATTTTTGTGGATTTTAAAATCGCGAAAATATGTACAGAGCAAATATTTATTCAGTATAGTCATACAACTACTATACTGCAAAATCTACCAATTCAAATACACGTGAAAGTGCATTTTGTAGTTAATTCGCGAAAACATATATGCGCGAAAATATATATATTTACAGTAGTGGTTGCAGGAAGAGTTAAGTCCACACCAGTTAGAGCGCTATTTTTAATAGCTGCCGAAAAATTCTGAAAGAGGCCACCAGTTAGAGCTTGCGCCTGTAAGCCTCTGCCCGTGTGGTCCCTTATATCTCCTCCCACCACATTATAATCATCTGACAATCGATGCCGTTTCATTAGCAGCAGCGGACTGCTCGGCACCTGATCCCTCCTCTCCACTCTGCCACGTGATCGTTACCACCGTATGTTATCACCGACTGACAATTCACTCTTTGTATCGTGGGTAGCACAGCATGAACCATCTGATTTAAGCAACTTTCTGCAAATAATTAAATTGACTAATGACTTTCTTTCAGCAACTTTCAGCAACTTTAATTTGAAGTAAATGTTAGTTACCTAAAACTACTGAAAGAAGGTCATTAATCAACTTCATTTTTTGCTTAAAGTTGCTTAGATTTAATGGTCCATGCAGTCTAGTATTCTGAAAGAAGAGCCCTGAATTTAGAATTATTGGATATTAGGAATAAGATAATTATTGGATATTAGGCAATGCTATGATCAGTATCTAGAGAAGTATTTAGCAGAGATACAGCACAGAGAATAGGGTGAGGGATGACGTGAAGGGGAGTGGCCATTCACAAGCCATCAATTTGTGTCTGGTTTTTGGGGATGGATACCCTGCAAACAAAATCTCAAGCGGAACTCTTGTCATTCTCTTGTATGATTGTATTTACGAAGATCATCTGATGAAAAATAAATACTCTTATAAACTCAAATTCTTGGGTCTTGGCTCATGATCCCTAGGAGAATTTGTGAGTGTTTCTCGGATATATTCCCTGGAATTTTTTGTTTTTTGAATGAGTGGAACTCTAGAAATTCAGAGCGTTCCTGGAACGTTTTCAGGACACTTTCTTGAAAAAGTGAAACTCGAGAAATTCACATCACATGTCTATCTTATGTATATGGCTTGTACTTGTATTGTGCTTTTCCTGGGATATACACAAGATTCTAACTTGTGTCATTCTTGAGTTCTGCTTGGAGGGTAGAAGGGCAAGTTAACTGTTATGGCCTAGCCCAAGGATCTATGCACATTATGAATCATTACTGACTATAGTTACCCTGATAACGGTGAATTAAATGTCAGGATTTAGAATCCACGATTTCAAACACTGTCAGTGTGGAATCCCATATCTCCTGTAGACATGGAACCAAGCAGTGGCGTTGATGGATAATATAGGCTATACCTTGTTATAGTCAAATCAGGTTAGAGAGATTTCACGTCATTCTTTATGCCCTGTTATAACTCAGACCACTCACTAAGTTTCCTGGGATGGACAATGGGTTAAATCTATTTAAACCGACAGGAATATTCCAATGGCAGTTTTCATGCCAAGTCTTCCGTGTGGAGTCAAATAAAAGTCAGTCTGTCTATTCTATACAATGTAAGCTCTTGAGACTTGCAATTTCCTCATATATAATTCATCATTTCTTAGTGCAATGACAATAGTGAAACTAGCTAGAGTGCAATTGACATTAGTATTTGTATAAGTGGAAGACCACCATACTCATCGGCACCAGGACAATGAGTGGTTTATATTTAGAAACTAATTCATTTAAAAGGTGGATGTTTTGAATCCCTTTTGAGCCTGTGTTTGCACAGTGATAATCTCTCCCGCATCTAGAGCAGGTTAAATGCGTTTGACGACCCTTGTACTTCTAATATTTGAATAGTTTATAACACAGCTGACATTTTAAGGAGCTATATCAGTTTATATGTAGTCAATAGGTATATTAGTTCTGTCACAAAGATGTAAATAGTGTGCTATACTCTAAGAAGGCTATATATTTATATATATATATATATATATATATATATATATATATATATATATATATATATATATATATATATATATATATAAATATGTATATATGTATATACCTCTCACCAGTCCTTCTGTCAAGTGTTACAAATGTCACAATATTCATAATCAAAGAACTCAACTGTGATACAGTTGGAATTGTAACGATAAACTGAATGTTTTTTCATGAGTTGACATGCAATGATATGAATCATCAGTGACTACAGTTGCTGTTACTCTCATGCTATTTAAGGTATCTTAGAAGTTTGCATAGATTATTGCAGTGTACTTCTAAAGGGGGGATGGAAGGGGGCTTTAGTCCCTCCAAAAACAAATAAAGCGGGGGTGCAAATAAAAGACATTTGCTAAGAGTCTGTTATAAGATATATGACATTCCCAAACCACACCTATCCTGCAATCAGAACTGAAGGGGATCAAACACTTTTGTTTTAGACTATATAAGCATGTATACATCTGCCTTAAATAGTGGCATTAATTGAACATGGAAAATGGGGTGCTTGAAACTACAGGAATATTCCGATGACATTTTTAATGCCGAGTATTCTGTCAGGAGTCAAATATACCGGTCAGACACGCCGACATCTCCTCATGTATAATTCATTGTATTTTAATACAATGCCTACAATAGTTAGACTATCTAGAGTGCAATTGGTGTTTGCATAAGTGAGAGACCACCACAGTTACCAGAGCCATAACAATGACTGGTTTATATTTAGAAACTAATTAATTTAAAAGCTTCATGTTTTAAGCCTGTTGTACCACAGCGATAATCTCCCCTACATCTAGATAAGATAGAACACATTTAATTACTCTCCTCCCTCATGTATGAATAGTTTAAGGTTCAACTGACATTCCCAGATATCTGCGTATCTATCTGGAAATATGTTGCCAAAAAAACTAAAGATGAGTTAGTTCTATCCGAAAAAGTAAATAGGATGCTTATACTTTCAAAGGCCTTAAACCTCCACCCACCCTATTTAAGGCCACAGCATCAGTCCCTACTCCACTCTGACTGTTAATGCACAGGTAATAAGAGTTAGGCCGTTAAGTGCACATTCATTTCTTCAGGCCTTCAGAAATGTATAATGGTATCGTTGTTATATAACACTGTCCTAGTATCTTTGGGTAAGTCAGAGACAGTGTGATCGATGCTTTGTCTCCCAGTGATTAAGCTTATTTAAGTTGATCGAAATATGAGTGACATACCATCAGCCTTATAGGCCTTATCTGTGGCCATGGTTCTGAGGTTGGGGAGAGGGTGCAGATAAGAAATCAACCATAACCCTGTGTTCTGGAGTCTAGGGCTAAGCGAAATGTGTGTGTGTGTGTGTGTGTGTGTGTGTGTGTGTGTGTGTGTGTGTAGGGGGGGGTGGGGGTGACTGCCTATCCTGGCTCCACTGCATTACTGCAGGGGACCAATATGTGCCCCTCAATGGCGAGTGGTAGACGGTGGTTGAACATTTATGAGTGAATCTGTGACATAATCATAACCCCACTTTGAACTATGGGTTTACAACCTTGGCATATGACAATGGGTCCATCCGTTTCCGGGGGTCCCTTACTGAATAATGTCAATTAACATTATTCTGTAGCAGGCCCTAGGTAGAGTCTGCCTCCATTATTAGCTCTGTACCATATTGTGATGTGGCGTTATGTAACCAGTCCAGACATACTGCCCATTCATTTCCTCGTCCTGTGGGACTGGGGGACAGTAGTAGCCACCTCATATTAACCCTTTAAGGGCGGAACAGTGCTTTAAAGCACTATGGATCGACACATGCATGCAGCATACTGATCCTATAAGGGGTTGATGCACTGCTAAAAGGCATCATGACACATAAATGCAGCCCTGGTGAGTAGATTCATTAAGGCTGCATTCATGCCTCATGATGACAAAGAACATAGCATATTAATGCATTATGCAGCCCTTAAAGGGTTCACACTGCCAATTAAGGTAAATTAAACACCAGGGAGACGACATATAACCGGGCTGTGCTAGATCATAGATGTTGGGGATAGTATAGTAGTGATGGGTAGTGGTCTACATGAAAAGGCACAACTGGTGTTCATCCTTAATAAGGAGGAGCCATTTGATTTATCACTTTCCCTCAATCTTGAGGGGTCCGAATTAGTTTGGTCCCTCCTCTCATTCGGTCCAAACCCCCCCCCCCCCCAAATAAAAGGGGGGGAAACGGTTTTATAGGCATGTATCAGCATTACTGGCCACTGATAATAACACTATTATAACACCTCAACACGTTTGTAGAGAGAGAGAGAATTTGCAGATGCAGGATGGTTAGAGAAATGCATTTAAAGTCATTTTACCTATGTAGATGAACATGAATAACATGCCTGATGAAATGGTTGATGAATGTTATCAAAGCAGAATGGTGTGTGACCCAGCATCATCAGGGAACCACTGATCCAGTTGTTTCACTAAGTGGATTCCCTTCAGATAAGGAGGAAAGCCAATTACCTTCACATTAGGAATTAGGAGATTTAAGGATGATTGCACCATTCACTGTCAGAAACTACTTCACTTATGGGGGATTACAAGCAGTCGTCGTATCTAAGGGCCTCTATGTGCCTGTTACTGCTAATGATGGCATTGCCATAGACAGATGTTATTAGTTAGTTAGGTCTCAATAAAGTGATTGATTGGGGTTTTTTTTAAATGAGAATAAAAGGTAGAGTTCCTCATTCCCAGTAGGCAGTACTCCCCACCGGTCACTGCCCAGTGGGCAGCACTCCCGGTCTGTCACTGCTCATCCAGTAAACACACTACCTCCTTCCGAAGTAGCCCAGAGGTCACTTCCCAGTGGGCAACATGCACATGTATTCTCTGCTATTGCACAGTGGCAAGAACAGACTGTCCGCCTTGCCGAATAAGCATACTAGTATTTATAAAATTGGATGTATTGTTGTGATGTTGTGCCTTTTATAAGAGCTGAAGAAAGTAGAGCATGGGCTCTCCATGCATAGAGCAACTCATATGGACTCATGTTTCCATTGCTATATATGGACTGGATGCGCTGTACATAGATCGGTTTGTCTATGGGTAACATAATATGTATATACAATATAGCTGGTTATTTCTAGGAGTTTGCAGGAGTTTCTTCGTTGTTGCCCGGGAGGCTGAGGAGGCTCATTGTCCATGTGTTATTTACCTGAGGTAATTGGCGTGCTCATATGGACAGACTGCTGGGGCCCCCCAGGCCTGTATACACGGTAGGGGGTCGTATTGCACCCTGGGCATTGTATACAACCTGTGTATACATACAGTTGCTTGTGAGAGGCCACAGGGTGCCGTTACACAAGTACTTTTAATGGGTCAAAATTGGTGAAAAGTGACTCATTGTGTTCGTGAAATAAGACTCCTCATGTATGAACAGATGCAGTCATAAGCATGAGGGCTAATTCATGAAGTTTGAAGATAATATAATTGAATATGGTGAATGATTTGAGTTCTGTCAGAAAGATTTAAATAGTGTGCTCTACTCTAAGAGGGCTTTAAATATGTACACATCTCACCAGACCCTATGTTTAATTCAAGTGTTACAAATGTCACAATATTCATAATCAAACAACTAACTCAATTGTGATACATTTGGAATGTACCAATAAACTGAATTTTCTATATATTTTTCATGCAAAAATGCAAAAATGCAGATCCCATATGAGGTGCATTGAGTGGCTTCTATTAGGTTTAGTCTCGAAATAAACCTGTATAATTATGTAAAACTGCACAATTTAGGTCAATCGATCGTGGTCCGTATCTTGACACATAGCCTGCTGTTATTTTAATCCACACTAATAAAATGGCAAATGTTTTGGAGTGGCCACAACCTTAAACCCCGGTCACCCTGTAGTGGTGAGTATGTATCCTGACTCCACTCCAACTGTTACTGTAGGGGTATCAACATGTGTGCCTTCAAATAGGGTGACATAATCATAACCCCACTCTGAACTATGGGTGTACAACCTATTGGGCATATGAAAATGGGTCCATCATTTTCAGGGGGTCCCTTACTGAATAATGTCAATTAACATTATTCTGTAGCAGGCCCTAGGTAGAGTCTGCCTCCATTATTAGCTCTGTACCATATTGTGATATGGCATTATGTAACCAGTCCAGACATGCTGGCCATTCATTCTCTCATCCTGTGGGACTGCAGGACAGCAGGAGCCACCTCACATTAACCCTTTAAGGGCCGCACAGTGCTTTATAGTCTTAGGTATTAAGACTGAATAAGGTCAGGAAAGCCTTGCACTCTGCAGGATCACTGCATGTCTTGGGAGGGGTTAGCACAGAAGGCCAGGATTTGTGTGATGCCACTTCCAGGTTCCAAGTGTTTTGATGAACGATGGTTCGACTTATGCAGCATGCTGACCCTATACAGGGTTGATGCACTCTGAACCAAAGGGTCACCATGATACATAAATGCAGCCCTGGTGAGTAGACACGCCAGGACTGCATTGATGTACAGTATCATGATGACGAAAGACATAACATATTAAAGCATTATGCGGCCCTTAAAGGGTAAAGGCTACCAATTAAAACAACATGGCCATAGGTACGATCAATCATACACAGAGCATATGATGGTAGAACAGGGCTGTGGCGTTGTTAGGGGTTGGGGTAGGTATAGTAGTAATGGGTAGTGGTCTTCATGAATAGGCACAACTATTTCTAACTGGTTTTCATACTTAAAAAGTGAAGAGCAATTTTAATGATCACCCCCTCCCCTCCTCAATCTTGAGGGGTCGAAATTAGTTTGGTCTACGTGTTTACACATGGGTTTGGAGTGTTGGTCCCCTGACCAACCCATGAGGCCGAGATGGCGAAGCCATCAAGGCCTCATGGGTTGGTCAGGGGATCCAACATGACAAAGACATGTGTAAACATGGTTCTATCATTGTTTAATCAATTAATTAATAACATATATACCTACCTGCAGAGGAGAATCACATGGTAACATGTTTAAATGACCTTAAAACGGCCTTAATGACCTTAATGACGTCAGAGCATGGTGTTGGTCCTCTGACCAACACCATGAACGTTGGTCCACTGTTTTCAATGGGACATACACAGCCAACCATGATAGAACTACGTGTTTACATGGGTTTGGAGTGTTGGTCCCCTGACCAACCCATGAGGCCAAGATGGCGAAGCCATCAAGGCCGAGTGGGTTGGTCAGGGGATCCAACACGACAAAGACATGTGTAAACATGGTTCTATCATTGTTTAATCAATTAATTAATAACATATATACCTACCTGCAGAGGAGAATCACATGGTAACATGTTTAAATGACCTTAAAACGGCCTTAATGACCTTAATGACGTCAGAGCATGGTGTTGGTCCTCTGACCAACACCATGAACGTTGGTCCACTGTTTTCAATGGGACATGCACAGCCAACATGATAGAACTCCCTTTCAAGGGGTCCAAATTAGCCTCTTCCCACCGAAATTAGCCAGTTCCTTACCAATAGTGGGGACATTTCAAGTTCACGTATCAGCATTTCTGACCTTTGATAATTCAACTTTGATAACAAGTTGACTAACACTGTTGCCCAGATCTTGCAGATGGTTGGACAAAGTGCATTCAAAATGATTCTACTAATGTAGATATACATGAATATCATGCCTGATGAAATGTTATCAAAGCAGAATGGTGTGTAACCCAGCGTTATCAGGGAACCACTGATCCAGTTGTTTCACTTAATGGATTTCCTTCAGATAAGGAGAAAACCCAATTACCTTCACATTAGGAATTTGGAGATTTAAGGATGATTGCACCATTCACTGTCCCATTCACTGTCTGAAACTACTATACTTATGAAGGATTACAAACAGTTGTCATTTTTAAGTGCCTCTTCGTGCCTATTTAATACTGCTAAGGATGGCATTGCCATAGACAGACATTATTAGTTACGTAAACGAGGAGGTAGCTTGTTTCCCGAAGGACCACTTCTGGAAACATTATTAGTTAGTTAGGTCTCAATAAAGTGATTTATTGCGGGTTTTTTTACAAATGAGAAAAAAAGGTAGAGTACCTCATTCCCAGTGGGCAGCACCCCCTGCCTGTCCCTGCCCAGTGAGCAAAGTGCACACGTATTCTCTGCTATTGCGCAGTGGCAAGAACAGACTGTCCACTGAGCTGAATAAGCATACTAGCAATCATTAAGCTGTATCTGTTGTTGTGATATTGTGCATTTTATAAGAGCTGAAGAAAGTGGAGCATGGGCACTCCATGCATAGAACAACTTATATGGACTCATGTTTCCATTGCTATATATGGGCTGGATGCACTGTACATAGATCAGTACAATGCTATAGGTTGTCTATAGGTAACATAATATGTACATACAATATAGCTGATTATTTCTAGGAGTTTGCAGGAGTTTCTCTCTTGTTGCCCGGGAGGCTGAGGAGGCTCATTGTCCATGTGTTATTTACCTGAGGTAATTGGCGTGGTCATATGGACAGACTGCTGGGCCCCCCCTGGGCCGGTATACAAGGTAGGGTGTCATATTGCACCCCAGGCATTGTATACGACCTGTGTATACAGTTGCTTGTGAGAGGCCACAGGGTGCTGTTACACAAGTACTTTTAATGAGTCAAAACTGGTGAAAAGTGACTCATTGTGTCCGTGAAATAAGACTCCTTGTGTATGAAGGATTATGAGTACTAATTATCATGACATGGCCGAAGGTACAGTCAATTAAACACGCGGCAGCAGATTGTAGAACTGGGCTGTGCTGTTGATAGGGGTTGGTATTGTAGTGATGGTTGGTGCTCTTCATTAAAAAGAATTACTAACTGGTTTTTATCCTTCTTGTAGAAACGAGGAGCGTGTTGTATCAGTAACCACAACTACAAAAATGCCTTACAAACCTGCAGACATTTGCCAGCTAGACTTAATTATGCATTATTTTTCCCTCCCTTTGATCTCATTGGTTTACCCTGTGGTCAGCTGTTTACCTGATGGCCAAGCTGAGGCTCAGTCATACTGATACTTGTTTACAAGTGCACTTTTTATTAGCCACTGGCAATTTAGTTTTTGGTTTTCATCCTTAAAAAGTGAGGAGCAATATCCCCACTAGTATTAGATATTTCAGAATAATGTATCAGCAGTACTGACCCTCGATAACTGGACTTTGATAACAAGTGAACTAACTCTATTGCTGAGATCTTGGAGAGGTTACAGACGCATGATAGTTAGACAAAGTGCATTTAAAATGACTCTCTTCATGTATATATATATGAAATAAATAACATGCCTGATGAAATGGTTGATGAATGTTATCAAAGCAGAATGGTGTGTAACCCAGCGTTATCAGGGAACCACTGATCCAGTTATTTCACTAAAAGGATTGCCTTCAGATAAGGAGGAAAGCCAATTACCTTCACATTAAGAATTAGGAGATTTCACAATGACTGTCTGATACTACTTCACTAATGGAGGATTACAAGCAGTCGTCATTTGTAACTGCCTCTTGATACTCAGTACATAAAAGTAATTAGTGTGAGGAGAGGGTGCAGAGATGGACCTCAGGGGCGTGGCAAGCAGTTTCAATGTAGGGGGGACTGGGGGGGGGGGGTATAATGACCCTTTTTGACCCCTTTTTTACTTGACCATTTTGGTTAGACAATTTTTGGGGTTGGTGAAAAGTGTCCACGCCCCTGGACCTCAGTTATGGAGGATTACAAACAGTCACCATTTCTAAGTGCCTCCTCGTGCCTGTTACTGCCAAGGATGGCATTGCAATAGACAAAGGTTAGGGGCCGTCCATAAAATATGTCACGCTTTTTTGGGCCATTTTGAACACCCCCCACCCCCATGTCACACTTTGTCGCATGTTTTCCAACACCCCCAGAAAAGTATGTCACAAATCCGCTGACACCCCCACCCCCTCTGCATATAGTTAGGTATTGATCAATCTAAGTGACTTAAAAGAGCATACATGCATAATCTTAACCCAGTATTTGTTTACAATTAGATGTTTTAAAAGATGAGTCAAGGTATGACATCAGTCAAATCTTTAGAGCCAATGTTCATGGATTTTATTGACTAGACCCCTTTAATTACAACTGTTCAAATTGGCAGTACCGTTATCATGTTCCCACCGGTAGCCATGGCACCCTAAATCTTTGTGGCTGAGGTATCCTTGATCCATGGATTCTTGACACTATTCACAGGAATAACAGGTGTGTCACTGCTATCCTGTGACTCCTCCTGTGTTGGAAGACCTGTGGCAGGGCCAGATTCAGAAATTTGAAAAGGAGGGGGCATGGTATAGGCAATGTACTGAGGATGATATAGGCAATGTACTGATGGCATTGGACCCATTTACATTAAAATCTAGAGCCCTCCCACTGAGTCCCTCCCCTCCCCTGGATCCACCCCTGTGTGGTATCCAAATACTCATGCTCTATCCTCACCAGATCGTCATGGTTTATGTTCTTGATAGCATACACAAGTTTGCATTGAGAAAGCATCCACAGCTCACCTCTGTTAAATGGACCCTTACTTGGGGCATAAGTGACTATCAAACGTGCAACAATAAATGGATCTATCACACAGTTGATAATTTTGTCATACGTGGGGTTTTGACTTGTGTGAAGTTAAAAGCTACAACCACCAACATGTATTTAACTTGGAGATGTCACTAATTTATTCAGCAGTTATAATATTCTTTACAAAATTCTGAAAGTGTGACGTCACTCAAATCCATAGACCCCCCCACCCCCATGTAAAAGAAAAGACCCCCCCAACGCCTCGGGTGTGACATACTTTATGGACGGCCCCTTATTAGTTATTCATTTACTAATTCGGTCTCAATACAGTGATTTATTGGATTTTTGTCAAATGAGAATAGAAAATAGAGTACCTCATTCCTGAACTATATCTTTATAGAAATATAGCCTTCTGATTAGATGATTGAATTTCAGACACTGTAATGTCTACCTGTCACTGCACAGTGGGCAGCACTCCTTGTATGTCACTGCCCAGTGGGCAGCACTCCCTGCCTGTCACTGCCCAGTGGGCAGCACTCCCTGCCTGTCACTGCCCAGTGGACAGCATTCCCTGCCTGTCACTGCCCAGTGGGCAGCACTCCCTGCCTGTCACTGCCCAGTGGGCAGCACTCCCTGCCTGTCACTGCCCAGTGGACAGCATTCCCTGCCCATCACTGCCCAGTGGACAGCATTCCCTGCCCGTCACTGCCCAGTGGGCAGCACTCCCCACTGGTCACTGCCCAGTGGGCAGCATTCCCTGCCTGTCACTGCTCAGTGGGCAGCACTCCCTGCCTGTCACTGCCCAGTGGGCAGCATTCCCTGCCCATCACTGCTCAGTGGGCAGCACTCCCTGCCTGTCACTGCCCAGTGGGCAGCACTCCCTGCCTGTCACTGCTCAGTGGGCAGCACTCCCTGCCTGTCACTGCTCAGTGGGCACCAATCCCTGCCTGTCACTGCCTAGTGGGCAGTACTCTCTGCCTGGCACTGCCCAGTGGGTAACATGCACATGTATTCTCTGCTATTGCACAGTGGCAAGAACAAGAACCGAATAAGCATGCTAATGTTTATAAAATTGTATGTATTGTTGTGATATTGTGCATTCTATAAGAGCTGAAGAAAGTGGAGCATGGGCGATCCATGTATAGAGCAACTCATATGGACTCATGTTTCCATTGCTATATATAGACTGGATGCGCTGTACATAGATCAGTACAATGTCGCCTATAGGAAACATAATATGTACATACAATATGGCTGGTTATTTCTAGGAGTTTGCAGGAGGTTCTCTGTTGTTGCCGGGAGGCTGGTGAGGCTCATTGTCCATGTGTTATTTACCTGAGGTAATTGGCGTGGTCGTATGGACAGACTGCTGGGACCCCCCTGTGCCTGTATACAAGGTAGGGGGTCGTATTGCACCCTGGGCATTGTACACGACCTGTGTATACAGTTGCTTGTGAAAGGCCACAGGGTGCTGTTATACAAGTACGTCATGAGTCAAAACTGATGAAAACTGCAATGGGTAGAACGTATGATTTGTGCCCTCCAAAAGTAGAGGGAAAGAAAGTGAATAACACATGCAGCAGATGAAATATTATCATTATGAGCATCCTGACAAATGCTAACGCCCATTGATACTGTCTCTGTCGTATTTCATGGGTGGGGGGTTCGGCAGTATCCCACGAAGCCGCAGGCTAAGTGGGATACTGCCCCAGCCTCTGCCAGTGAAATTTGTCAGAGAGGTATCAATGTAATTGCCATTTGCATTTATTTTTTTCATTTGAAGCCATTTAATGAGGGAAAGATTTTTTTTTCATAGCCCATTGAATACGATCAGATTGTATTCAGTGAGGGCACACTGTAAAAAAAATGTCGTCAAAATGACGTTGAATCACCGGCAACTTTTGGGACATAACTTTCACCGTTTATTTAACGGTGACGGTCACCGTTAATTTTACGCAGAATCACTGTTCATTTTACACAGAATCACTGTTCATTATACGTTGAATCACCATTAATTTTACGTTAAATCAGCATTAATAGATTCACAGTATTCAAATGTACAGAGAATATTCGATAAGCCTCACAGGGAGTCTGATTATGGTGACTTTAGTTACTGTAGCATACCTCTAAAAACTTACGGATAAGCCATACTTTGACTTTGTCCTTATCCTATACGCACCACTGACTATCTGACTTGCATACTAGCCCTGGCCTATACAAGAGGTTTTACTCTATAGGATTGATACAAGGCAGAGTTTCCAGAGGTGAGGATAATTTTATATGCATAGTATATTACCACAAAATAGGTGTATAGATCCAGACAGCTACTTTCTTCTGGATATTATCAAGTGAGCATGGTATTTTGTCAAACCTATCACAAGATTGAATTGTTAAATTGTCAAACATATAGATTAATTGAAAATTACCATTACTTCAACATGTATACTCCACTTCAAGGGCTCACACTCTCCAGAAAAATCTTCTTACAAACCAGGCCACCTATCTATGGCAAGATCCACTATATGTGGCTCCCTCTGGGATTTGACATTAGAAGATGAATTTACGTTGAATCAACGTACTCCAAACCAGGTTAGCCTTTAACAAGGATCCACTGTGAAATGGCTGATATTTACGGTGCTTCATTGTATTCCAAATAACGGTGAATCAGCGTTAAATTTTACAGAGTTAATCTGTAAAAAGTACATCTATTTTTTACAGTGCATTGAATACGGCACTTCAATGCTTAAACATAGTAAATCTTGTATTCCCCAAAGATAAGAAGTCATAAACTTTGGGCCTAATCTATGAAGTCTGAGGATAATATTGGTTGATATGGTGAAGAGTGTTGTATTTATAGTATTCTCTGACATAATAATAGTCTCCATTCAGGTAATTGCAGAATTATCCTTAAATTACATCGTTAAATGCAGTAGGAATTCAGAAAGGCGAATGTGGAGACCATGTTGGGGGCTGTACCTTTCACCTAAGTGTTCACATTTGGTTCACTACAATTCTTACTCATTTTACCAATTTCTGTCCCTTTCACTTTTAAGAATAAGGCCCCTAGTCCTACAACTGTGCTACATTGTGCTGCATCGTGTCCCAACTGCTGAACCCTGTCGGCCATGTTTAGTTTGGTATACGGCCCTCTGTATTCCAGGCCTGGTGAGTGCCGGTGAAGCCCGAGCATCTGAAGCTGGACACATCTAGAGGTGCACCTCCAAGACCAGAGCCTCCAAAATAAGGTCATCTGGAAACAAGGCACCCATACCAGTCCCTCTACATGAGTCACCACAGGTTTTAACAAGACTCAGCTTGGCGAATGAGGAGGCTATACAGGATATCATAGGAAGGTGTGCAACTAAAAGTCTGCAGCTATCCTTGGACGTGACATATAGACTCTACATACCACTAGTTCCAATGAGAGAACCTAGGGTATGCAGTGGCACCAACTAGGGACTGCTGTGAACACTACTGGTATGCCTGTGCGAGTCACTGTGTCGATTTTTAGCAGAAGGATCATGTCATTGTGTCGATTTTTAGATATATAAGAACTTAAAGAAAAATCCCTGTGGGTCGATTTTTATCCCTAATTTCCCTGTTTTCGTCAAATTTTAAAAAGGCCTAAAAGGGCCGTGTCGCCCGTGTCAATTTGTACCCATGTAGAGGCACATACCAACCACTCAACAGCTAGCATGGAGTATTTAGAGGACACACATATGGCTGTGTCTCACGAAATCGGGCCAAGTGGAAAGTCTTTGACCCGGTCCAATCTTTGACTGGCTTGCCGTCATCTTGAAAGAAAACGGTTTATTTAGGGCCGATGTAGATAGAAATTGAAAATAAAATTAGTAATAATTCTTAAAGTGTTAAAACATATATCAATCTTTTCCGCCCATTTCTATCTACATCGGCCCTAGATGAACCTTTTTTTCAAGCCAGTCAAATATTGCAGCCAGTCAAAGATTGCACGTGGTCAAATATTGTGCCTGGTCAAAAACCTTCAACCCGAATTCGTGGGACACAGCCGTATGTATGCATGCTCCCCTCGCCATGATTTCCCTACACTGTAATACACTGTATATTGTTTTTAGGCCGCTCTGTTACAGCACAGACATCCAGCTATATCCCACTCTCTTCACAATTATAGTGAGCGAATAACCCTAACCGGCTAACTCCATATATAGGTCTGGTGGCGAGCAGGTCGTTAAGCCATAAACCTCGGCGGCCAGCCGTCGGCACCTCTGTTATCTTCTTCAAAGATAACGCCGCCTTAATGACCCCTGTGGGGGTGTAGGGGCAGTTTGGGGACAGGTTGGGGGTCAGTCTCAGGCCCCAGTATTTCATTCTCCATAGGAATAGCATTGGAGCTGCTCTTTGCATTCAACAAAACGTCTCAAAACTATGAAATTAAATGGTTGCCATAGAAAAGCTCAGAGCATATGATATATAGGATCATGGGGGTCCCACCCATCTAAGAAATTTTAAAATCCAACCAAAAGTAACTATTCTGCCACCATTTTTATATGCATTCCCCAGTTAATTCCCCATACATGTACACATATTATTCCATATCTCCACATCCTACAACTCATGAAACTATTAATAGAGACTGTATTGTAAGTATCTACACCTATGTAAACCATAATACATAACCAGTTATACAATACATGCATAATTGTTCAAGATATTGAGGTATACATTAAGTATTTCACTGGAAGCCTTTACTACAGCATGCATCAGTAGGGGCTGTTTGACCCCCATGGGCGTGGCAGAGGGGTGTGTGGTCATCATGGGGAGGGGAGGGGTAGGTCGGGGTGAGGACAGGCCGACCACCTCCGCTATATATAGACTTAGAAACTCAAACCTATTATACGCATTCAACTCAAAGAACCACAGCTATGTTCATAACATTGGAAAGCAATAAGGTTTAACCCTACACAATATGAACTTTCTGAAAGTGCTCATATTCATGTTGAGTCGTGGTCTTATTTGAATGAGTAAATGGAAGCTGGAAAGTGCCTGCTGCCTGTGGAGCCTGCAAAAAACGCAGCTTTTCAGCATTTCAGCCTGTATACCCCACACTGCATGAGCAAAGATTGGACGGCTTACAGCTACACTTTAAGCATCTTTAATCCCGGTAAATGCCACTGAAAGCCGCTTAAATAAAGATGTCTTTATGACCTCTCTGCAACATTGACATGGCATTCACTGAATGTAAAACCGCTTAAAGAATGACTATAAGCAATAACAATTGCTGAAATGCCAACATTCATGCATGAAATGATATTGGTGCATGAATGTATATCTAGGGGCTGGCTGCACACAACAGGCCCCAGTATAGGCCGGTGTGTGCTGTCAAGGTGCGGCTATATAAGGCTGTGTATCTGGCCGGCAGTGGGGAGCGCCTTATAAGGAGCAGCTTCTTGACTCGTCAGCTGCTCGCTGTATACCCAGTATGAGCTGCTCAAAGGTCGCCATCCTGTGCACAACTACTGCACTGTGTCCCTGCAGTTCTGAGATAGGGGGTGGCGCCACTCGTCATGGCAGTTGGAGAAAAGAGGGGGGGGGGGCTGCTCCCTCCTCACCAATCATAGAAGAGGGTGACCCTATGATAAAATATGAACCCAAACCTTAGCCCTCATACGTAGGGAAAAATGGAGCAGCCTGCCCCCCGCCCCTCCCAAATCTGAACGAAATGAGGGTCAAACACTACGTTTCAATACAAATCCAATATAACTGTGCATACACGCCATCATGCATGAAAGCTGATCTAGAAGCTGGTTGGACTGGATCCCCCTATCTCCCCTCCCCTACTCCAATGAAAATCTGCTATCCAGGCCTCTGTAACGTTTAATTACCTCTATGTACGGATACAGAGAGGCATCCACTGTTGGATAGGACATGTACGTTAATTCAACTGCCTATGGGTAGTAGTTACCAAGACAGTGTTGGGAGAGTGAGCGCCTAAGCTGCAGATTTGAACAATACAGAGAGGGCGTCTGATCACTCCTCTGCTGCAGAATGCTACTGTGTCAGGGGAAATTGTGTTAAATCTTCTATATTCCTTGTTTATTCCTGACAGCTCAAGTGTTCTTAAACCTTTAAGGGCTACAGTTGGTGTTAATGTGCTGAGCCCTTTGTCGTTATGATACGTGAATGCAGTTCTGGTAAGTAATTCACCAGTTCTGCATCATGCCTACCATTCAGGCATGTGTCAACTGCATAGGTGTATCATGACGACCAAGGGCATTTTACATTAAAACACTACAGTAGTATAGTATGTATCGGAACGGGACTATAGTTAAGTACTGTTTATTACTCAATCGACATGCAGCCAATCAGAGGCCTCCATTTGGTCACGTGACCGGAAGTGACCTACTTAGGGGATTAGTGGTGACGTCACGTGACCTAGTTAGCCAATCAGAGGCCGCCATTGGGTCACGTGACCGGAAGTGACCTACTTAGGGGATTAGCGGTGCATTCTGGGTAACCCTGCAGCCAATCAGAGGCCTCCATTGGGTGACCGGAAGTGACCTACTTAGGGGATGGTGCATTCTGGGTAACCTACTGACCTACTTAGGGGACCGGAAGTGACGTCACATGACCTAATGGCCAACCGGAAGTGACCTCATTGAGGATCACGTGACCGGAAGTGACCTGATTGATCACGTGACCGGAAGAAGAAGAAGAAGAAGAAGAAGAAGAAGAAGAAGAAGAAGAAGAAGAAGTGACGTCACGCGACTTAATGAAGAGATGAGCGTCTTTAAGGGGTCACGGGCTTTAAAATGTGATATCTTTTTTTTTTTGGAGGAGGAGGCGAGTCTCTTATTTTTTTTTGGTAAACTAATAAAAAACACCACGATATAAGTTTTTTTTTCATTTTTTATTGTTTTACGAGCGACTGGAAGTGACTTATTGAACTAGTTAGAAGCGTTCTTTAGAGTGTATAAGGGGGAAGGAGGGGAAGGAGGGGAGGGGAGGGGGGGAGGGGGGCCCTTTTAACATGCATGGGGAGGGGGGCGCTTTTAGGATGCATGGGGCGAGTGGGGGAGGGGGGGAGGGGGGGGGAGGGGGGCACTCTAGGGGGGGGCACTCTAAGGGGCGCGTTTGTCTCTTTTAAGAAAGAAAAAGATTTTCAATCGAGAGACACGCTTCTTCCTCTCGAGAGGAAGAAGCGTGTCTCTTCGTGTTTTTTTTTTGTTTATCACGTGCTGCGATGAGGCGATCAGCTGCGACTGGAGGAAGTGACACTTTAAGAGATCGCGCGTCTTAATTGTTATGATATATATATATTTTTTTTTTTTTTACTTACTAATAAAGAAGACGTATGAAAATAAAACACAACAATTCACATGTCCGTCGTTCTCGTTGTTTCTTGCTTGATAAAGTCAAGTAATATCGCGATGCCGAGGCCAAACTTTCCCATGTCCTCAGTCAACACTCGAAGGAGTTCAAAAGGCGTACCGCCGGCGCCGTCAGCTTCATCTTGCCACATTTTCAACACTCGGAAGGCCCACTCAGCGGGACTTCCTCCGTATTCGCATTCTTCAGCGATCTTATCTAACCTCTCAGGCGACAATTTTAAATGGTCCCCCACCTCTTTCCACCTGCTACCCAGACGTCTGCCGAGGGTGCCCAAGTGCTTATGCATCGCGCGCGAGTCGGGGTTTTCGAAATCCAACCCCTGTCTGTGGAGAAGGGCCATCCACTGAGCCAACAGTTCCATGCGTCTAATGCGGGTGAAGACGCGACCGAGCTCGCCCCATCTATGACGATGCGGGGTTTCACCCCACCACACTCGGAACATCGCCGTACACAGCTCCTCCGGTGTCTTGACACTGCGCTCTACTAGAGCATCCATACGGGCGGCGCTGACTTTTAAGCTACTGCCCAACTCTCTCCAACAGCCGCTCAACTCTTTACCTAGTTGACGAAGCAAGGCGTCGCTATAGGCTAACCGCCGCTGTCCTACCTGTCGGGTCTCCCCATCATCGGTCTGCTGCCTCGCGCCGCGTCTCACGTCGTCAAGCTGCATTAACTTTTTTTCAGGCGCACCGGGCGGTGAAGGCGAGCTTGAAAGTGGAATAGCTTGAGCCATCTTGTCTCGTCTTGGCGGCGGCGGCAGCGGCGGCGGCGGCGGCGGCGGTGGTGGCGGCGGTGGTGGTGGTGGCGGTGGTGGTGGTAGTAGCCGTTACTGGGGTCAGAGGCGATATGTTTTTTTTCCAACAGAAATGAGAGCTTTTTATACAGAGGGAGTTTAATCCCATTTCCAACAGCGCTCCAGCTGTCTAGCGCCCTGTCCGCATGACGCTTTTTCAGCCGCTCCGCTCCTTAAGAGCTTAGATGACGAGGGGGTGTGGCATCGCTATCCGTGGAGACCAGCTGAAAACGGTGTTTTTTCCTCACTCATAGCCTTAATACCTCCTACCCCCTACCCGAGGACGTCTCCCTCCCTCTGACATTCATTGTAACAAACGTCAGAGGTCAGGTGAAAATCGGATTTTTTTTCATGCACAGCCTTAGGCAGCTGTCACCCCTCCCTATTGAACTAGCCGGCCGCCCGCCCGCCTGGCCGGCCCGGTCTACTCACCACGGCAGGAGGTGGCGATTTTTGTCTTACACTTAAGTCGCTCACCACATGCACACGCCTCTACTCACAGACAGACACGTTCGTCTTAGGGGGGTCCTGCTTCACGCCACACGCCTCCTGTAGTTTTTTTTTGTATACACACTGTAAGCTCATCACCGTTACCGTTAATCCTTTATACAGCTAACGCGCGCTGAATGGCTGAACAGGGTGGTAAGCGGCTTAGCTCACCACAGTGGATCCCTCAAAAAGGGATCCAGCTGAAAACGTCATACCTTATGTCTTTGTGAATGGCCGCCGCCGGTCAGTCGACGGCAGGCAGCAACCGCTTAACCCTTTATACAGCTAATGCGCGTTGAATTGCTGAACAGGGTGGTAAGCGGCTTAGCTCATCATCACAGTCGATCTCTCAAAAGAGGGGGGGGAAAGGGATCCAGCTGAAAACGTCATGCCTTATGTCTTTTTGTTTCTCTTTGTGAATGGCCGCCGGCCAGCCGGCGGCAGCTGAACAGGGTCGGTAAGTAGCTTAGCTCTAGAAGCGAGAAGGCGTATATAAGGGGCTTGGAAACCTCCATTCACTCACTCATTCTTTTTTGCTGCTCTCTACAGTCACCACCATGAGCAAAAGACAACAGCTAGCGGCGTTCAAGAACAAGAAGACTACGCGGAACAGCGTTCGTTTAGCGTCAGTGCCTGCTCTTGCTACTGAACATGAGACTACCGCCGCAGCCGGTTGGTCTTATCACCCTCCTGCTGTAGCGAGCGCTCGCGGCAGTAGTAGTAGTAGTAGTAGCAGTAGCACTAGTAGTAGCAGTAGTAGTAGTAGTGGTAGTAGTACTAGTAGTACTACTGGTAGCAGTCGTCGTGCTAGCGACGTTGTTACACTCGCGACGGTACACGTTGCTGCTAAGCGCGCTGCCGCTGCTACCGCCGTCCCGCCTGCCGCTGCTGCTGCTGCTGCTGCTGCTGCTGCGCCTGCTACTGCTGCGCCTGCTACGGCTGCGCCTGCTGAGGCTGCTGCTGCGCCTGCTACTGTTGCGTCTGCTGCGGCTGCTGCTGCGGCTGCTTCTGCTGCACCTGCTGCTACTGCTACTACTACTGACGACAACGCTCCTGGCACAGCGCAGTACTGGCAACCGGGTTTTTACCTCCCCACTACTGTTGATGACTTTGATGACCTGCCGCACGTTGCACAGCCCCTCTCCTCCACCACTACATCGACGGACGCCCTCGACGCCGCTCGCGCTGAGAGTTACAGCTATTCGGACACTCAGCCCCTGAACCGAGAAGAAGAGGAGGAGGAGGAGCAGCAACAGGGTGAGACAGAGAACGACGCTGACGACGAGGCGTACGAAGAACCCGAAGGGCAAGGGGTGAGCGGTACGTTTTTCGGCTTCCCTCTTCGACCTTTCGACCTCACTTCCTCCACTGCTAGCGCCCCCCCGTCCGGTCCGTGGCGACTGCCCTCACCGCCACCTTACGAGGGCGGCGGCGGCGCTTCATCTTCTACCGCTACACACAGCACGGACGGCGTGTGGCTGCGCTGTTCCAACAACGAGACCTCCGATACCACCAGCGCTGACGCTGCTCCTGCTATCGGTTCTGCTGCTGATTCAGCTCACGCTGATGGTGTTACTCATCCTGCGGGTGTGAAACGTTCTAAGGTGAGTTCCAGAACAACAAGGCCCACTAAGAAGAGAAAAATACAAGAAAAAGAAGGAGATGGACGAGAAGAAGCAGAGAAAACACTCGGGTTAGAGTTCTGCTTAGACGGAGCTTTGACGCTGGAGATCTGGGAGGACGTGGCTAGACTGTCTAGGAGGCCGCGCTACACAAAAGACGGCCAGGTGAAAGAGGCGAATACCAGTGAACTGAGTACCACGGCGAAGTGAACCCCTGGAGAAGTGAGTACCAAAGAGAAGTGAACCATTGGGAAAAGTGGGTACTAGAGAGAGGTGAACCCCTAGGAGAAGTGAGTACCGGGGCGAAGTGAACCCCTAGGAGAAGTGAGTGCCAGAGAGAAGTGAACCCCGTACAATACCAGGAGACAATACTGAATTGCTATTAGTTTACACTCACATATACATTGACCTCCTGGGTCTGGCTAGTAATATTGGTGGGGATATATATTCTAGTGTTGCCTTTCCCTTACACCTACTTCTCTCTAAAGACTGACGACTTCTTCAGATAATGAAAATAATGCATAAATGCATAAAGGGAAAATGATACTATGGTTATGTCATTGATTCCCGTATGGACACAGCTTCTTTTTTTTACCTATAAAAGATAGAGTTCACAAACTACAGGTGATTATTCGAATTTCACTTTATTATTTAGGACATTATAAATTGCACATTCAGGTTATATGGTTTTCATGCAATCAAAGAAAAGCGATTTTTTTTGGATATTCTAAAGATAAGGGGCTCCAAAAATATCCCTCCTTTGTTGCAGGTTAATTACAATTATATACAAACTAATGCATCCTTCCTTTCTCAGAACGGTTGTAACTGAATTTCACAAATGTATAACGTATTAATTAACAGAGATAGGGTCAGTCTACTACTGCAGATGACTACGCCCCCTCAAACATGCCGTTCTGGGCTCTGATACATTGTGACGTCAGACCAGGCCTTAAATAAATTCAGACACCAAAGGTTAAGGCTATACCGAGGTCATTAATATGTCATTTCAGTTGAGCACTACCCCTATCTCTTTGATATCCCACCTGTGGTCATGGCATTGATACGAGCTGATTAGAGCTATTAGGTCGAGCGCCTCACATCACTAGCCTTGTTCTCTACCTGAGAGTAGGAATAAAGGAAGGGGTGAAGGGCCTGGCACTACGTCATAACCTGTTGGGTCCAATCCATCAATTTTTGGATGCAGACTGAGACAGATGTGCGTTTTAAATGAAAATTACTGATTCAATGTAAAGGAGGGGCAAAGAAAATAGTTCTCTCATAAGATCCATTACGTTTTAACCTGCAACATGCGCTTTAAGCTTCCTTTATTACCTATAAAAGATAGAGTTCACAAGATACAGGTGATTATTCGAATTTCACTTTATTATTTAGGACATTGTAAACTACAAATTCAGGATATATGGTTTATATGCAATCAAAGAGTGATCCGACCTGCCGACCTTAGTTTTTCAGACAATAGTTATGACTGGAAAGAAATATATTATATGTACAAGTTGGCCTACTCTCTTACAACACTAAGACGTCACTTTCAATCATCAGCAAATATTTCTTTCCAGTAATAACTATGGTCTGAAAAACTAAGGTTGGCAGGTCGGATCACTCTCTTTTTCTCTCTGTTTTTTAAGAATATAATCTATGAGGGATATTTTTGGAGCCCCTTTTCTTTAGAAAATAAATCTTTTTTTGCCCTTTTCCTATTAGCAATTATGACGGTGTCACATCCTACCGCCCTATACTTGTCAAATGAATACACCCTGCATATCAAACAATATACTCAGTGTTTTGATACAAGTATTCATCAATAAAACATCAAGTTGATGACTATACTAAAATTAAACTCATATCAGACAGTACAGTATGTTTGGCAACACTATTTTGTACAATAGGCTATGGGAATACTCTTTACACAAATAACGCAATATCAAGCTAGTTTCAAATAGAATCATCAAACAATAGCAGCTCTGAGCAACTCTTTCATCCTACTGAAACTCTTTCATCCACTGTAATATACATTTTATGACCTTCATCTCATCTCAATATCTATCTAATGACCCTGGTGTCTAGTTAGCCGCAGCCCTCCTTGATCTCATATCCCACCTCCCACACCCCTTCTCCATCGCTTCCTCTTGATTTTATAGTTTTCCCTTCTGGAAGTATCCACATATTGTAGATGCAAACTGTGTCTTCTACCACCAAGATTCTATTAGGAATTTAGTTTTCCAATAGGATATTATGACAACCCTAACTGTGGATAGCACACACATATTATTTATATTTTCAGTGAGAAGAAAACATTTCCCTATTCCAGCAATTTACAAATACGTTCTGGTGATACATGCATGTAAAAAATGTATGAAAGTAGATAATACTATCTTTGATAAGTAATTTATAATGATAAGGACATTTATTATTTTAATTGGTTAATTGGCTGTCAATCCCAGTGGGCACAAAACGTTGAATCAACATTGATAAAGGGTTGACAATGTTGATTCAATCTTGATCCAATGTTAATTCAAAGTTGATTCAAAATTGAACAGTATTTTGTGCCCACTGGGATACGCTACCATGACACCCATCATGTTAAGAGTGTAGGTGTGACCCATGAAGCAACACTCATAAGACAATAGCCCTGCCCCTACCCGGCCAGTACAGTGTGAGGTGCGAAATACATTTATATACAGGTCACCATGTCCCATAAACCAGAGAGCAACAGGTACATCTACATGTATGCATGTTCCAGGTAGGTACGCTACCATCTGATAATAAACCTTGATTTTTTTGTAAGTACATTCCAAAACTATACATTTGATGATACACTTAATCAATTGTGTCTTATTCCCATATCCCAGTGTGTATAATGCAAATATGTTATATCCATGCGTCTTTCTATTTCCCAGAGTAAGAACTTTCAGTCGGAGCTAGCCGAACCCTGGTGGCTCCCCCTTCCACCAGAAGGCGGGTGCCGTTCCCCCAGTACCCCTGGAGACATCCCCGGCCACCAGAGAGCTTGTGCCACTCCCCAAGTCCCCGTGGAGGCTCCCCCGGTCATTTCGAGCCGCAAATGCCGTCCCTCAGCATCGTCCCAAAAACTGATGAAAAACATTAAAAAACCTTTACCAGTCTAGATATCTTAACACTGTCTCTATGCAAAATGCGGTCTGTTGTCACAATGCAGCTCTGGTCAAGTAAAGGTATGACAACCATATACATATGAAGCGTTTGGATACAAAACAACATAATTCAATCCCAGAATTAAAGCATATAGTGCTTTTTGCAAAGACACCCTTTAATATATATGTACATATATGTACATATACATGAATATATATATATATATATATATATATATATATATATATATATATATATATATATATATATATATAGGCCTACCGTACCGTTGCGATAAAGCGCCTGGTCTTGAATAAGCGCCGGTCTTGAATAAGCGCCGGGGTGTAGGGGCTTCCAAATATTTCTTAAGCACTAAAATCGTGACCTTGAATAAGCGCCTGTCTTGTATAAGCGCCTAGGTAAAAGCCTAGGTAAAAGCCGCTTAATCGCGACGGTACGGTATATATATATATATATATATATATATATATATATATATGTATATATATATATATAATGTAGGCACACACGGGGCAAAACCTTTAAATACATGTACTTTATATATATATATATATATATATATATATATATATATATATGTGTGTGTGTGTGTGTGTGTGTGGGTGTGTACGTCGTCCAGCTAAGAGGCCACTCCATCCCTCCTACACCCATGCACCGACCACCTCCTAATGTAGGCTAGATCCCTCTGCCACCCCGCCCCCCCCCTCCCCTGCCTGCCCCCCTCCCCCCCCCCCCAACTCATACACACCACTGCTGACACTTTAAAATCGAAATTGACATAGCAACATAAAAATACAGGCCAGTCTATGCCATTTTGTCATTATTGCTGCCCTTATCCCATTCAGTGTCAGTGAGACACTCGCCAGTATGGATGTTGATGCATGCATTATAGAGGCAGTGTTCATATGGGCTCTTAGATGATCACTTTCACAATTAGCCCAAGTGAAAAAGTTCTGCAGTATACAGTTAGAGCAGGGTATTATGTGATTTGTATTCAAACCTTGGGACTCCAACACGATTTAGTATGAGGCACCTCAATATCAGTGTTCTTATCTATAGCATATACATATGTTCTGCTTGGTAGAGGTATATAGTTGTAAAATACCAGTCACTGTGCATAGATATTACTCGAGGCTATGCCAGGTTTTCTGCCAAAGGAATCTTTGGGGAGAAATACTGTATATCCTTACTCACTAGGACTACATTGATGTCCTCAAAGTCTTAAGCAGTAGCAGGAGCTGCTATACGTGATACAGCCTTCAGGAGATGACTTGTAGTCACCTCTCCCCTCCTGTACTTGGACCACAGACTGGCAAGTCGACCCTGGATGGTTTTGGTCTGTTTCCGCTGGTACTTTCTGATTTTGTCCTCAGCTATGAGCTGCTGAGTGAGTGGGATGGAATCTGCCTCCCTGTGTAGGACCTCAATGAGCCTGAACAAAGGAAGATTGGCACGCTGAGCCTTCTTGTTTAACCGGTTGTGCCAACCTTCCACATCATTGTTTGTACGGATGGCACGTTTGTACACACACCATGTCTCAGGAGGGAACTGTCCATCAATCCAGGTTGCTCTCACATAGTTGGTCAGGGGCCGGAGCTGGTCAGTGGTCTGAGCACTAAGGGAGCGTTCATTATTTATGCCAGGGGGGGGGGGTGTGCAAATCAGGGGGGGGGGTCATTTTTTTTAGGGGTATTCGGAGGGGGGGGTCTTTTTTTTTCAACCTATTCTTAGGGGGGGGTCTTTTTTTTCAACCTATTCTGAGGGGGGGGGTCATTTTTTTTAGGGGTATTTATTGGGAGGGGTAATTTTTTGACACAACGTGACGCGAATTTCACGACACATGTCGCGACTTGGGGTCATAAAGACGGTAGAACTTTGCTAAATTTCTTGCCTACCAATCAACACATGAATGATTCACTACTTTTCTTTTCCTAAAGCAACAATAATTAACTGGAGAAAGAGCATTAATTCAACACGAGAAGAGTACAGAATGTAGGGAGTCTAAACAGAAAAGCTATCAGTGTGCAGTTAGATGAATGCTATTGTGGCACCGAAATATGACAGTACTGTATCCGAAATAGTTTGGGTTAATTGGACTTTAGCCTTGCCCATCACGTTTTGGCATCCATATGCAAGGGTGAACTTGCCTACATTTTTAGACCCTGCCTTTCTTCCCAATAGAGGAGCAGATGCATAGTATGCAACATGCAGATCTACCTCATATAATGTTGATACATTGTAGCTTAGGTCCACTCCACCAGTCAAAGGCGTGATTACACTACCGTAAAACCTCGCGTATAAGCCTAACTCGCGTATAAGCCGCACCCTGACTTTGGGCTGATCATATAAGCCGCACCAGCGATCTGATTATGGTGACTTTTATATTGTACCATAGGAGCAAAAACTCGCGTATAAGCCGCACCCTGACTCTGTGCCGATCCTATAAGCCGCACTGGCGATCTGATTCGCGTACAAGCCGCGGCTTATACGCGAGGTTTTACGGTAGTCATGATACACACTTTTCCTTGGTATCTTGTACCAGACCCTGCTAAATGAGCCACAGCGTTCTGATTGCAGAGCTCTCAATATTTTTAGAATACCTTCACCATCTCCCTGATAGCTGCCTGCTTCTCACAGATTCTAGGACTTATAAAATCAGCAGACTCATAGAGTAGACATGATCATCCCACTATAAATCGGTGTACCGAATGCCTTGAAATGTAGCAAATAGCCACCAGATCCACAGAGTTTTCTGCTGCGGATGCCACTCCTTCTGTCGCCAATTTCTAAATCTCCCTCTAAGTTCATCTTTGGCTTCAACAGAAATCAGGCACTGAATAATCATTGCTACTCATCGCTACTTGGCCTCATCAGAATTTTTAGAGCTCTATATTTGGTTCTGGTCAAGTTGCTTCCGATGCTCTGCAGGGTTATCAGTGAGTTATTCATCACTATTTTAAAGCTTTTATTTTTTTGGAGTCAATGCATTCCCATGGCTTGGTTATACTGACCACACACTAGAATATTGAAGGCAGGTACCTTATGGCATTTCCTCAAATAAAGGTTATCAACTATGGTGCACGTAACATCCATGCATACCATTGATGGCTTAAGCGATTGTAATTGATCCGTGCCGTTATATAACAAAGACACATTCCCCTGTGACTCTTTGTTCAACTTCAAATTCTCACCCTCAGCTCCCTATTTCTTACTGATCCTAGCGTTTGGAAAACCAAACTAGGTTTAAATAGTGATCTTGTTCCTTTAACTGCAAATTATGATACCAGGATACATTAAAATGGGCCGATTGACCTCTAGATTTTCAAAATTTTCTTCAGGTTTGCCACTATTATAATGTCCAGAGCATCCCTTCATCAAACATCTTTGTTTTAAGCTGCAGTAGCGCGGAACAGGGGGGGGGGGGGGGCTGGGGGCCTAGTAAAGTGGGGGAGCCAATCTTTTTGGGAAACATGAACATTCTAGACTCAGACTACCCAAGAATACACCAATCTCGAGGTAAAATTCCTAAAACTTTCTTGAAAGACAAGCTCAAAGTCCCTCAGAACACATCAATTTCAATGTAAAATTACAAAATTTCCCAGGATCATATTGTAGACTTCCGACCACTCTGAATACACTAATATAAAGGTCAAATTCCCAAATTTTCCTGGGGCTTGTGGCCCCAAAACAACCATTTGTTTCTCCCTCTAACCAACCCTCATCAGCTGGCTTTGGGAGCTGGGCCCCCCAACTTTATCCACCTTCCGCGGCCCCTGAGCTGGGCCATTTCATGGTACTTCTACCAAACAGTATTAGCAGGACTTGTAGGTGGGGACCAAAATAATCACACCAATTTTTAGCAAAAATATCAAACGTGCCACGGAAACAGAAAAATGCGCGCTCTCCACATAAATATATTCACCATATTGTTATGCCCTATAACCACTCCCTCAAATAATGGTTAAGCACATGCTATAATAGGTTATAGTATAGGACTATGTGGACTTTGTATGTCGTTGATGCCATTATTAAGTATTTATAAACGTCTATGGTGAGGGGGGGGGTCATTTTTTTTCAACCTATTCGGAGGGGGGGGGTCTTTTTTTTTTGACCCATTCGGAGGGGGGGGTCTTTTTTTTTTGACCCATTCAGAGGGGGGGGGTCTTTTTTTTTTGACGTATTCGTTTTGCCAAACGCCCGCCCCCCCCCCTGCCATAAATAATGAACGCTCCCTAAGTGCCTCAAATGATGGCCGTATGTGCTCTACTGGCACATAGGGCAGAGCAAAGATGAGCTTGATGAACTCCTGAGCAGGGCCAACTTCAAGGTAGGCAGCAGCCAGTCCCAGTGATTGAACATTGCGGAACACAGCCTGACCCCAATGGAAGCTGCAGCCACGAATAATAGCTCCAGGGAAGACACTCTCAATAGCACTCCAAATAGCCTTCTCGAAATCAGTAGTTGCTGTAACAACATTTATGTTTGGAGCAAGTGCTTTCACTGCACGCAGCACAGCTTTATAGTCTCGTTTCCGCCGCTTACTCATAAGAATGAAGCAGAGAGGCAGCTGCATCATGTTGCCTCCATTCTCATCACTGAGAAATGCATGAATGGAAAACATCTGATAGAAAGGTTTACTTACAACCTTAAAGGTGCCATCAAGGAAGATTGACGTGGCTTGACTGAGAAGATCCAGTTGGTGGGTGGTGGCAAATAGGAGGTGGCGGCCTTCATCATCCACTCTGATGTCCTCCTTGAAGAAGTCATCTGGCATATGGCTGGGATCAATGATAAAGTTGAGATCAGTAGGTTCAATTGGACGGGCCTTCTGGCGCTGATAGTTACTACTCCTAGCCAAGGATGCTGGGACTGGCCGGCTACCAGATGGCATGTCAGGCTTCAGGTCTGTGGACATTACTTCGTCCACTATTGCTGCCGCAGATTTAAAAACGTTTTTGCTTGCCAGCGTGTGCACCTTCTTGATCACCTTAACCTTTTTGTCTATTCCCGGTTTGCCAGGATGACTATGCTTGATAGGACCTCTGGTGTAGGTTTCACCATCCTGGGACACAGTGGCTTTACAGATGATGTGTTTTTCCCGGATACTACATTTCCAGGTAGGCCTGTCTTTCCTCTTCACGTATGTGTAGCCATGGTTGTCACAGAGCAGGTCACCACCACGCTGAGTTCCACCAGGTATCAACTCAAACTTGACTTCAGTAGACTGGTTCAGGAAAGGAGTCAGATCAGGCATTGCGGGGGCCGGTGCTGGTGGAATGGGTGGTGGCTCTGCCACAGGATCGGCAAAGGGAGCTGTCACATTGAAAGATGGCATCTGGTGTACCCCTGGACCGTCTCCAGCGGCAGGGGCGACCCCGGGGCCGTCTCCAGCGGCAGGGGCGAACCCTGGACCGTCTCCAGCGGCAGGGGCGACCCCTGGACCGTCCCCAGCGGCAGGGGCGAGCACCATATCTTCTCCAGCTGCATATATATCATCTGCAGGGACAATGATAGGCCTATCTAGATTTCTAGACAGACGTGTTGATTCTGCATCTGGTCCAGTAGAAGGGCAAAATAGACAGTGCCATTCTCTATCCTCTCTCACTATGATCCTGTAGTCACCTTGGCTGATTCCTGTATTGCATAGCCTATGTTGCCATTGAATACAGGAGACGCACTGTAATGCATGTTGAAGTGGTCTGATCTGTGATTTACAGACAACACACGACCTGCTATCAACAGAGACCACTTGTGCATGTTTGAACTTTTTTTTCGGTGGCATTCTGGTAAACATCAACCACGACTGGAGATACCTACAGCACAACAGCAGAGGCTAAAGTGTACAAGTGAGAAAGGAGGGAGAGACCCCTCCACCAAGCACTACACCTAAGCTTTTATCTTTACTGAGCTACTCAGTCACTCGTTTATTTTGATGAATGAGCTACTGTCTGTTACGTTGTTGCATAATACTATCAATAGGTGTCTGTCAGTGTGTCTGGGAGCAGATGCCGTCATCTCCTCACATCGTCTACCATAACACAGACCCCCGCCCCCTCCTCGTCGCCTGCTGGGCCCATCACACACCACACACACTCGGTCCTGACCCCCTGTAATCTCTGTCACTGGTGTTGTGGCGGTACTCTCAGATGCCCACTATGGAAAATGTTGAAGAACTAAATGTCAATTGGTGAATTTTGATAACTATCTGGTACACCAATCTTTAGGTTTCGGTGGCACTACAAAAATGCATGTCATTCACACATAGTTTATAGAGTAGAAACTGGGATTTAGTTCTGTATGGTGCAATCTCCCCTTTTGAACAGCACCCCCCCCCCCACCGCCCTGTACAATATCTAACCATTGGCCTCAGTGTGTGATATCGGAGGTAGCTGTACACGATCTAGGTCTATGATATGTTTGTGATGAGGCCAAATAAAAAAAAAGGTTTCCGGTGACCTGACCAGGTCTAGCGAAAAAGTGCCGGGTCTCCCTCTTTTTTCAATTCCCTCTCCTTTTTTGCCACTTTTTGTTTTTTACTGTTTGTAAATTGGACAATTATTAAGGATTTTAGAGCGAAAATTCTAAATCAAGGCCAAGGAATGAGATAAACAAAAAAAAATCCGGCACGCCGGGCCTGCTTTCTCATGCTACTGGAAACCAACCTTTTTTAAAATGTTGGCCTAAACTACTTTAAAAATGACGTTCGCCTCTTTACACTTATAAGTCAGCAGGTCGTTAAGCCATAAATTCTCGTGGCCACCAGTCGGTGCCTCTCTTATCTTCTTCAGAGAGAATGCCGTCTTAATTGCCCTGGTATGGGGCCAGGTTGGGCACGGCAGGTGGTATTTACTGTGATATTGGTAATGAGCTGCTCTTAAAGACGTGTAGAACCGTCATGTGTATCAATGACGTGATCTGTATCAACCACACATCACGGCTGACCATGCAAACGTGATGTGTATCAAAACAAAAGTGATGTGTAGTAATCATCCAACTGTGCTGTGTAGTAACTAACGTGATGTGTATCAATCAATAAGAGGGTTGATGCACTCCCAGAGGGTCAGCATGATGCCGACCCTTTAACCCTTTAAGGGTGAGTAACTGTCCTATGATGTATTGGTGCATCATGCCGACTTATCTGGAGTTTGTCAACGCCGTATGGTCAGCATAATGCTTGAATGCAACCCTGGTGAGTTACTCACCAGGGCATGATGCATTTCTTTGGTTCAATGAGCTCTAAACGAACTCTTTTATTGACAAAAAACACATTCGAGACGTGGTATACATTTATCAATATTGATGGGTCACATACTGCTTTGATGTACTGAGGCCTTTGATATCATAATGCATGAATGTATCCCTGGTGAGTACCTCGCCAGTGTTACATTCAAGCACCATACCGATCATTAAGATGAGACATTCCCGAAGGATGACTGTAACATTACTATTACTATCAGTCCTAAATGATAGTAATACAGTTTTTAACCATTTTGAGATTGAGATAAAGATGGATTGAAAAGACAGAAATGGCCTTTTCTAAACTTATTATATTTGACATGTGTTGAGCATGTTTGCACATTCAATTATTCAAATAGAAATAGTACATTTGTATTGTTAAATATTAGTGTTTGTTGCAGTGGGCCTATATTGGAAATCAAATGCTGGGGTGACATGTGTATTACAAGTTTGCCCTGGTGTTTAATTTCTAGCCTTGGAATAATGTTAAAACATGAAATCAATATCACTTTCTGCAAGCATGGGCCATTACGGGGCCAGCAGTCAAACCAGCGGCCCAGGGCATGAGTCTATGATAGGATTGTAGGACTGTGACAGGGTTCTGGATTTTGATACCGATAAGGGCTGACATCATGAACGCTATCTGTAGTAAAATAACGTTATCTGTATCAAAACTATGATTTATGGATAAGGCAAAAACGGACCGGGCAGGTCTGTGAAGTGGATTTTTTTGGTAAGTGGTAGGCCACGGGCTTAGAGTAGGATAGGTACACATTGCGGCTTAAAGGTACAATTTGTTAGGATGGTGGAATTTTGATACAGACATGGTAAGAACTTAATACGTGTAAATACTACACTTATGAAGAGAACGGGTTTTGATACAGATAACGTCAGTGTAATCCTATTTTCACTTAATACACATGATAACGGCATATTGATACAGATAACTTGATACAGATAACGTGTTTTTGATACATATACATAGACAAAGCTGCACGAGTTTCAGTCTGTTGGCTGGGTTATTTCATGAGTTGACCTTGGGCCCTATTTCACGAGGCCGTAGGCCGAGTGAAATGCGGCCCAATGGTCAACAAGTGAAATAACCCAGTGAACAGACTGAAATAAGTGTACCTTTGTGTTTATTTTGTATGATTTTCGATTGAATCTACCAAAATTATGATAGGGGGAGCCTAAAATAGCTTATTTCCATCCCGTTTCTACCTCTTTCAAATGTAAACATACGCCATATTGATGACGTCACAGGGCCGTGAAATACGGCTATGGGTTATTTCACGGGGGGTGTTAAATACGGCACTCCTTGGTTAAATCAATGGGGCTACCGTATTTGATTAAAAAAATTAAATATCATGTTTGGATGGTCAGGCGTGATATGTAGTTGATACACATCACGTCATTGATACACATTACGGTTCTACGTGGCCCCCTCCGACCACGCCCCCTCCCCCCCCCCCGTCTCCTGCACCCTGGATGTGCTACTGAATGTGCTACTGTACCATACCACCACCGCAGGCCCGCCTCCAGGTCTCTGTATCATAAAGGTTTGGTAACTGAGGAGCAGATCAAGGGCAGGATACCGTAGGGTATATGAGATATAAACAATTAAATTTGATACATGATTTTGTGTCAATGGCATTGTCCAGAGCTACTGTCTTGGGTTATAATGGGGAAAAATGACATTTGATAAATAGATATGTGTGTGACAGTGGGCTTTCTGGGATTGATTATGTCGAGAATAACATGTTTGCCAATTCCATCTATCAACCACAGCTCCCGAACACATATCCACATAGAGCCAATCTTAGTATGAATGGCCACCATGGCCACTGCCAGCTTGATGTACCCACTTCTCTCTGGTACTCGGTTCACCCAGGGGTTCACTTATCTTTGGTGTTCATTTTTCTCACGGGTTCACTTCTCCCTGGTACTCAGTTGACCAAGGGGATCAGTTCTCCCTGGTACTCAGTTCCTCATGGGCTCACTTCGCTGTGGTAGTCACTTCACCTGTAACCAAAGAGGCGTCTCTGACCAGAAGCAAGCGAGTGCACTTCACGGCCGACGCGCTGCGCGAGCTCATAGCACGCATCGCCGATATCCGCGCAGTGGTGCGCATACGCGACACAGCGGC
The DNA here is from genome assembly GCA_947462335.1 of Harmothoe impar. Lineage (NCBI taxonomy): Eukaryota > Metazoa > Annelida > Polychaeta > Phyllodocida > Polynoidae > Harmothoe > Harmothoe impar. The sequence continues at coordinate 5,639,674 of OX381720.1, read as the reverse complement.
CGCGCAAGGAAAACCTAATCACACCCCCTGGTTCGCAGTGCTGGATGAGGCGGGCGAAGTGTACGCAGCTGTGAGCTACTACAGCGGTAAGAACCTCGTCCACGTGCGCAAGTACGAAGGTCCTGACAAAAAACCCACACAGCAGGGGGTGACGCTGTCCGCCAGAGCGCTCAAAGAGTTGGATGACAAAACAGAGATCATTCTGAAATATCTCGGCATAGATTCGGAATGAGAGACGCTCAACGCTCACGCGCGCACACACACACAGCGTTTGACGTACGCTGTATGAGACAGACAGACAGACAGACAGACGGATACACAGACAGCAGACAGAAAGATAGTTACATAGACGACAGATTGATAGATGGCTAGATAGATAGATAGATAGTTAGACGGCTAAGTAGTTGGTAACCGAGTGAAAAAAAACATGACACAGTACGTATGCGAAAAGTGTTTCAAAATGTTTAAAAGAGCGTACAACCACGAGAGACACGTAGAAAATTGTAGAGTAGTAGCTAAGTTTTGCCCTCTATGCGGCGAAGGGGATTGCCGAAAGAGCGCTTGTCGACGCGAATCTCTGGACGGGGTGACCGTCCCTCCGCGCATATGTGCTGTACCGAACGGGGAGGAAACGTTCACGGCGAATTGGCCTGCGATACAAACGGGCGTCAGGATGCACGGGACTCGCGTGAGTGTAACAAACTTCAGGCTACCAACCGGCGAGTTGAGTGACGCTGTAGATACTATGCGTCGCATTCACTTGACACAAAGATTCAGATACAAAGTGGGTTTCTCGGTAGGCTTACTGTTACAACACAGAGAAGACAAGAGCAAACTGCGCTACTTCCACGCCTCCCAGAACAACGCAACTCTCATACAACCGCTCCCTACTGTAACTAATTCAGAAACTTTGGAAGAGCTCCTCTCAAAGATGCAAAACACCGTCGCTTGCGAGGAGGTACGGAAACTTTGCGACGCTGACACCAAGTGGCACGTTCTTTTTCCTACCAATTTGAACATCTGCGTTTACATGGGACCGGGGGAATTCCCCATAGGCGGTAGGATCACTCAGGCCGGTCGAGTTGGAAAGAGAAGCGGCGTGTTAGATTTTCCCAACAAGGACAACCTCTGCATCTTCCGCTGCATTTCCTTTCACTTATACAACACCAGCAAGCGCGCTTCAGATTTGTTACGTCAGTTCTGTCCCGCTGCCACACCTGAATCCTTTCCGGGTCTGAACATCCGCGACTTACCCGCGTTAGAGAACTTGTTTGACGTACAAATAGCGGTTTACACCGCGTCGCGTCAAGTGCCGGGGCGGAAGTTGAGAAGACGCGTTACTCTGATCAGACCGCCTTCCAGAACTGTGGCCGCCCGAGGTAAAGTCAACCTACACCTGACGGCGAAAGGCGGTTTGCACGTCTCTCTCGTCACGGACTTCAACGCGTACGCGGGCATATACGAATGTTGCAAGTGTAAGGCGGCGTTCACCACCGAGTTCTTGCTGAAGCGACACAGGAACCAGCTTTCCTCTTGCCGACAAGTCAAGTTGCGCTACGTAGGTGGCATCTACCAAAATTCGAGAACGATTTTCGAAGCGCTAGCAGACTTCTCCATTTTTCCCCCCGACGGACATTCCGGAATCTACCCTTACAAGATCGCCTTCGATTTCGAGGCTTTCTTCAGACCGTGCAAAGAACCGTCGACGGAGCACGTGTCCCTGCTGTGGGATCACGTCCCTTTGTCGGCTAGCGTCGCATCCGACTTTCCGGGGTGGGAGGGGCCCGTCTGCTTCGTCAGAGCGTCCGACGCAGATTCCGACCCCTTGTTGGACCGAGTTTTAAATCACATAAACGAGAACGCCAAAGCGATCGGGGAAGCTGTGCTAGAACTTTACCGACCGACGTTAGCGAAGTTAGATGCGGCGATAGGTGAAGCTCTCCTGCTGGAGGAGGCGACGTTCACCACCCCTTCTCCAGGCGGCTTCGCTGCGGCTCAGACCAGACACCCGTTAGTTCAACTGAAGAAGCGTCTTCTGAGATACATCCGTCAAGCTCCAGTGGTGGGCTTCAACTCGGGGCGTTACGACTTGAACCTGATCAAAATACGCCTTCACTCGTTCTTCGCCTCCGGAGACCGAAGAAACCAAGAATTCAGCGTCATAAAGAGAAGCAATCAATACTTGGCGGTTTACACACAGCACACGGTTTTCTTGGACGTAGTCAACTATTTGGCACCCGGTTACAACTACGCGACCTATTTGCGAGCTTTCACCAGGAACGAAGAGAAAGGTCACTTTCCTTACGAATGGATGACGTCTACCAGGAAACTGGCAAACAGAACGCTGCCGCCGAGATCGGCTTTCGACAGCGAGCTGACGGGCGTCAAAATGTCCGAATCCGACTACGCCGCATGTCAGAAAGTTTGGTCCGACGAGAAGATGCAAACTATGGAAGACTACTTGATCCACTACAACAACAAAGACGTGAAACCTTTCATAGAAGCTCTGAAAAATCACGCTAAATTTTTCCAAGATCGCGGCATCGACATGTTGAAAGACGGAGTTTCTCTCGCCGGTTTGACTTTACGCTTCCTCTTCCAAAACCTAGAAGACGCGTTCACAACGTTTCCCCAGTTCGACGCCGTCCTCCACGCTCTGATCAAAGAGAATCTAGTCGGCGGTCCTTCCATCATCTTCCATAGATTTCACGAGAAGGGCACCACGCGGATAAGGGAGCACAAGTACGGCGAAGAAGCGAGACCGTGCCAACACATCCTAGGACTAGACGCTAACTCTCTGTACTTGCGCTGCATGAGCGAAGCGCACTGCACGGGCTATTACGCGGTGAGACGGCCCGAGACCGAGTTCAAGCCCGAAATCAGGCAAAGAAACTCTCACAGCGCTTTGGAGTGGTTACGCTTCGTAGAGCACGACCGCGACGTGAAACTGCGCCACGCTCTGAACGGCGGCGAGATGGCGGTAGGCTGTCGGAGAATTCGCGTGGACGGATTTCACGCGGCCTCTAATACGGTTTTCCAGTTTCACGGGTGTTGGTTCCACGCTCACGAGTGCATACCGTCGCACCGATATCAGTGCGCTTCACTGAGAGAGGAGAGACGCGACAGAACGACCAGAGTAAGCGCTTACTTGAAAGCGTTAGGTTACAAGCTGGTCGTCGTGTGGGAGTGCGAATGGCGAGAGATGAAGCGTCGAGATGAGCGGGTCAAGGCCTCCCAACAACGCTGGAAGGTTGACGCTTTGAAAGTGTCTCGAAACGCGATGAGCGAGAGCGACATCCTTTCCGCTGTGAAAGAGGAGAAAATGTTCGGTTTAGTTCAAGTGGACATCACTACGCCGCCTCACCTACGAGAGTACTTCGAAGAAATGACCCCCGTTTTCAAGAACGCGACCGTTTCAAAATCGGACATAGGCCCTCACATGTCAGACTTTGCGCAGGAAGAAAAGCTGTTGAACACGCCTCAGAGATGTCTGATAGGGAGTTACCACGGAAAAAATATTCTCTTGGGAACGCCGCTTCTCAAGTGGTATTTAGAGCACAGTTTGATAGTCACCAAAGTGCAGCTGGTGGTAGAATACCTACCTAAACGCTCCTTTGCCGGTTTCGCGGACGAAGTGACGGCGGCGCGAAGACGTGGCGACGTGAACGAGAACGAGAAAATTCTGTCAGACTGTTACAAGTTAATGGGAAACGCTACGTACGGTAAAACAATCTGCAACAAAGAAAAACACACGGCGGTGAGATACACTGACAGTCGGAAGTTCGAACTATTGGCCAATTCGTGGCGCTTCAAAAAGGCGTCCGAGTTGACTTCCGATCTGTTTGAAGTCGAACTACAACCGAAAACGGTCAAGAACAACCTCCCTATTCAGATAGGGTTCATGGTATACCAGTACGCGAAGTTGAAAATGTTAGAGTTCACATACGACTTCTTGGATAGATTCGTCGATCGGCGCGATTATGCCCTTTGTCAAATGGACACCGACAGTCTTTACATGGCTCTCAGCGGTGCCACGTTGGATGACCTAGTGAAACCTCGCCTGAGAGAGACGTACTTCAGAGAGAAACGAAAGTGGCTTCCGACAGCGGTGTGCGACGAGCACTTAGAGCTTTTCGTGAAGACAAAAACGGAAAGAGTGCGAGAATGGTGTGCGCCGCCCGGCGGATGTTGTGAGAGACGGTACCTTCACGATCTGAGAACTTCGGGGCTCATGAAAGCGGAGTGGGAAGGTGACGGGATCCTAAGTCTCAACCCTAAGACTTACATTTGCTACGATCGAGTCAGCGACACTGGTGAAAGAAAATCCAAAAAATGGAGTGCAAAAGGCGTACAGAAGAAACAAAACCCCCAGGAACCAGACGCCTTCTTGGATGTTCTTCGCCAACGAAAAACTCTCATTGCTGTAAATAGAAATTTCAAAGTGGTGCGAAACAAAATGGTCACCTACACCATAGAGAAAGACGGCGTGCGCTACTTGTATTATAAGCGTCGCGTGCATTCTGACGGTGTGACAACGAGTCCTTTAGAGATATGAAAAAAAAAAAAAAAAAAAAATAAGCGTGTGCATCTTTTCAAAAATAGAGTGTTTATCAAGATTGAAAAAAAAATAAATAAAAAAAAATTAAAAGAAAATATTGTTGTGTTTTTATTATCATACGGCTTCTTTTACTAGTAAGTCGCGCAGTCTCTTAAAGCGTCACTCATGTGACGACGTCGCTTCCAGTCACGGGATCCTAAACAAAAAAAAAACTTCTTCTTCTTCCGGTCACGTGATCAATCAGGTCGCTTCCGGTTGGCCATTAAGTCGTGTGACGTCACTTCCGGTCACGTGACTCATCAGGTCACTTCCGATCACGTGATCCTAAATTAGGTCATATGACGTCACTTCCGGTCCCCTAAGTAGGTCAGTAGGTTACCCAGAATGCACCATCCCCTGAGTAGGTCACTTCCGGTCACCCAATGGAGGCCTCTGATTGGCTGCAGGGTTACCCAGAATGCACCGCTAATCCCCTAAGTAGGTCACTTCCGGTCACGTGACCAAATGGAGGCCTCTGATTGGCTAACTAGGTCACGTGACGTCACCACTAATCCCCTAAGTAGGTCACTTCCGGTCACGTGACCAAATGGAGGCCTCTGATTGGCTGCATGTCGATTGAGTAATAAACAGTACTTAACTATAGTCCCGTTCCGATACATACTATACTACTCACTACGTAGCTGTTCAAGGGTTAACTGTACCTGCCCAATGGTTATAATGCTCTTCGCCGACTGGGACTGCATGTTTGTATTTGTCATGAGTTTGCAGTTTTGAACTATAGGGACGACATAAACAATCAGCTAGCACAGACCATCATGTTTATAATGCAATAAAAATGTTATGGTCTTTATAATCTTTATAATGAAAATCCACTATAACATTCACAGGCACGCCCGCAGCATGATGAGCCATTTCCCTTGGAACCAGTCACATTCTAGATTGATTCTGGTACCAATATACGACTCACTAGGTGGATCCCTGACCTATCGTGCTGACTCACTGACTTATTTTCTGACTGACTGATCACGTAGTGTAGGCATTGACTCATGTATAACTCACTAGGTAGACTCCTGACCTTTATGCTGACTCACTGACTCACGTAATGTAGGCACTGACCCATGAATGACTCACTACATGGAGTCCTGATCTGCCCCCATATTCCCCCTATGGTCTCATATCATTCCTAATGATTACATTTCGATTTAGCTTACTGCCACGTCAGAAGGTCACGATCGTGGTTGGGTTCCTCCACAGGGTCAGGTAGATAGGATGCATCATGAGTAGAGAAAGGGAAAGACAACCCCTAAAATAGGCTCTTACATATTTAGCTATTGCAGTTTTATTACTATATTTTTATCTTACATGGGCTACCTATAGATTCCAAGCCCAGTGTTCCTACAGTGATGTATCAGTCAGTGGTGCCATGTGTTACCCATTCAGAACAAGGTACTGTACTGAGCTACTATAAACAGATTAAACCTTTAATGGTGGCATGATGCATGAATGCAGCTCTGACGAGTAGCTCGCTAGTGCTGCATTCAACCACCATGACACTTGAATGCAGCACTGGGGGTTACTCACCATGGCTGCGTTCATGCATCATGACGACCAAGGGCATAACACATTAAATCACCATGCGGCCTTTAGCGGGTTAAGTGAATAGACGTTGTGATATGAAGAGCTGAATGGCGGGAGTGAAGGTCGGCGTGCTGCAATATTCACCATCTGATTGTGTGTCCCCCACACCCAGATCAGGCCCAGGTCGATGACCACACAGCCACACGAGAGGCTCACACCTGTGATAGCCACAGACCCACTCTCCAAGCAGCACTTTGCTACCTACAGGCATTCCTTTCATCTCTGCCAAAACGTTGTGGAGTACCCTCAGAACTCAATTGAAGCTGCCCCATGGACGCGTCCGAGCAACATTGCTGGTATATCTGAGTGGCGATAACTGCATCACTTCCCCCATATGTTTTGGGGGATCGGATCATTCCACGGTACTTCACCTACATTTATAATATTATAACACCCAGTACACCAGAACTACTTTCACCAAGATGATGCCCGCGATGACGCTTTGGAACAGAGGTCCCATGTAGGGCCAGGACAATTATGTCACTCTATCTTTTTTGGCATATTTTCAGGATCCACCCACCCCTTTGTCACTGTTTTAAACAATATTTGTATGACAGACCAAAAGACCCCCTAGCAGTGATGTAATTGTTGAACGTTCCCTGAGCCATATTATTCAGACTACCATACATACCATAATTTAACTTTTCATATACTTAAAGGAATTTATGTGAAGAACATTATTTGTTAGTAAGAGTGCCTTAATTGTGTATAAGCATTGACAAACCCCAGGTCATGCTCTTCAACCGCTGTATAAGGAGACACTCTTCTTAACTTCAAATTATTCATTGGAAAAAAACAGCAAAAACATATGTGAATCATGCAGCTACCTAGGCCCCTCCCAATGAGCACAAAGTTCAGTTCAACGTTCAATCAACATTTAATCAAAATAACAACTGTTTCTCAATGTTGAGTCAATGTTCTGTGCCCACTGGTTTAGATTATAGACTTAACCTGGACTCTCTTTGACAGGCCGCACTGTAGCAACTGCCTATAATAGATTGCATATGTTTGACAACGCTAGCAAGAAAATGTTGCTACCTTAGTATAACTTAGTATGCAAACAAACCATCACCTGTTCTTGAGTATGGTGTATTCTTATAAAACAGCTTAACCAAAACAAACAAATTGCAACAAGCGGTATGTACATCGCAAACAAAACCGCGGCACTTACAAAAGTGGCGTAAAATCTATAACTTCAACGATTAACATAACTCATGCCTGAAAGTAAGGTATGGTCAATGAGCAAGGACTTCTTTAAGAAGAGGGTCCACCCGCTGGTTTTCTGTCCCTCAAGTGCTATGGTTCCCCTTGGTGGATGGGGTGTGCAGCCATCCCAGTGGGCTCAAAATCCAGTTCACCATTGGAACAAGGTTAAATCAGCATTGAATCAACATTGATAACCAGATATCAATGTTAATTCAATGTTCTGTGCCCACTGGGATATCGCCCACTGAAAACCTACAACCGATATCATCCCACTTGCAATTGCCGAGGGATAATGCTAACTTGTGGAAGAATACCTTAACTGGACCTTCTTAATATTATGTGTTGCACATGGCTGTGGTAACTACCACTATGACCTTGAAATTGGATTTCGCTTGGTTTGGGCAATCCCTGCTGGTAGCTTAGAACCAGTGAACAGGAACCAGAATATATGATGGGAGTTCTCCCATTTTACTTTCTGGTTTCAGTTCTGGTCCCTGTTCGCTGGTTCCAAGCTAAGAACAGGGAATGCCTAAGTTTCAAATTCAAAGTCATAGTGGTGTTTACATGTGCCGTTCTGTGCCACAATGGCACTGGGGACAGGTGTAGGTTTGGGTGTTCCATAGCAGCTGTCAGCGAAGTCTATCGTGCTGGCTGTCAACGGAACAGAGGGACAGCCTATAATGTGTGAAATATCGACAGAGATCCACGACGATCTGTCTGAACGACAGGTTTCTCCATGAGTAGTAGCTTGGGTTGTCAAGGTTGTATCACACGAAGCGGAGCAGTGTGTATTGCAACCTCAGGTACCACGAGTGGAGAAACCAGGAGTTCAGACTGATTTGAGTGGAACTCTCTATTTATTTCATGGGGTTATTGATATATTATATATAAAAATGACATTCAAACATTGGTTTCAAAGCTATTTAAATTATGTCATCGTGGAAAACACCCTGTGGAGAATGAGCATCAGTTTCTCCACGGGGGTGTGGAGAACGGCCATTCTACTGCTTAAGCATAACTTTGTTTCTCCACATTAAATAAAATGTGCTTAGTTTGTGGCATGCATCAACTACTTCAGCATTTTCTGATTGGCCACAGAGCTGGTTGCTGGTGATCACTCATGGCATTACTGTAACCAGCAGTGAGCTAGTTGCTGGTGTTTTGGTCTCCAGGGCAGGTACCAGCGAACCGCCATTTCGGTGGGAAGTCCTGTCAGATTGGCCGACAAGATGGCAGCTGGTCACTGTTCCTCTGTGGGACTGGGTGGTCTACTGTCAGCTGTTAGTTTGTCAATGATACACACACATAGTGTTAGTGTGGACATGGGGAATGGAGGCTTTCTAACCGTCCCCATACTTCTGTCAATACAGCCATGTCACTCACCGAGAGCTCTGTCTATAGTGCCATACTGCCACACCGCCAGCACCACTACATCACTTATAGCATTATATGTATCCTCCCCATGGTGTAGACGCCTTCATGATATGCAATGTACATAATCGTAATGGGAATAGTGTGGGGGATACAAGTACCACACTGAAAAAGTAAACTCGTCTCCGGACTCGTCGAAGTGACTATCATGAAATAAACAAGTCAAAAGTTGTCTAACCTATGAGGTTACCATCCCACAAATAGAATCTGGAGCTGGCAAATGTCGGGTTTTGGGCTGACACATGCCAAGTGGGTCTCCAGCTAGATGACCTGCTTCCTTGTCACTTAGATGAGTTTTTGACTCATTTATTTTATGACCGGCACTTGGAAGAGTCTGGAGACAAGTTTACTTTTTGAGTGCACGTTGCTAGAAGCTTTCTCTGTCAGAATACTAAACCATGGGGATATCACATGCACAACATCCTGAGATTCCATTCATATATAGCTTTATTCTCCCTTTGAATTATTACTTATTATAGTAATGCATTATGCGGCCCTTAAAGGGTAAACATATGTAATCAATCTGCCTTTGTAATTTTCTATGTATTAGGCAATAATGTTTGAGTCCCCAACCCCAAGGGTATCTGCCTGCAATGTCTCTCAGCTCATGGCCCGGGCCCCTGAACCCCTGTGTAGCCTATAGACCCATGCGTCAAGAAAGGCTGACTTTTCCACAATAAAGTTGTTCATTGGTTTTAGCAGAATGCCTGTAACAATGTCTGGTGTTGCTACATTTGTAAAGACCTCACATTAGGAGATTCAATAGACAATTATCTTTCAAATAGTGTAGGCTACATTTAAATGCAGTATTTAGAGGTTATAATATTCAAAGATTTGTCGGTCACGCTTCAGAAATGTTCAAAAACTTTATCCAACAACATTTCTGAAAAGTCACCATTTATTGCTGGGTTGATATAGACATAAGATGAAGATGTCACGTCCATAGGTCTATACATCTCTAGACACACTTATACTTGCTACCCAAGAGCTTACATCACATCCACTTATATCATTTAAGTAGCCTCTTAAACATAAGTCTAATTAGGCTTTATCAAGGATGTCTAGCAAAGTGATTTGAGTTCCTTAGACATGTACAAATTCGAAGAAAACTGCTTTAATACACTTGATTGGTACCCAAAATGACCCCGGTCCAAGGTCTAGAGCTTTGCAGGCACCGCCCGCATCATTTAACAACGGTCATATGCATGGATGCTTTTAATTTAATGTTTTCAGAAACATATTGCAAAAAGTATGCATGCATGAAGAGGGGAACATAAGATGTATAGAATTGATCTTTTCTCAACCATCAATTGATGTGGGAACTAAATTAAGAAATGAGTCTTACTCAGTTCATGAGTTTATTTTTGTGTTTAGGGAAAAAATGAACAGTTCAATGTAATTTAATCAAAGGGCCGCCCTCATGGCACAAAATAGAAGTATCAAATAAAGATTAAAAAAACTTCACTTTCGATCCTCTTTACTCAGAAAAGGGATCCCTAAAGGTGATAACTCAATTTTAAGAACAGGGGGCCACTGTGCCCCTGTGTTGCATAGTAACTCGTGGGCTTGTTTGCTCAAAACTTGTAAAATTGTTAACCATTCTCCCCGATCAAGGGGTTCACACTTTTAAACCCCTTCCCCCAATACCACCCTACTCCCACCCTCCTTGTTAAAAAACGAGGATGAGTATAAATGTGGGCCTGACAGTAGGGCCCTGTTGGTTTGAACATTGATGGAATCTGTGCCAGCTTGGCATGAAGCTAGTGGTAAATTAAACCTCGGTTAGACCAATAACCAGAGGTCCCGGGTGAGGGCAGTGTTTAGGTGGAGGGGTGGGATGTATCTGTCGCATGGATACCTTTAGATTAAACGTTTTTCATGAACATATTGCACAATATCATGGGTATGGACCACTGAATTCGACATGGCGACATGGCATTTTCTTAAAATCGACATTCGACATGGAGCTTAGTGACATGAGGAAAAAAATAAGTGACATGACACAGGGTGTTTCTTAAAATCGACATGGGACATGACATGTTCTTAGCAGCGACATGGGAGATGGGAATTAAAGTGACAGGTGGCATGGCAATTTCTTAAAATCGACATGCGACATGGGGACCCCCCATCCAGACCCCCAATATTTACATGCATGACGAGTAACAAGACAAATAAATTCCGTAAGTTTACGGTAAAATGAGCCCTTAATAGAAAAGAGAATTATCACAAATTAGAAGTATCAAATAAAAACAAAAAGCCTCCTTCACGGTCCTCCCTCTCCCTCCCAAAGCTGATAATTGATTTTAAGCGACCTAAGGATGAGTATAGAGCCTAGCTATAGCGTGGTGCTGGAATCTGTGCCAGCTTGGCATGAAGCTAGTGGTGAATTAAACCTCGGTTAGACCAATAACTAGAGGTCCCCTGTGAGGGCAGTGTTTGGGTGGAGGGGTGTCTGTTAGGTACACAGAGTAGTGTACATGTTTGTACTGTGTGTTAACAGAGGATGTATTCAGCTGCGGTACATCACCCGACTACAACCATATGCTGCATTAGGCCGCACGAAAAAAGGTGTGCTTCAGCTAGGTAAAATGGTCTAAAATGTCGGATTCTTGACTCACAAACTGCACTTTTGACCCATTGATCATTAAATTTTCTAAGAAAAAGTCCCAAAACTAGCATAAAATTCAAAATTGGATAACAATGTCAAGGGTTGGCCCTGTTTTGCTCTAGGTGTCGTTTTTTTCCTGTTATTTCTTTCTTTTCTCTTATTTTTATTTCGGCCTCCAAAAAGTACCCAGAAAGTGACTCGCAAACTGCAGTCTTGACTCATTGACCATCAAATCGACTAGAAATAGCCCAAAAATGGCCTAGAATTGTAAGAAACTTCAAAATTGGATAGCAATTTCCAGGGTCGGCCATGTTCTTCTAGGTAGGGTTGGTAACCCGAAGCACACCTTTATCATGTTCGGCCTTACTAACACTACCATACCACAACTTGCCGATCAATGCAAATACTGTGTGAGGTGAGGTGATGCCTTAAGGGATACATGTAATTGTGTGCCTCTACATGGGTACCCAGAATTTTGACCATGTCGCCGTATCGATTTTTAGTACAAAACGGCCGTGTCGCCGTGTCGATTTTTATCCCATACACTGTCCATGTCCGTCGATTTTTAAAAGGGCTATGTCACCTGTGTCGATTTTTACATATTTAATAGCTATGTAGAGGCACAAACACTATGTTAGACATGTGTATACAAAATATACCAAGACCAAGTGCCCCCCCCCCCCCCCCCCCGGACAAAGCATTCTCACACCCTCTGCATTCTCACACCCTCTGCAGGTGTGAGAATGCTGCTCGGACTAGGTGTGAGAGCCCACCAGCATACATCATTTCATAACTCACCCACTATTGTGCATTGCCCACACTATGTCAGTCGATTTTTATGCATAGGTTATATGTGTCTGTCGATTATTATTTCAAAGATGTCTGTGTCCGTCGATTTTTAAAAGGGCCGTGTCGCGCGTGTCGATTTTTAAAAGGGCCGTGTTGCCGTGTCGCCCGTGTCGATTTTTACCCATGTAGAGGCACAATTGTGTTTATGGAACACTAAATGTGATCTTTTGTGTCATTTTTACTCGTTTACTTGCCTCCAAAAACGGTTATATTTTGCAAGAATTATTCACCTGATTCTCTTTTGGACACAGCTCGCCCGTTAGTCAAAGGCTTATCAGAAAGAAAGAAACAATCCTGACAGTAAAGGTCTGCATCATGTTTGATTCCGTCACTGCCCAACAAAGTAATGGAATGATTTGCCTTCTTGGGGACCGCCCAAGAAATACAGACCTCTTTGCACTGGTTTCTGTAAATATTTCCCATGTTTCTTAAATAAAAGAAGGAAAATGTCACAAGGTGGTTGGAATATAAAAACAGGAACTCTGTCTCAAAGGACAACGAACTTCACAAGGTAAATAACCTGGGGGGTCGCGTTGGGAGGTCTCCACTGACCAGTGTAGATCCCAGAGTTAAGGCTCCAGGAGACCATAACCACATAACATTTGTGATCATCATTTTTATTTCATATAGTGAATATGGCAGTGAAATTATTCACTACTGAGACAGCCTCGTGAGATGATTGTCGTAAACATTTGTCTACTTGGCTGTGTACAACACAGTATGTGACTTCAACGTGTGATGGTGTAAGGCAAACAAAAGGTTTGTTTCAGGTCACCCGACCGACCCTAGGGCCGCCCTACGTTTTTTACGCAATTTTGAAGAAATTTTCGTGTTCTTACCCTTTTTTGGTTAATTTTAGGGTCTTCGGAGAGGCTGGGTAGTACTTTCATGTTTTAAAAAATGCACCTACCGACCCTTCATTTTCTTGCCATGTTACCTGAAACAAATGCCTAGTTTATGCCGTTATATCATGTACTGAATGATCTTGACGACACATATATAATATTATTATGAATCTTCTCTTTCTTTGTATCGTGTGCATGACACGTGAGACAACCTGCATGATGACAGTTGGATGTACAATGAAGCTCATTATAAGGACGACTGATACATGGACATTTCTGTTATGAGGAGCCCATTCCCGATTCTCTATATCTTTAGTGTAAGAACATTGCTTGTGAGAAGGAAATTGGCTGGTCCCAAGACCCTCCTTATACCGTAACGAGATTTTATTGTAGATTTGTTTACCCTCATTTACTCGTCTCTAGTCTTTCTATAATGACTTATAAGTTATATGAACAAACCGTCATGTTAAGTAAATGGCAAAGTCATTCTGGATTTTGTAGGTTTTTTTCTACATCGTGTGTCAACTTGGTATTTACTTTTGAAATGGTGGCCTCTTATCTATAGCCCCTACAGACACGTACAGGTCCCACAGCCGAGCCCTGTGGGACATGGGTTGCACAATGGCTGGTCAATGTGTCTCATCCCTGTAGCCTTTAGAGACAGATACAAATGGCTTCTATATACCAGTGATATAGGGGACTCAGTGATATATAGCTATAGGGGAGCCCAGAACCGCGACAAAAAGACTGCATGAGGCCTGATGGTATCGTGAGCATGAATACACGGTACAGAGCATGCAACATGTATACTCCCATATCATGGTGACATCCACATGTATTCACCATGTTTATATTAACATGTACATGTTTAGCAGTATATGGGCAACGTACATGCACTATAGGGGCTAGATACTGGTAGCACACCCCTTACCCCCATGCTACAATATAAGTATACCATTAGAGAGTGTATTACAGTGTGGCCAATTGTTTTCCCAGATGCCTACCTGGCTGGGATCGGATGGAAAATCGGTAGTATTTACCATAGCGAATATTTCCGATTTTCCATTCGGCGAGTTACTCGCCAGGGCTAACTGACCAGTTACTCACCAGGGTTGCATTCGTGCATTGTGGCGACGATGGATGTAATGCATTAATACACTGTGCAATCCTTAAAGGGTCATATCAATGTGGTGTACTTATCCTTGGGATACACGTCATACCAATCTGATATTAGCATTTAGTATATTTGGGTAGAAGAGGGGTTCTTTGTCAATGCACAGAGAAAAGAAACAGCGTCAAAAAGGAGTCCAGGTTGCATTCACAATGACTCATCTCTTTAGGGGAGCCCGGGTCCTTATGTGGCTCCTTTAGGTGAGTCAGTGAACTATGTGAATCCCCCATGTGACTCTCTTAGGTCGCCCAGGGAGTCATCTAGGCTCCCTTATGCAGTGTGGGCTCCCCCAAAGAGTACAGTCATTCTGGAGGCAAACTGGACTCCCTTTTGACGATGTTTCTTTTCTCTGTTCAGTCACCATTGTGCTGCAATGCTATTAAGAAGGGATGGAGTGTGTATACACTCCATCCCTTCTTAATAAAAAAGGACCACTTAGAACTTAAAATAGGTTCACAGAGAAAAGAAGTAGAATCACTGTAACTGCCGATGTGATCACTGAGGTAACCCTCCCCAGGACTCTGAAGTGACTCCCTAACATTAGGAGGACTCTATGATAACTCTATAATGACTCCTATTCTTCCTATTCTAAGACTTCCTGACGATTGGGAGTCACTTTAGAGTCACGGGGAGAGTTACCTCAGTGATCAGGGCTGGACTCCCATTTGAGAGTTACAGTGATTCTACTTCTTCTCTCTGTGTTATTATGCATCCCGTGCATCATGCTGACCCCATATCGTCGGCACGATGCTTGAATGCAGCACTGGCGGGTTACTCGCCTGCATGCAGTTATGCATCATGACAATAACGGCCAGAGTGCACTAAAAGCAGTATGCGACCCTTAAAGGAGGGCCCTCGACGTTTACCATTGCAACAGACTCTGTTCTTGTGGTAAGGTATATATAGAAGAAACAGCTATCATAAACGCCCTAGCACATATTCAGGTAAAGAGATAATAATACCATTTGTGCAGCGTGGAAAGCATATCCCGTCCCAATCAACACCCACCTGGCCGATTCCGCTCTCCTATTCTAACTGACAAGCTGTCGTTTCTACAGTTGTTCTCAGCTTTCTCTTCCTTCTATGGAGTTGTATTTCCCCTCAGACAGTGTGACACTAATCTCCTTTCGGCATTAGAGTAACTTGCGCTATTTTCGGACAGCGCTA
Organism: Harmothoe impar; assembly: GCA_947462335.1. Classification (NCBI taxonomy): domain Eukaryota; kingdom Metazoa; phylum Annelida; class Polychaeta; order Phyllodocida; family Polynoidae; genus Harmothoe; species Harmothoe impar. The sequence continues at coordinate 5,624,201 of OX381720.1, read as the reverse complement.
TTTCCAGACAGGGTTTAATTAAGGAAACTAAACTCTGATTAATGTATTATTAACCACAACAAATACAGGGCGCGCATATTATGTCTTCTTACCTTTTAAAACCAGGTATACTTTAGTTTCTAATTAGATAATGTAGATAGAATTATCTTGACTCATGATTTTGAAAAATAGGGTGGGGGGCGCTATGTGAAGAATCCATCCTGCCTAAACTTGGCTAAAGGGCTATTTCTACTTTAAGAAAAATGTGAATTCTGCCCAAAAATGGGGGGGGAAAAATGGGGGGGGGGGTGGGGCGTCCCCGCGCCCCCTCTAAATCCGCCACTGATGGCCAGGCTTGTCCGGAAATAGGTGCTGTCCGGAATTATCACACTTTACCCTATTTAATCTCTGCACATTGCCCATCCCGCCCCTTTCATCACACACTCGCATACCCTCTCCACCATTATCCATCAGCCTGCAATAAATCCGCCTGCCCCCTCCCTCACACACACCCACCTCCCCCTTAATGATGCTCTGTGCTCCATGCATTGTTGTCTGTTGTCTTTTTCCTCAGACCTCCTTTATTTCAGCAGTCCCCCATGCAGGCGTCCCCATGCAGTAGCAGCTGCCATGTGTGCTGTGTGTGAGTGGGTGCCTTGTGTCCTCCCCTATACCTGTACTCGGGTGTATATGTGTATCCTGGCCCCTTTCTACCTGTGAGTGGAGCTTGTCCCCTACCTGTCCTCACCAGGCTATCTTGCCCCCTTCTTCTACCTGTACGTGGGTGTATCTTGTCCCCATGCCTTAAAACTTCAATGACCGCATATGCCTTTATGCATGCCCTTTATATCCACAATGCGTGAATACAGCCATGGCGAGTTATTCGCCAGTGCTAGACAGTTAAATGCCTATTTTTATAGGAAGTGTGCGAAATGTACATGACAGCAAGCAATGGTAATGGAAATATTGTCCACGATCCTCACACTGCATTAACTATTGACTTATAAATGTCGATTTCTGGTAAACCAAAATATACTTGAATATCAATATTTTTGACATGTATATGTATTAAATGTGGCATCTAAACAATAACAACTTAACTTTAATGAAGACTTAATTGGATACTTTAATGCAGCACTGCATATTGACCGTCCATATCTATAGGTACAACTTACCTGAGTCGTCCTATGGGTGTTAATGTCCTGGGACCGTATCCAGGTGAGCTATTAATACAACCTTGCCATGTGCCTCCATAGTTATTGCATAGATCTCAGCATGAACATCTCCTTGTGGTAAAACACCCCCTAATGTGCACTGCATTGGTTGGGAGCTGTTTGCTTTGTTATAACCGCTTGGTGCATATTGTCTCCTCTGCGCGGTATCACCTCCAGGGACCAGGTATAGTTGGTAAGTAAATAAGTCGGTAGTAAGTGCCCACTATATATGGCAACATCAGAGCACACCTATAGATGTATATGTAGCATCAACTCATATCCACCTGTGGTATATCCAGGTTGCATGGTGCACACGTTCAGCCTACATGTCAGCTTGGTGGTTATGTGAGTAGTATATGCAGCCTGACACCACAGTGCCTCATGATGCCTGGCCTCCTCCTCCCCCCTAGATACTGACTACAGGTATCGGCTACTCAGGTAACAGCGGCAGCAGTGGTTGGATCTAACAGCTCAGCACATCCTCCCCTGCTCCTGTAGTCTCCTCCAGCTGGCGGAGTGAGTGACTGCGGGAGCTGCTCACGTGTAGGCCCTGACCTGCTCCCCTGCTGCCTGCTCCCCTCTCACTCACTCACTGCCCCCAGTACTACTTCTACTACTGTTGTTGTTGTACCCTGCTGTGTCCAAGCTGCTCAGTGCTGGGGTACATCAGGAGCTGCTCAGTGTGTGTGTGTGTGTGTGGGGGGGGGTGCATCAGGAGCTGCTCAGTGTGTGTGTGTGGGGGGGGGGTGCATCAGGAGCTGCTCAGTGTGTGTGTGTGGGGGGGGGGGTGCATCAGGAGCTGCTCAGTGTGTGTGTGTGTGGGGGGGGGTGCATCAGGAGCTGCTCAGTGTGTGTGTGTGTGTGGGGGGGGGTGCATCAGGAGCTGCTCAGTGTGTGTGTGTGTGGGGGGGGGGTGCATCAGGAGCTGCTCAGTGTGTGTGTGTGTGGGGGGGGGGGGTGCATCAGGAGCTGCTCAGTGTGTGTGTGTGTGTGGGGGGGGGGTGCATCAGGAGCTGCTCAGTGTGTGTGTGGGGGGGGGGGGGGTGCATCAGGAGCTGCTCAGTGTGTGTGTGTGTGGGGGGGGGGTGCATCAGGAGCTGCTCAGTGTGTGTGTGTGGGGGGGGGTGTGTGCATCACGAGCTGCTCAGTGTGTGTGTGTGGGGGTGTGTGTGCATCAGGAGCTGCTCAGTGTGTGTGTGTGTGTGTGGGGGGGGGGGGGTGCATCACGAGCAGCTCAGTGTGTGTGTGTGTGGGGGGGGGGTGCATCAGGAGCTGCTCAGTGTGTGTGTGTGTGTGGGGGGGGGGGTGTGCATCACGAGCTGCTCCGTGTGTGTGTGGGGGGGGGGGGGGGTGCATCAGGAGCTGCTCAGTGTGTGTGTGTGGGGGGGGGGGTGTGCATCAGGAGCTGCTCAGTGTGTGTGTGTGGGGGGGGGGTGCATCACGAGCAGCTCAGTGTGTGTGTGTGGGGGGGGGTGCATCAGGAGCTGCTCAGTGTGTGTGTGTGTGTGGGGGGGGGGGGTGTGTGTGCATCACGAGCTGCTCAGTGTGTGTGTGTGGGGGGGGGGGGGGTGCATCAGGAGCTGCTCAGTGTGTGTGTGTGGGGGGGGGTGTGCATCAGGAGCTGCTCAGTGTGTGTGTGTGTGTGTGGGGGGGGGTGTGCATCACGAGCTGCTCAGTGTGTGTGTGTGGGGGGGGGGGATGCATCAGGAGCTGCTCAGTGTGTGTGTGGGGGGGGGGGTGTGCATCACGAGCTGCTCAGTGTGTGTGTGTGTGTAGGGGGGGTGCATCAGGAGCTGCTCAGTGTGTGTGTGTGTTTGGGGGGGTGTGCATCACGAGCTGCTCAGTGTGTGTGTGTGTGGGGGGGGTGTGTGCATCACGAGCTGCTCAGTGTGTGTGTGTGGGGGGGTGCATCAGGAGCTGCTCAGTGTGTGTGTGTGGGTGGGGGTGTGTGTGCATCACGAGCTGCTCAGTGTGTGTGTGTGTGTAGGGGGGGTGCATCAGGAGCTGCTCAGTGTGTGTGTGTGGGGGGGGGGGTGTGTGCATCACGAGCTGCTCAGTGTGTGTGTGTGGGGGGGTGTGTGCATCAGGAGCTGCTCAGTGTGTGTGTGTGTGGGGGGGGGGGGGGTGCATCACGAGCAGCTCAGTGTGTGTGTGTGTGGGGGGGGGTGCATCAGGAGCTGCTCAGTGTGTGTGTGTGTGTGGGGGGGGGGTGTGCATCACGAGCTGCTCCGTGTGTGTGTGGGGGGGGGGGGGTGCATCAGGAGCTGCTCAGTGTGTGTGTGTGGGGGGGGGGGTGTGCATCAGGAGCTGCTCAGTGTGTGTGTGTGGGGGGGGGTGCATCACGAGCAGCTCAGTGTGTGTGTGTGGGGGGGGTGCATCAGGAGCTGCTCAGTGTGTGTGTGTGTGGGGGGGGGGGGGGTGTGTGTGCATCACGAGCTGCTCAGTGTGTGTGTGTGGGGGGGGGGGGGGTGCATCAGGAGCTGCTCAGTGTGTGTGTGTGGGGGGGGGGGGGTGTGCATCAGGAGCTGCTCAGTGTGTGTGTGTGTGTGTGGGAGGGGGGGGGTGTGCATCACGAGCTGCTCAGTGTGTGTGTGTGGGGGGGGGGGGATGCATCAGGAGCTGCTCAGTGTGTGTGTGGGGGGGGGGGGTGTGTGCATCACGAGCTGCTCAGTGTGTGTGTGTGTGTAGGGGGGGTGCATCAGGAGCTGCTCAGTGTGTGTGTGGTGTTTGGGGGGGGTGTGCATCACGAGCTGCTCAGTGTGTGTGTGTCTGGGGGGGGTGTGTGCATCACGAGCTGCTCAGTGTGTGTGTGTGGGGGGGTGCATCAGGAGCTGCTCAGTGTGTGTGTGTGGGTGGGGGGGTGTGTGCATCACGAGCTGCTCAGTGTGTGTGTGTGTAGGGGGGGTGCATCAGGAGCTGCTCAGTGTGTGTGTGTGTGTGGGGGGGGGGGGTGTGCATCAGGAGCTGCTCAGTGTGTGTGTGTGGGGGGGGTGCATCAGGAGCTGCTCAGTGTGTGTGTGTGGGTGGGGGGGTGTGTGCATCAGGAGCTGCTCAGTGTGTGTGTGTGTGTAGGGGGGGGGGTGCATCACGAGCTGCTCAGTGTGTGTGTGTGGGGGGGGGGTGCATCAGGAGCT